>JACYXH010000100.1:1590000-1695000 GCA_026745465.1 Lota lota | reverse complement strand
CGTGCTGAAATGGCCCATGTCCTCAGGAGAGAGGGGAGAGCGAGGGGAGGTGAGCGCAAATTCCTCTGGGCAGATGAGGCGAGGGGGGGGGGGGGGGCGAGGGTAAATAAACATGGCCCGGGCGTGAGGAGGACGGCCGCGTTGGGGAAGAGATAAGTCACCAACCGTGCAGCCGATGGAAATAGCAGCCCTCCTCAGGCTTCCACTTTTCTTTTTCGTTCTTTAAGTTGAACATTTTCTTTTCCTCCTCCTGCTCGAGATTTCCATTTCAACCGGGGGGCCAGGGGGAGCCAGCATACTCTGAGCCTCATTTTAACATCACACGGCACGTAATTACAGAGTGCAGCGCTGCCAGTCGAACTCAGTTTCTCCTAAATAATCACACCCCAAATTAGGGGTTACCCCTTTTTAGTTAAACCTATTATTTAAAAGTGAAAGGTCACAGGCACCGGAGGGATGAGGAAAAACGACACACGTCGAGGAACAGTAGGAGGGGTGACGAGCTACTTCAACAGATTTGTTCTTTGAGACGGGCTGTAAGCCAAGAGACGTTTGTGGGCTTTCTTGTACTAGGCGACTCGGTGGGGAGAGAACCCAGAGTTGGTAAGGAGGTGCTCAGTGTCTGGATAAGGCCGAGAGTGTGTTTATGTTTTATATGCGGTACATCTGACAGCTGAAAATCTGCTCAGGATTACTTTTCCGAAAAAGGCCCGCCGGCCGAAGAAAATCACCGGCTCCACGCTAGCCCGAGTATGACCTCACCGCTTTGGAGCGCAGCGCACGGTTTCCAGTCGCGCATCGCGGCCCGCTCACTCCTCGAGCCTTCCCTTTCGCTCCGACCCGCCCGGATCGCCTGCCTCCCTCCCTCTCCGTGCGATTGCTCCTATCCAACCTTTAGCCCGGTCTCCCACTCAAACCAATGGTATGTGACTAGCGGCCGAGAGCTCCACTGCTCCTCCACCCTCATCTACACCGGGCACAGGGCTTGGTTGTTCAGCGGTTGACCTGGCTGCCACACTGCGCTTGTACTGTAAAGAGCCACGGTTAAGAAGAATGATAGAGAGGGTGCAAGGGGCCAGGCCCCGGCTCTTTTACTGATAAAAGTGGGATCCAATTGCACTGCTTGCCTTTTTTTTTTCCCTTCTTGATTTACAGGCTGCGCTCCCGCTGAGATCTCTGTCTTGTGTCTCTCTCTCTCTTTCCCACTCTCACTCTTTCTCTCTCTTCTACTCCATCACACACACACACACACAGAGAGAAGCCAGTCTGTCTGCACCAGGAGCTGAGGGGATGGTAGGAGCTAGAATGGAACAGTGGGAAGCAGCAATGACTTATAGCCCTGCTCACGATGAATTACTAGAACTGAAACACCAAACGCACAGTCGATGTCTGTTCATCCGTAGGGAGTTCCCACACGCACACACATACACAAATACAGCAACACACAAACACACACACACACACACACACACACACACACAAACAAACCTTAACAACATCATTCCATCACATTTCGTGTAGCGGTTTCGGCTCCTCGTGTTACCGTGACATCAGTGCGGACAGCAGGAATCACATTCTCATAACAACAACACACCATGCGTGCGTGTGCAATACGTTCCCACTGTGGATCTGCCGGGCATGCGAATGAGCGGGCCTCTTGTGTCCCCCCCCCCCCCCCCCACAGCCCTGCTCTTCCCGTGCTCTGCATGAGCGGGGGCCGAGCGAGAGTGTCCACACTGGAAACATCCTGTTCACCCGGCCTGTAGGAAGTGACCTCAGCTGGAGGAAGGCCAGATAATACGTCGGCAGCAGCAACAAAAGCATGAGGCCGGGCCATGGGGCTCAGAGAGCTGAGGGAGACCAGGTGGTGTGTGACACACACACACATGACTCTGATTAGTAGAAGCCACGTCAGGAGCAGGGGATATGTGAGTGTGTGTGTGTGTGTGTGTGTGTGTGTGTGTGTGTGTGTGTATCCGAAGGGGAGGTGGGGGGGGGGGGGGGGGGGGGGGGGGAAGTGGTGGTGGGGGGGGTTGTGAGATGATCTCCTTGAGTCCTTAGGGCCAGTGAACCAAGAAACAACATCTCCATGAGTGTCTGGTGTTTTGGAGAAATTGGATTGGGGTGTGTTTGTGTTTGTCTGTGTTTGTGTGTTTGTGTGTGTGTGTGTGTGTGTGTGTGTGTGTGTGTGTGTGTGTGTGTGTGTGTGTGTGTGTGTGTGTGTGAGAGAGAGTGTTGGAAGGGGGTGTGACAGAACGTATGTGAGTTGTCTGGCTATAAGTCTGTAACTAACGTTAAATGGGGCTGTAAAAGTGTCTGTGGCTGCGCTCCGCGGCTAGTCACAAAGCCATTTAGGTGGCTACGTGAGGCTATTAGGAGGCTTTGAATATCAATAGGATGTTAAGGGGATTCCTTATATATTCTAATTTGAATATGAGCATCGTGCAGTAACTCCAACTCAAGCACATATGCATACACACGCACACTAACACACACACACACACACAGACACACACAAACACACACCCACACCCACACATAAACACACAGAGCAACAAACAGTAAAACCAGCCATCTGGCTAGCCAATTACTGCTGCAGCCAACTATGAGCTGGATACTCAGACCAGACATCTAAAACTATGTACACTCTCTCCACACTCTCTCTCTTTCACTATGCTCTCTGTCTTTCTAGCTCGCTCGCCCTCACACCGTCTACAACCTCATTACATAGCCGGAGCATTCAGCATGGGTGTCTGTGGTCTCATAAACATGCTTGGGCTCTGTGTGGATCCTCACATGGTGGAAGGGGGAGATGTCAGGGGGGCCTGTGGCCTCCTCATCTTTGGCTCATTAGTTGTGGCTGTGTGCGTTGTGCCTGGTTCCTCTGACCAGACTGTATGAATGCGTGCTGATATCTGAACACAAACAGGCGAAGTGGCCAGCCTGGCCAGGGGGATAAGAAGCCAAGGGGAAACCACAGCCATTCTTCTCTGTGCGTGACAGGAACTGTGCTGGAACAAGCACCTGTCACTCTCCACGCCACCCACACACAAGCACGCGCACGCGCACAAACACGCAAATGTACACACACACACACACATATATATATATGTACATACATATATACATATATACACACATACACACACACACGTATACAGATACATACACACTCGGCAGACATAAGACACACACACACACACTGACCAAAGAGGTTTGTGGGACAGACATAAATGGGGTGAGCTTGAACAGTGTCACAGAAATACACAGAAGGAAGAGGAGGGCAGTAGAAATACACAATGGGCAGTAAGAACAAGAAGTGGGTAAAAGGACATGGAGTGACAGCTAAAGAGGACACAGAACACAGTCAGACCCGTCTGTGGTACTCTCATCACCATCCCTTCCTCCCTGTTCTCCATCTTGCTCCGCCCACTCCCACTTCCCCTCTCCGTTGCCCCTTATGCAAACAACTTAATCTGTGTAAATTACATTCCAAAACCACCATATGTTACAAAGACCCCTCCGAATTAACCGCAACACAAAGCGGGTAAATATCTGCATAATATCTGCATAAACGCATGGTGCCATAACAGAGTCTGCCAGCTGCTGCTCATGGCCATCCTGTTGCCCCCTTACCCCCCTCCCACTCTTCCTCCCTCCCTCCCTCCCTCCCTAGCTGGTTCTTCCCACTCTTTACATCCAGTAGCCCCAAGCTCTGCATCCTCCAGAGTCCATATGTGTGTGTGGTGGTGGTGGTGGTGGTGGTGGTGGGGGGGCATGTAAACAAGTGTTTGTATGTGTGCGTGCATGTTAACATGTGTGTGTGTGTGTGCGCATGTAAACGTGTGTGCCTGTGTGCGTGCGTGTAAACGTGTGTGTGTGCATGTGGGTATAAGCAAGTGTGTGTGTATGTAAAACTGTGTGCGTATGCATGTAAAGGTGTGTGCGTGTGCATGTAGTGTATAAGCATGTGTGTGTGTGTGTTTGCATGTAAAAGTGTGTGCGTGTGCATGTAGCGTATAAGCATGTCTGTGTGTGTGTTTGTATGTAAAAGTGTGTGCGTGTGCATGTAGTGTATAAGCATGTGTGTGTGCGTTTGCATGTAAAAGTGTGTGCGTGTGCATGTAGTGTATAAGCATGTGTGCATTCGTCCACGTGTGTGAGTGCGGGCGGGTTGCTCCCTTACCTCTCTGTCCTTGAGCTTCATGGCCAGGACCAGCTGGTTGCGGTGGTTGGTCAGCGCCTCCCGGTAGTTACCCTTGGAGAAGAATGCCGAGCCCAGGTTCCCGTGGGCGCGACATTCCCCAGTTTGGTCACCTGGCGACGACATTGCAAAAACGGCAAAGACACTTTAAAACGGCAAAGCAGAAAATCCAACCAGCCATCCGGCCAGCCATCGCTGCTGTTTTTATTGGACATTAGACCCGTGACCAGCGTTGAACAGCGACGGTGGCGTGTAGCGCGTCTTTGCCGCTGACATTGTGTTATGTCCCTAAAAGGCACATCTGGGTGTTGTAAGCTTCTAGCAGCCATGGGGCTCCACAGTACAGTGGTTTAACCGACAACAGGAAAACGGTGATCGCTAGGCCATGGCGAGGTGAGACGGGAAGGTCTTGTTATTTCTCCCTGACAGAGGGGGCCCCACAGACGGGTCCCGGGTGAAGAGCGTAGGGGCCTTATGGGGTCCACCTGAGGATCGTAGCGTTTGATCTGCTCTGCCCCGCCATGAGGCCAGGAGTCTCAAATCTGTCTTAGCTTCACCAACACACATAGACGCACACACACACACAAATATACACACCCACACACCCCTTCTCTCAGACCTTCCTTTCTTCTCCACCCCTTTTATGTTACCTCTCAATCTCCATCATGCTTCATTTCTTTTCATTTGCATGGAAACATGTCAACATCAAGCCTGCACGCACTAGGAACATCTGGCTTTCATACGGCTATTATTCATGTATTTCATTTTTGTTTTCCTTTCATCCACTTCTGTTCTACGTCTTTTTCCCCGATTACTCATCATTGCACATCCCTTTGTACAGAAACATATTGTCCAATAGGGACTAATGCTCTTTTCCATATTAAGGCAACTATAAACTCTTCAGAGCACCTATTTAATCCATTACTGCTACCAAACAGAATACACACACACACACACACACACACACACGCAGTGTGTGATGCTGCTCGATTCGGTAATGATCAGGTCCCCAAAGGAAGTTTGTGTTGGACCCAGGCTGTTATAGATATGGCTTTTGGTAATCTCATCTGAGCAAAGTATGCAATGTTCTCCAAGCAAAAGCGATAAGATATCCTATTTTTAGCATTGCGTATGTGCTGCGACTGGACACCTTCCACCAACCCCCCCCCCCCCCCCCCCCCCCCCCCTCACCTAAGGTCTTGGCCACCTCCAGGTCCTGCTGCATGAAGCCCGTGCTCTTCTCCGTGTTGCCCAGCGACCAGTGGGCGCTGCTGAGGGCGGAGAAGACCGAGCCGCGCAGCTTCAGGCTGCAGGTGCCGATCTTCAGGGCGGCCTCCAGCACCACGGCCGAGGCCGTGTGGTGGCCCGCCGTCAGCAGCTCCTGGCCGATCACGGACACCACCACAAAGGGGCTTTTGTCCAGCTTCATCTTCTGCAGCTGCTGATAGGTGGGCTCCAGAGACTCTGTGAGGGGCAAAGGCGACAAGGACAAGGGAAACATTATTTTATTTTATTTTTTTATGAAAAAAAGGACCGTATACTGTAGCTACGGACAAAGCGCAATGCGGACAACGACCTTGTGTCTTGTTAGCCAGCGCGATCCCTAACCTGGGGGGGTGGGGGTGGGGGGGGGGGGGGGGGGCCTGAGCTGATGACTCAGAGGTCAAGAGACTCCCCCTGGCGTGAGGGTGAGCGGGGGAACATCCAGTCTTCGCTTGAGATTAGGCAAGGGTGTGTTACGCTCTCCATTTAGCTCGGTAAGGGAACTGAGGACGCATTGTCAGATGCGTGAACACGCTGTAAGCGTAGCCATGGTGTCCTCAATGGCATCAACAGCTCACACGCTCACTTATTAACTCCTGTAATTCGGTGTTTTCGTTCTGACACTGTTTTTATTCGCCTGAATTGAGGGCTGGCTATTCAAGCGTAAGCTTGTCGCTTGGCTGAGCCAAGACCGGAGCTACTGCGATGGATGTATTTGTTTTTTTGTGTGTATGCATACCACGCCTTTGCTTTCTCCTTCTCTAACTAACAGAATTCCCAAACGCCTCCGTGTGAAAATCGAATGAGCCAGGCCCACCCTGGGTGTCGCTTGCCTGACACACACATTCTCAAATTATCATTTCGTTACTTCCCCCCCCCCCCCCCCCCTCCCCTGCTACAGTTGTTTTCGCACGGCGTTGGCGACGAGAAAGCAGGCTGTGGTGGGGATTCAAGGCGCGCTTCAAAGAGCGATGGCGAGCGGGGAAGCGATGGCGAGCGGGGAAGCGATGGCGAGCGGGGAAGCGATGGCGAGCGGGGAAGCGATGGCGAGCGGGGAAGCGATGGCGAGCGGGGAAGCGCCCGAGCGCACGGGGGAGAGAGGCAGCAGAGATGTTGTGCAGGGAAGCCACGCAAGGTGACCTTTGGGGGAAGGCTGAAAATGCACACAATGACATAAATCAATTGGGAGGGGGGGGGGGGGGGGGGCACGTGGGATTTAGGATTCAAAGCCCCTTCAGATTGCACCGCGCTCTCCGGAAGACAGCTGCACCGAATAACTGGGAGGAGGGAGGAGGTCAGAAGAGAGAGAGCTGCGCGGGCTGTGTGTGTGTGTGTGTGAGTGTGTATTTATATTTACCAGGTTTTTAGTCTGTTTATATTGCCTGTGTATATTCGGGGGGGGACGGGGGGGGGGGGGGGGGGGGGGGGGGACGACAACGACACATGCTCCATGGTGAACAAGTGTTGTTCAGTATCCAGGGTGATATCTGTGATGCTATCGGAAAGGCCAGCGCAGCCATTTACCCTGACATTTATTTGTTTACACAAACATTAAAATCCACACCCAAATGCAAGGGGAATCATCGCAGTTGAATCGCTTGTCACAGAAGCACTTTTAGATGTACACAACTAGCGCACACACACACACAAACACATAAACTCCGATACACACAACATACCACACAGAGAAAATATGAAACACATTCCCACACAGGCACTCAAAAGCGTAATTGATGATGCTCTTTCATGAGCATCCCTTTTGTTCGAGCACTTGGCAGATTGTCGTGATTGCAGAGACAGTGGGTGCATATAATATCCATTCATAGCTTGTAATTGCCTTCCGAGTGACACTCGGAGCCCATAAATCAAATACTGGGAGTATTTGCCTTTTTCTTTTAAGGTGTCAGGCCCGCTGCATTCGTAAACAGGTGGTTTTTTTCACACACACACACACACACACACACAGAGTCAAATACAACAGCATGTTTACTGAACCCTGTGCACAGATGATTTGGGCTGCCTTTGTTCTGGCTGACATTACATTTCTCTCTCCTATGAATCTGCCGCTACATGTTATCTCATAGACATGCATCCAGGTGCAGGTCCATAAAAGATAGGGGTAATATCCCCCTGGTGTATTACTGCACCATTGTCTCCTATCAGATTTTTGTCCTGTTAAGGAGCGACTCTGCTATCCGTTTTGATCCAAATGAGGCCACAGCTTTCCCCATCTACAGATTTAGAGTGGAGGAAGAAGCACAACACGGGATATGTCCCCAGACGTTTCCATGCTTTTGGTAGAAATTGTGACTGCTCTATTGTGTTGTTTGTTTTAAAATGGCCATTTGCTCTTTTTTTTTATTTTTTTATGGCTACCATAAACCACTGGGTGATGACTCCCACTATTAGATCCCCATCCATTTACTATCAAATAATTTAGCAGACGCTTCTATCCAAAGATTTTAACCGTGTCATCCAGGAGCAAGTAGGGGTCGGTCATCTTGTTCTAGGGCTATAGTCTAGGCTCTTACTGCAGGTATAGACTGCAGACATTAGGAATTGGATTCAGATCCTTCCTGCTGGGATTCACCCTGGCCTGACTGGACTACACTAGCCCCCAGATCCCAAGGTTCAAAAGACAGGTGGCAGCAGGAGAACCCTGAGATCTATGCAAGTCTAAAGGTGCGATCACTTGAGACGTGCTGAATGTGACCTACTCCATCTTTTACCTATGGGGAAAGCGGGGGGGGGGGGGGGGTTAACTTATCGCTCCTAACAATAGACTTGCAGTACAGTCTAAAAAGAAAGAATGTTTGAAGCTCTGGCCGATTTTGTGTGTGTTTTAAGCTTGACGTGCTCGAGAACACAATGTCTGACCTAGCTTCGTGCACGGTGTCTCAGGTGAACGCACCTTACAGAGAAAGGTTCACGACTATATTTGTACAAGCACTGAGCTTGTTAAAACAGAGGAGAGACAAGAAGATCAACACCAACATCGGGCTGAGCCACACAATAACCGTTTCGGTGATTATTCATCTTATTTCTTCTTTGCTGATGCATCAAAAAAAAAGAAATAAATTGTGAACTTTGCAAAAAACAAATGCTGGCCGCCTATTTTGTGATTCCCATAGCAGTGTGCTGAAGCCTTGGCCAGGGCGCTCTTGAAATGTAACTTATTTTATGGTTACGTTTGTTTTTTAAGTTGTGGCGACCTGCAGGTGCCTTCAGACCCTCCTACCTTGAGTTATAGAACTTAACACATGAACTGTTCACAGCACAATCCTCAATGTTGGATATAGTCTTCCTTGTGTACTACTGCAATCCGCCATTGGGGTCGCTGTATGTCCCCACAGGGCAGCCACGGGCTGCTGCGTTCCTCCTCAGAACATAATGGTAAATGCTCGATCGACATATGCACGAAACAAATCAAACAAAGAACATCATGGTGTCTTAACAGCTCGGGCTGTCGGCTCAGCAGCTGAGCAGGACCAGACATGGAGGAGGAAGATGGTTCTCTCCGTGGCAAAGACAGAAGAAATGCAGCATGGCCGACACCGGTCAATGCGAAACACATGGGCAAGGCCGCTGGTTTACTCCCGACCTTAGCGAACCACCATCGGATGCTGCTCATGGTAAGGTAGACATGTTTGAACAGGAAAGGACAGATATGAAGAGGAGATCAGAGGGAACACATGGAGGGAGGGGAGCGAAAGAGAGAAACGCAGAGGAGTGATGAAGGGTGCTGTGGAATGAATTGCAAACGTAAGCTCTCTGTTGTGGGGGAAACACAAAGGCGGGAGGGATGAGTCACATGAAAGCGCACTAGCTGCTTAATTGTAGAGTGATGGGGCTCAATCCCAGAGAAGAGAGGGATAAATAATGCATGTGTGAGAGAGAGAGAGAGAGAGAGAGAGAGAGAGAGAGAGAGAGAGAGAGAGAGAGAGAGAGAGAGAGAGAGAGAGAGAGAGAGAGAGAGAGAGAGAAATAGGCAACTTGCATGTTTTAATATAAGACTATAGTGAGAGACATTTCTTTTGAAGATTCCTGCTATTCATATAGCTTCATTTCGTCTTAAGGTCCTCTTTAAAAGATGCGAAAAAGAGAAAATAACACAGACGAACGCAACAGATTGACTCTTCAACCTACATAGCCCAGTGAAGACGAGTTTATGCTCCGTCCTTCACCACAATATCCTATATTCAGAGGATTCAATTATACCGGCCATTTACTTTTTAATCCAAGTGTAAAATAGTGTAGCGAATGGCAGTTGGCGGATGAGGGGGATTATGGTGTGCATCCTTTAATACATCCATGTTTTGGAGGCGTCAGTACTTGAGGTTGTATCCCTGTTAGAAAACTAATAGTTAGCTATCAGTCTCTTGGAGAAAGTTGCCATCCAAAATGAAACCGTTAGGATTTAACTGCACACCTTCATATGATCAAAAGCCACCTAAATTCATGTCTTGCAGTGCAAGTGAACATTGGCTTGTAGCATCGAGTGCTATCAAGATTAATAATCAATACATATAACAGATAGCGATAATTATAGGTCTATGAATATAGTTTACCACTATGGATGCAGTAAGAACACTGTGTGTTGAGAAACATAAATAGGCTGTTACTTCCGCCATGTCCTACAACATATACATTGACCATGGTGACTATGATAAAGACACCCGAATGTGATTGGTTAAACTGATTTATTCGCTGGCTAGAGCCGTAAAAAATTGACCTTGATGTGAATACAATTAATGTCACTTTTCCACAAAACGGAAATTGCGTCGTATGTGTTCAGTCCCAGGTATGTTATACCACCCTAAGAGTGCGTGACTGGAATTCCAATCACCAACATGCCATTAATGTCCCTTAATGGTGTGCCATTGCTCGTGAAATGGGTTAAAAAAGTATGAAGAACCACGCTGGCATCACTAAGGTCCTGGTTTGAATGAAATAAAATGGAGATGCAATCCTCAGTTCAAGTCTTGAGTGTTGTGGGTGCTTGGTGTGTTACGTGGGCATTATATTAGAAGGGGTTAGACTAGAACGAGTGAAAGAGCAGCCGCCTACTGTTTGCTTATCAGAAGGCTTTGGCTGCGTAACACTGATTATCCTCCCCGTTTTCTGGCGTTGCATTGATTATGTTCCCTCTGTGCCAGCAGCCCCTCTGAGAGGATCATTGCTCTTAATCCCCCTGACCCAGCTACCTCTCCTCAACACACCTTGGATTCCCTCCCCCACCCCCCGCCCCCTGCCTGGCACTGTGGGAAATGTGGTACACAATTAAAGGATTAAATAGCCCGGGAAAAAGAGTTGGTCGTCTCTTACTGAGAGAATCCCACTGGGGTCCATGTTGCTTCGATTCTGGGCCTGATCCAAGCTCTTCTGTTGTCTGGGTTCCAGTGACAAGATTAGAACCTTGGTGTTGCCTGGAAGGCCTTTCTTATGCATTATGCTCTTCTGCTTTTGGTTGTTTTTCATTCTGTTTTCAGTGGCATTTCTTTTTCAAAGACAGATTCAAAGAATCGTGGCTTTGATCTGACTTAGTCATGCAGAAGTGCGTATTTTATAGTACACTTTGGATTGATTTTTTTAAAAATAAAGAACGAGCATGTTACTTGTATTCACATCTGCTGCTTCAGCAACAGTTGGGAGAAGCATGGTTTTACTGTAGACAAAGGGAGACCACAGGATGACTCACTCCATGTTGCCAGCATGTGTCATAAAGAGCAGCACTGAAAAAGAAAAGATTGTTGGTTCTCGGAAAAAATAAAACATATGGCCAGTTTGGCCAGTTGCTCATAGAGAGCTAGGTCAACCGTTGTTGGCTAGGACAGCACAACGGATAACACACCAGGAACGCCATACAGTTGGTATCTGGGATACATTCAATTTAGGAATCCATTCAGCAATAGATTATTTAATTATTTTTACTGAATGCTTGCGTGGACAATGGTTGTGTTGTAGGCTACCAATTTAGATAAAGGCTTATCTGTGAGAGTGATCAAGTCAAGGGACAGATATGCTGAACCTTCAATCTACATTGGCCTCTCAGACAGGCAGAAGGGGGAGGGGGGAGACTACTTGACACCAAATGTCAGTCACACAGATGGACAGACAGACATGAGGAGAGATAGAGAGTCTGCTCTGTATCCTTCTGCCGAGGAGGTCCAGTAAATGACAGCTAAAGTCACCCCAGCATGTGTATTGACTGGCAGAGAGTGCGGATTACCTCCAAGACAGACTTTCAGACAATGGTGGGACAAAACATGCAGAGATGGTGCGCTACATCAAGGAGGCAAAGTACCACAAACTGCCTGTCTAAGACCACAGAGGTTCAGTGATGGAAGATTTTTGTCATTGAACTTAAGAGTATACTGTACTGTATAATAATATAGAATATTGAGTCCATTCTTCAATGATGCAACCATTGATAAAAGCTCTCATTTGGGCCTCTGATTAAATGTAAATTTCTAAAAACAACCCAAATCAACAGAAGGTATTTCAAACTTGAGGCCGGGTTGTTGAAAGCATTCGGAACAGGAACCCATCGCACCCGAGAAAATAGTCTTATTTCTTTAACCGAATAACCAACCGTGATTGATTAGAAATAGTAACATAGCCTTGGATAACAGGACCGTACTACGACCAATCAAACTCGTCGTTTGTCAAAACGTTGGGATGGCGGTGGATTGAGAAATTGTTTACAAATCAGAGCAGGATGTCAGTCATTAGTGCCTTCCAGATATAAATGGTTTGGTCCCAGCACAGAAGCAAAACCCAGGCAGCCTTGACGTCTGTCGCAGGGGATAAACGGCTGCAATCGATGGAAAGATCACTGACCAAAAAACATGGCAAATATGATTTTCTCTTTTGGAGAGGGGGAGAGGGAGGGGGGGGGGGGAGCGGGGAGTAGAACAATGACATTACAGAACATTTTATTACAATGCTATTTGGGGCACGGGAAAATAGAATCGATTTATTTCCCTCTCCAGCCGAAGGGCCCCCGCCGGCCAAGCGAACACCTCCCTTCCGTACCTCGTAACGGAGACTTCATAGCGGCCTCCACCATGCCCACCAGCAGCTGGAGGCTCTTGGGGTCCTGGGCGAGCCCCGAGGCGAAGGCGGCCAGCGCGTCGGCATGGCGCCCAAGGTACTGGAGGGCAACACCCTGTCGGAAGTATGCCTGCAGAGAGGGGAGGAAGAGAGACGAGGAGAGCATGAGCGAGAGGAAGAGTCACCGGGGGTGAGGGTGGGGGGTGGGGGGGGGGAGACACCAGCCTGGCACACAGCATGGAGCTTTACACAAACACATTACCAGACACACTCATTTCACGCCATTTGCATTTTTTACACATGAGCGGGTTCCAGAGCACGGCACCTCTCTCCTTTGTGTTCCCATAATGGAGCCATCACAGCGGTTTTTGTACTTGCTAATTGTATTATAAGTTTTACATAAACACACGTGCAATAAATTGGCTGGCTGCCTTTCCTGGGCACAACTGGTGTTTTTTGCATTCTTCATCTTTTTTTAGATGTATTTATACATGTCCACATATGTGTATATTTATATTTCTCCTTTTATCTTGTTTGCTTTGAGAGTCAACCAGGAGGAGCACTGGGATGTCTCGCAGGGCTTTTGGGAGAAAAACTTTGGGAATGTGAGAGAAGTGAGAATAGAGACAGAGAAAGAGAAACAGAGAGAGAGAAAGACAGAGCGATAGAGAGAGCGCAACTTACTTGAGAAGCTTCAAAAAGTAAAACCCATAAATACTACAAACTTTATTCTTCTTCTCTGGGCATGTGTTTTAAGATAATAACACAACCAGCTCAGTGTGTTTCTGTCATCGTTTTACATAATAGATGTGTTCAGTATATGTGTTTTGCTTTGGACATGTAGGAGAAGCACTGCATCAACTCGTTTGTTCCCTCAGCAGAGACAAAGGCAGTCATATCGTTGACTTGCTTCAAGTCGCGGGAGACATTCAACGGCAGGTGACTGCAGCTGCAAACATAGAATTATCAAGAGTCTCAAACGCTTTGAAATATTCTGTAGAACTCCAAACTCAAACAGATGCTATGTTGTTCTCAACCTTCTCCTCCTCCACAGACTATCTGTAGCACACACACACACACACACACACACACACACAGTCTGGAGACCCAAGTGTTGTCTCCTCCAGGCTAGGAAGTGTGTAAGGTCTGATGGGAACTCACACCAGTTGAACAGCTATTCCTGTATCTGGTCCCACAAGACCGGCTGTCGTTCCTACTATCACAAAACCATGTGTGTGCGTGTGCGGGTGTGCGTGCTCGGGTCTAGTGTGTGGGTGAGTGTGGGTGTGTGCCAATGCTTGTGTGTAAGGGTGTGCATGTGTTTATGCATGTGTTACGGTGTGTGTGTGTGTGTGTAAGACAGGGGTCCAGGCCAGGCTGTCGTCTGGACGCCTCCGCACACCACACCAGACAGCCGGTCCACTTGCAACTTCCTAAAGTGACACAGGGGCTAATTTGCCATTAGCATCTTAGAGGCCTTTCCATTAGTCTTCCCTAGCTTCTCTGTTGCCATCACAAGGGAGCTGCGAGAAGGGTGGGGATTAGGGATAATGAGACATGACATCACATTTATGGAAACCAGTAATTAATTTTGCCGCTGCACCCTATAGGACTGGCCTGCCTGGCCCTGCAGCACTGCTCCTTTCAAATGGGACCAGTACACAGATTCGATTCAGGGCATTAACCTTTGTTCTAGCTCTGTTGTTACAGGAGTGGTTGGTGGTGGTGGTGGTGGTGATGGTGGTGGTGGGGGGGGGGGGGGGTGGGGGGGGGGGGGGGGGGGGGGTGGATGTGGAGTTCGGAGGGGCGAGCGGAGGAGAGGAGGACCCTGCGGACGCTGAGCCCCAGGGGGAACAACAGACATTTACAGCACTTCTCCTCTTGATTCGATTTTGCAGAATGGCCGCTCTACCAGAGATTTCCCTTTCATTCTCCGGCCCGCATCGGGGAAGAGGGGAGCACAGCGTACATGCCCCAAACTACAAGTGACATCCCCTTTTAGGCTTTCATTTCATCCCATCCTATCGCAGCCATTGAAGGGCCTACACCCTTCAGAGAGAGCACTCAAATACCGCAGACGCAAGCAGGCGCATAAATGTACGAGCTGAACCAAAGACCCACAGCAAGAGATGACACATTCGATGTACCATAGAGGCTTAGATGAATAGTTCCCCATTTATCTTTTGCTGAAGTCAAGACGCATCATGCATGCCACATATAGACACACATGCAAAGACAATGCACTAGATGAGGATTGAGTTCATCTGGTGTCCCACATAGGGTCTGCTGCTTTCACATGAAGGATATGGATAATGATTAAACGCTGAAAATATTCAATAGGGATTTAAAGAAAACTAAGAACAAATTAATTTGATCACAATGCATTTGATTCACAGTGTGCTACTGTGTGTTGATAACTTTGTTATCGAAATGCTCTTTGCTCAATCTTAATTTACATTTAAAGGACCCTTCTCTAAAACGAGAAGTATTCATTCCCTAAGAGCTGCGGCTTCGGGGATAATAGCCTAGCCTGTAGTGCTCAGCTAGACAAAACAAGCAGAAGAAGAGAGCCAAAGAGGCAAAGAATGTGTAAAGAAAAAGAAAAAAGGCGATCAGAGGGAGAAAGCAAGGGCTAAGGACATCAGCTCTGCCTTTCAACACATGGTATCACACACTATTGGCATTCACACTGGTGAATGCCAAAAACTTTCTCTCTCTCTCTCTGAACAGGATCCATTTCAACAGAATAACTGTTTCTGTGCAAGTCAAAAGCCTGACAAGACATGAGCCCTTCTTCAAATCTGGGGCATACATTAGCCTTCGTGCAGAACACTGAAATCCATGAACCAGACCTCCATGTAATCGTGAATGGTTAAATGCAGCCCAAGCTAAATTCGCCATCCTTACAGTATACTGTATGTTCTGCCTCTCACTAAAAGAAGCCATGCTGCTAGTGCCGTAGCAAAGAGGATCGTGGGAAGGTTTGTCATTCTCACTCAAGGGTAAATTTCTAATACTGGTAATGGCTGGGGGCATCTATGTGGGTGCACGGGTGCGTGTGTTCATTCACATTGGTGTCAGTGTGTGTGTGCGTGTGTGTGTGTGTGTGTGTGTGTGTGTGTGTGTGTGCCATCGCATGTGCTCGTGTAAGTGAGGGAGGTTAAGAGAGAGAGACTGGGAAAGACTGAAGGAACAGAGGATAAAAGCTTTCCTTATTTTGTGAACATTTTAATATTGCATGAGTGCTTGTTTGAAGTCGTTTTAAATATTCATGTTTTTATGCTTGGGAGGAAGAAGGAAATTATGCCAAAAAGAGTTATTCAATCTGAGGGACAGTGTTACATACTGTAAGCACACTATATGCACATTCACACAAGCTACACCAGATACACACATGCGCATCAACATAACATTCACAAACATTCCCTCTTTTGATCAATCCATCTACTCCTCCCTGCTTTGCTTCACATCTCTCTCTCTCTCTCTCTCTCTCTCTCTCTCTCTCTCTCTCTCTCTCTCTCTCTCTCTCTCTCTCTCTCTCTCTCTCTCTCTCTCTCTCTCTCTCTCTCTCTCTCTCTCTCTCTCTCTCTCTCTCTCTCTCTCTCTCTCTCTCTCTCTCTCTCTCTCTCTCTCTCTCTCTCTCAGACATAGCTCAACAATTTCTCGGTCCATTTCTTCCAATATGGCATGTAGTCAGTTGTTGGATTTAAAACTTGGGAGAGATTTCGAAAGAGATTGTGGCTTTTGATGTCCCTTTCTGTCAGCACTTTAAAGCCTGAGCATACAGTGTGTATGTGCACGTCCCGTTCCTTGGCTCACAGTGAATCAAGCAGAGCCCAGAAGATCTAGAGGCATTGTCCTGGACATTATGCAAGAGCCCCTGACATGCACCCTGACTGTTCTCATTGCTATTCTATTGCCATGAAATGCATTGTTATATCTAGAATTTATGTTATTATGCGTTTTCCTTTTATGTGAGATTAATCACACACCAACAGAAATACAAAATGTCGGATTTTGTTGATGGTCTATACAAAGGACTTCTTTGTATGCACAATTAAACATGTCGTACTTCAACCAAACAGCACCTAACTTGGGTATTTTAGAACCAGGCGCAGTCAATACTAGTGTTTGTATTACTAGTATTAGAGCATTGAGTTACTCTTTCCATTGCAACTCAAAATATGAATATGTATTTTGAAAAGAAACCGAAAAGTCCTCAAAACTAACTAGCCTTCTTTTTATTATCGTCCAATACTAATTTCTAGAAACATCTCAGCTGTCAAGCTACATTATATGCAAGATCCATTGCGCTATTGAGGGGGAAATTGGAGCTCCTCTCTGCCACACACATTCTGTATGGTAGAATGAAAACCAGCATGATCTCCCTCTAAACAAACAGCACACCATCTTAGCCCTAGCCACTGGACTGCCCCTTGCTGTGTTGCAAACAACTAGAGACGGTGTGACTCATGTTGTGCTTTGATTGGCAACATCAGCCGCCCGAGAGATGCTCTTCAGCATGGAAATCAATACGGGCCACACGAGCACCGTTTCAGACAGAGCCGCGCCCTGCTCCTCTCTGGTGTTTAGGTTACGTCTGGTGCAGATGGTCTCTGATGGACCGTGGGCCGTCTGAGACCAAGTAAGCGTTTTGTGAACAGGACCCCTGCCAGCACCATATTGGAACCCCAAATCACAACATCAAACAGGGACAGCAGGCTGGAAGCACACAGGAGAGAAAAAAACACACAAACACAAACATGAAAGACCCAAAGAATACATCAATAACACCACCAGATCGACCCCCATCTGTCTCCGACAAGCACGGTTTTTACTTGGTCTGTATTACCCAAGCCGTGCCCACACTGGTTGAGATGGTGGGGGTCTGATTAACAGTAATAATCGGTCTGGAAGCAAGGGATTTGCTGCTGTCCCGTCCCCCTCCATCTCGACATCTCACCTGTTAAGTGACATAGAAATGTCACATCCAACCAGATTGTGGTACGTGCGCTACCATCATCCTTCCAAGGTCGCAGGGTACACAAAATACAACTTGCTTGATCAAATATCCCAGGATAACCGTAGACAGTGACAAATTAGCTGGAATGAAAAAACAACAAACAACAAACAACAAAAAATGCAGAAGGAATGATTGCTGCTTTTAGGTTTTCTGTCATTCAGCTCGATGAGCCGAAAGCCATAGAATAACGCTTAGTGTAATCTATTGCTGTGGCCAAATCCACATCCAACAGTTTAGTCGTATTGTGTAGTGTGGCGGCCACAAGGGCCATCTTTCCCCTCAGGACAGAGGAAGTCTAGGATCTGTCCTCCCAGGAGCCGGGGTGGGGTGAGATAAGAGGTGTGGGGGCGGATTACAACTCCTGCCCCTGGGCCAAACATAAACCTCTGACCCCGAAGGTCAGTAGAATAGAATCATGACACAGCTGCCTGTCTATTACTATCTCCCTGATCTAATAAGTCCTGGACCAAAACCACGGGACAACCCTGACCTGCATCGATCAAGCGTGCGTGTGTGTGTGTGTGTGTGTGTGCGTGTGTGTGTGTGTGTGTGTGTGCGTGTGCGTGTGTGTGTGTGTGTGTGTGTGCTTCCGTTTTCCCCCCCGTCCCAAAGAAAGAGAGCTAAACCAATCACACCTAATGCTGACTGATACGCTGGTCTATTGTTTCAGGAAATGAATTATTTATATACACATGGTTTTTTTCGGGGGGGGGGAGGGGGGGGGGGCGGGATTTCCTTTTCTATCTATTAAATTTTTATGAGCCCACCCGTAGGGGGATTTGTAGAACAGCGCGGGTCAAGCCTGCAGTCATTTCATGTTCTTTTGTAGCAACAAGGGCTACATCAATGGTGCATGTCAAGTACTTACGCAAGTCAAACAGAAGCACCCTACAAAACCGCACGTAGGTAGACGCCATCAAATATTTATGATCCATTGACGTGCTCCTCCCTGAGGGAGCCCGAGACACTTGTGATTGCTGTTCCACACAGAGCCCTTAATTAGCCTATTCGATGAGATGCTTTCAATGAGAGCCGATTAAGCCTGTCGTTCTTCCCCGAGCCGGCGCTTAAAGGGTGAAGGTTTTAATATTCACAGAGCTCCGGGGGGGGGGGGGGGGGAGCACCAGAACAGAGCCAGGTCAAAATGGAGCGGTGTTGTAGTCGTGGAAGTAGTACGAGGGGAAGCGTCTCGTGGCTATGAGTCATCGATTAGAGACGCCCGCATCAAACAGGCAGCATGCTCAAGACTGTACACGGGGAAAAGGTCATTGTCAGGTGTGTGGAATCAATGCGGCGCACTCTGTATTCAACATGTTACACGTCATCCGGCTTGGGGGGGGGGGGGGGGGGGGGGGCGGTTAATGCTTTCTAAAAACAATTACTTGAAAGACAAAGATAGACCTGAATAAAGAAGGTCAACACGTGATCGAGGAAGTGTCGTGCTGGGTGTGTCGTCTGTTGCGAGAGTCAAAGTGAGACGTGGGGGGGGGGGGGGGGGGGCAGTATATCCATCTGATATACTGCATTCATCACAAACAGATGAGACGGCACAATGGCGGCGTGCCGTGGGGGGGTCCTGCTGTGACACGCCGTCACAACGCACCGTTTGGCAGGCAACAAATCTCATTTTCCCCGCGTCACGCGCACCTCCAGCAGAACAAAAGGCTTTTTCCCGCCAAAGGGAACACGCGCCCCAACGGACGAGGACAAACAAGCAGATAAAACAGCAACGACGGCCCGAAATGAACCTCGTCGCCCGCAACGTAACGTTGGAAATAAAGAAGAAAACCCACGTCACGCACACCGCCGCCGTGATTTATAGCCCTCGTGTGTGTGTGTCAAAAGGCAACACAGGAGAACACTAGCGTAATCCCGTTCCTATTAGCGTCTTGAGAGTCGGGAGATGGGGGGGGGTTGAGAGGGTTCAGGGTGCTAAAGAGATTCCCGTGCCCCCCTCTCCAACAGAGCTTTGGCGCCGCTCTGCCTCAGCGATACACGCGCATCACACCGCCACAAGCGCTGACTCTCTATTCAAGCAGGCATTCATTACTTTAAGGAGCTTTAATCAATCAAGTCCAGATGGTGAACACCTCCCCCCCCCAAATTCAAATGCAAATTCCAAGCTGTGGGAGGGGCCTATTTCCTCCCAAACAGCAGGAAAAGGTGACCATAGAAGGCTGTGGCCAGGTTGTGCATGCGATACTCCGGCCATCCATGTTGAAGCCATTCTTTGCTTCGGCTCCGACTAATACGCACTGTGCTCTAACAACATAGCGCAATTGGAAAATAACTGCCATAAGTGCTGTTTAGCCAATGGGAGAGGAGGAACGAAAAACAAGGCCACGCAAAGCTCTTAGTTTTCTAGATCCACAAACGTTTATCGTTATTTATAGACAAATCAATTGAGCTAGCTGCTCTGACCACATGTGCCCTTGGTGCTGTTAGCTCTAGAGAGAGCACATACCGGGCTAGTTGGCCCAGGCGCTGTACTCTCCTGGCCCAGGGCACTACATCCTCCATCTTCATTTGTACTGGCTTAATTAGCTTTGACAGTGAACTGAGACATGGCTGGGAAATAACCACCATTTAGTAAACACAGGCTCAATGGCTGAACAATTTTAACATGGGGAATCAGGTATCTACACACTGCCTAAGTGTGTCCTCTTGACACCGCATTTAGGACCTTATCCTTCGCAGGAGTCAGCCCTGTAAGGAATATTGCAACACACAACAACAATACTTTAAAGTGCCATCCGCAGCCCTGTAGAATGAGGCGGAATCTAACAGCCATTGTGGAGGCATGAAATGCCAACAGAGGACAATTGCTAGGCCGCAGGGGCTCTTTGTGGCCGGGTAATTGTGGAGGGTTAAAGGATCCCAGGGGGAAAAAAGTAAAAAAGTAAAATAAATAAACAAGTCCGGCAAGTCATTACCTCCCTCGCTCTGTCAAAGCCCTAGGAGTGGCTGCTTGTCTGCGTCAGCACCTTGTGTGTGTGGCGATCATTAGGCTGCGCTGGCCTTTGTGGGGAGTTGCTCCATCAAACAGGAGCATCAGCAGAGCAGCCAGCCCCCATGGTGTGGCTTCTGCAACGCGACGCTGCTTCACTTAAAAAAAAAGACCCACTGCGGGCCCTGGTGGAGCGCTTTAATGAAAAGCATGACAGCGACCCACAGCTTTCTGATGCTGCGCGTAAGGGGTCACACATGATGGCTCGAAGGGACGTCCAACCACAGACGAGGCCCGAAGAGGGCCCCTTAAAGAACGAGGGTGCAGAGTGTAACAAAGTACTGCAGACTAGGGTTCGATTTATACTCAAGAAAACCTTTAGGAGTATTTCGGGGAGAAATATGTGTGTGTGTGGTGATGGCTTTTCCCAGAGCGCAGACAAGCCATCCATCGTGCGAGGCTATCGGAGACAGTGGCAGAGCCATGGCTTCCTCGTACAACCCCGGGAACCAGCAGGGTGCTGGACTGTGGTTGCCATAGCGCCGATGCTTCGCCATTGCTTCTGCACTAATATACTTTATATCTCCGTCATTGACTACCAGACAAACACCCTATAATTCACGACACACGCGGTAGGGTTTATATATATATATCCATCTCGCTAATTCCCTCTCAGTCTCAATGTAATAACAACTGCATCCTGCACCAATTTAACCTATGCCTAACAGCTACACTACTTATCATATATATTACATCAGCCGGTACAAGACTTGGTAGGCACCCTGGGGCGCGGGAAATATCCCATGCTGAAAAATTCAGATCCACGTGTGGGTTAATTTAGGTCTTGGGTTATTAGCCCGTTCAGGGTATCAAGCTTATGTTTTCATCACCACTCACACTGCCATACCAGATCCCCCACCCCACTGTTTGAAACAAAGTAACGAGATTAGATTTGAGCAGCAACAGTACAAACTACGTTAGTCTGGGAGCCGGGAAATTGCATTTTATATCAATCTATAAAAAAATAATTGTTTGGTGCTTTATGGACGAGAAGGGTACACGACTGTGATAACAGCATAAGATCCACATGTAAAAAGCCTCTTAATTGGCTCATTAATTAGCAAGCTCTCTGAGCGTCGGACCATTATCCTGCACCATTATGTTGGTCCGACTGTTAATCAGGTTACTCCTTTGGGCTTGGTTTGGTCTACCTCGGTCTGACCACTGGGTTCTCTTGGTTGGCTCAGTAATATCTTCACTGGCCAATATTACTTTTCCACAAGAAAGGTTAAAGGCTTTCAAAATGCATTAAATACAATCAATGCAACATATCAATTATGCCATATTCTGTCGGCCGGTCTCGATACAAAAGCAATTTGCTCCAAAAAAACAGAACCAAGGAAACACACATGCATGCACGCACGCACATACTTAAGAGCCAAATAAACTCAATTTGCTTGCAGCTATGAGTCATATTGTAGGTGCCAACAACCAATGGGCCTTGCAGAACCCAGCTGGTTGGAGTAGTGGAATGTATTCATTTAGAAACAAATATAAACTACAAATAGATTAATAGTGTTTGATCAGCTTAGCAAAGTGATGAATATTAGTATGCATGAGAGGGGATTGTTTCTGTGTGTGTGTGTGTGTGTGTGTGTGTGTGTGTGTGTGTGCACATGTGTCTGTGCGTGTGTGTGTGTGTGCACATGTGTCTGTGCGTGTGTGTGTCTGTCACACGCTCATATGCACATTCGTTCGTGCATGTTAACACGTCTGTTTGTGTGTGTTTCTGGGAATGTGTGTGTGTGTGTGTGTGTGTGTGTGTGTGTGTGTGTGTGTGTGTGTGTGTGTGTGTGTGTGTGTGTGTGTGTGTGTGTGTGTGTGTGTGTGCGTGTGCCTTCCATCCTGGGGGGAGGGTTATTGGAAAAGAGGATGGCATGACTGTTCACCTCAGGCCTGCATTTACAGGAATGACTTTCAGTGCTGGGCACTTGTTTGGCAGGAGGAGGAGGAGAAGGAAAAGGAGCAGGAGAAGAAGAAGGAGCAGAAGAAGGAGCAGTAGAAGAAGAAGGAGCAGAATAATAAGAAGAAGAAGCAGAAGCAGAAGCAGAAGCAGAAGAAGAAGAAGAGAGAACCAGAGGGGAACAGAGCTCTGCTGTGGGAGTATGAGAAACATGGAGGAGAAGAGGGGAAAACAACATGGAGGCCATGCAAATTCTAGGACTAGGGCCGTTTTTTAAAGGGGTGGGATGGGGTGAGGGACAGAGTAGCCTTCATTTCATACTACACAGGGTTTGGCAATTACTGGCGACAGCGACTGGAGAGAGATTGATCCAGACAAGCAATACTCTGTTTGCTTTGTTAAAAGTAATTAATCACATTGACCAGGGATTAATGATGCCTGTAGTTCTATATCATTCTGCTGTGTGTATCCTCGTATAGAGTACACACACACACACACACACACACACACACACACACACGTGCGGTTGTGTGGATGTTAACACACACATTTTATTAGGTAATGTGTATGCCTTGAACATGCCTGCATACAAGCAAGGCGCGCGCGCGCGCGCGTGCGTGTGTGTGTGTGTGTGTGTGTGTGTGTCTGCCTGAGTCGAGAGAACTATTGGCACGATAGAATAAGACGAACAGAGAGAGACTAGAACAGCTGCAATCGAGAGGAGAGAGGAAGTAGAGGAACGGCTTATTCACGCGCATGCATACCCGAAGAGTTACAAGAAAGATCCATCACGACGCGTCCCATCCACACCCACAGTGGGAGAGCAGTGAGCGGGAAGGATGGAGGGAGGAACCAGAGAAAGAGTTCCCTAATTTCCCTTTCAGATTCTCTTTTTGCTCTTAGTCAGCAGTACGCTGCAGGGGGTTGTCATAATCATGCGTGCGGATCATACCTCCCAGAAATCGAGGAAATTCTCAATTCCACGTTGTGCTATTTTTCTGAATGCATTATGTGTCTGTTGTAGAATGGTCCGTCTTTCTGTCTCGTTTTTCTGTGTTCAGTATCTGTGCCACCATTTATTATTTTCTTACTTACATTCTGACTGTAATAATTAATAAAGAATATGTATATAAATCATTTGACAAAATATTTGACAGAAAATACGGTTTTCCATCTTCACTTATGTGTCTCTGTATTGTTCCTCTGTACAACCCCACGTCCTACTTGCTTCAATTACCTTTAATCCTTATAAGCTGCAGAGTAGGATAACAGTTCTTTTGAATGAAACAGTTATTTCGCAAAACGAAATGTCTCTAGTTTGGCTTAGCTTCCTTGTTTCAATGTTTAGGATTGCTGGGGAGAAGTTGGAACTGAATTGAATTTGGGAGCATACTGTCTACACTGAGACATCACATTCAATTACAGCAAACTGCCCTTAAAGCAGAACGCATTGACCCCCCTAAACCTCAACTGGGCTGAGGTAACTGATGAGAGTGCCCAGAGTGAAAAAGAAACTTAGGCCTACCATTATCAAAAAAGGAGATTCTCACGCGCACGCACACACACACACACACACACACACACACACACACACACACACACACACACACACACACACACACACACACACACACACACACACACACACACACACACACACTTCAAACTGTGGCAGACTTTAGAGAATGGAAAATGGTATGTGAAACGGTAAGTGGAGAAAAAAAACAAAAGAAGTACTGGAGCATTCTACATCTCAGGAACGATGAGGGGGCATTCTCTAGTGGCCCATTTCAACGACTCCACTCCCAGGTCCTGAGGCTACAGACTTGGGTGTGTGAAAAGGGGCAGCGGAGATGGCGGCGGTGGCAGAGAAATGGCTGCTCGTCGAGAGAGAGAGAGGGGGGGGGGGGGAGGGGCACTTATTGAGGTGTTAGCCGTGCAGCCGCAGGTCCTGGACACTAATAGAAACAGGCGCCCGGGAGCCGAGGTGTCAAGAGCCACAGCCGTGAAGAATACCAAATCCTCCCACACTAATGATCACCACCCCCCCCCCCCCCCCCAACCCCCCCCACCCCCCCCCCCAGCTAGGTGCCTCTGCCTTCCAACACCACTTTGCAAATGTAGATTAGCATGGCTGCACTCTCACATGCACTGTTGTGTCTGGAAAGAGCCACCCGTTCCCACCCATAGCGCTACTAGCGCTCCTATCTAGGCCACGGCGGCGGTCTGATGAACAAGCGCCCACTTTTATCGTACTTGAACATTTTGACGCGCCTTGACGCACACAGACAAGCGCGTCTCATTTTCTATGACGAGCCTCCTCCCCGCTCGGACAAAGAGCCGCGTGATCGCCCACGATGCACCACCACGGCGACGGGGTGTTATTGACGCAGACGGCAAGACAGGCGAGAGATCCAATCGATGGCATGAAGTCGTGGTCCCGTTTGATTAAAGAAACATACATCAGCAGCGTGTCTTGTCGTAGCCCAAGCGTCAGTAATGGAGCGAGGCCTTGGTTTGGTTAACAAGGCCTCCAGGGAACTCTGTGGCTTATGCACCCTAAACTATGGCTTTGATATTTCACCATTTAGCAACCCCCCCCCAACACACACACACCTTACTGTACTGGAGCAATATTATGGCCGAGGACCAGCCAATAGACTGTGGGTGTCAGAAGTGCATGTGGCGTGATGAACGGGGGTACTGCGATGACCCCTCCTTCTATGCAGCGGGTCTATATGAATTACCTATCAGACTAGCCAGGGAGCGATGATCCTGCCTGATGCAGCTAACCCACACCACAATCATTTACTGAGCTGCAAACCTCTGGTGCAGACTCCGACATAACTTACACACACTGGCGCTGACACACACACACACACACACACACACGCACAAAGGCACCACACATCTACCAAAACCCACCCACGCACCAACACCCACACACACGCATGCACGAAAGCAGACAGACACACACTGACAGACAGACACACCCACACACATAACCTTTAACCCCTGGACCATTTAAGGAGGACTCACACACTCATAACTTATGATTAGCTGGCATGGTGTGTAACCTATGTTCTATTACTTACCTACAATACAGACAGAGAAATGCGTTACATCATCGTTACAGCGGTATTAACAAAAGATGAGGAAAGAGCGACTTATCTCAGGTTATCGCGTTAGCTTCATTGGACGTAGCGCCCGTCAACAGCAGGTAAACAACCTGCTGATGACGGGCGTGCATTTCCCCTTCCATCTCACCCTTTAGTTTTGTTCACCTCGGTGGTTTATTCTCTGCAGTGAACAAACAGCAAGTCGTGTATGTGCAGAATAATACGTTGCCGCACTTATAGAGAATACACCACCCCCGACCCCCATCCCAGCGTTATCTTCCTCGCATCATTTATCATGTTACGGCATTAAGATAAAGCCCTGTGCTAAGCCGTCTCCTCGTGGTACTCTATGAATAAACTGTCTAATATCAGCATGTGATGGCTCATTATGCCGGCCTATAGTGCTGGGCCTCTGTTTTAAGTGTTTTCTCTCCTGGGAAGAGAAATAAATAAAAAAATAGAAAAATAAACCCGGCGCCACCACATTTCTTTTTATGACGCTGTAGGATTAAATCTCTCTGCCTCCTTAAACCATTTTCAACTGTCCCTCTCCCCAGAGCCCACGGAGACTAGGAGGGGGTTCAAAAGTGCCGGGGAATAATTTCATAGACCCCTTCTGGTCCTGTGTGAGAGCCCAGTGTCCCTAAGGAGGGGGCCCCGGGTCCGGCTCCCAGACTGTGGGCTCGGCCTGGGGTGGAGAGGCATGGCATGCGCAAGGGAGGAAAAGCACACATATGCCACGCTACATTGTGCTGTACTGGGATTGGAGCGGCGCCTGTGAAAACGGGCTTATATAACAGTGATAATAGAATCTACCTGAGGTTCATTCAATTGCACTATTGACCATGAGAAGGCTTGGATTCTTGGGTGTCACTGATAGAAATTACTACAGAGCAGAGGTAATACCACCGTAACTGTGGCAAATGGTGGCTTAAATGAAAGTCTGCTTCATGGTTTATGTATTATGCATTTTGTAGTAATGAAAACTGAGAAATCGAATGAGAGAAAAAAGCAAATAAACTCCATTTGGAGAATCAAAGAAGGGCCCCTTCAAACTGAAAATATATATCGCCAAGCCCATATTGTATATAGTGCCTTATTTCCCGTCTTCGAAATAGCCTAGATGTCTCCCCTTCAACAATCACAGACACACACCCATGTCTGATGTCTGATGTATGTGCGCAAGTGTGTGTGTGTGTGTGTGCGTGCGTGCATGTGTGTGCGCACATGTGTGCACCCGTCCATGCATGCGTGTGTGTGCACACGTGTTTGTCCCTCTTAGTATGCCAATATGTGTGTGTGGGGGCATGTGTGCAGTGTGTGTGAGCGTGTCTGTGTGTGTGTGTGTGTGCGCACGTGTGTCCCTGTGAGTATGCATGTTGTGTGTGCATGTATATGGTCAGAGACAGAGAGAGGCAGAGAGAGACAGTGGAGGTGTGTGTTGGTGTGTGTGTGTGTGTGTGTGTGCGTGTGTGTGAGCATGTGTGTGTGCACATGTGTGTCCCTGTGATTACGCATGTTGTGTGTGCATGTGTGAGAGACAGATAGAGGCAGAGAGAGGCAGTAGTGGTGTGTGTTGGTGCAGGCGTGTGTGTGAGCATGTGTGTGTGTGTGTGTGTGTGTGTACACGTGTGTGTCCCTGTGAGTACGCATGTTGTGTGTGCATGTGTGAGAGACAGATAGAGGCAGAGAGAGGCAATAGTGGTGTGTGTTGGTGCAGGTGTGTGTGTGAGCATGTGTGTGTGTGTGTGTGTGTGTGTGTGTGTGTGTGTGTGTGTGTGTGCACAGTGTGTGTCCCTGTGAGTACGCATGTTGTGTGTGCATGTGTGAGAGACAGAGAGAGGCAGAGAGAGGCAGTGGAAGTGTGTGTTGGTGTGCTTTTATGTGTGCCAGGCTGTGTGGTGTACCCTCCCTTACCCAGTTGTCTTATTAAAACCTGCTCCAGGAGAGACTGCAGTAATTACCCTGTCCCTCACCGGCACCTTTTGGACTATGGACCGCAACCGACGTGCTGCTCTAAATGTCACCCAGCTAAGCTCGTCGCAATTAAACAATACTCTGCCAAATTGGTTCTGGTTAATAGGTTTCCTCCATTAGAAACGTAGACCTCCTCATATCACAACTTTGAGTATGAGAATCATTTGCATAATAGCATTACCTCACCGGTTGCTATTCCCATTGTAGCAGCACCATCGACCTAGAATAAAAGAATGGAGACTCACAAAGTAAAGGAAGAAATGTTTGGCTGGCAGGCTTCCATTCAATCCTAGCAAGCCTAAATTACACTCTCAGCTGTACTGTCAGCTACTGTTAAACGAAATGCATCATGATTTTTCTAAATGGACTAAATGGACCGTAGTCTATTAAAACTCAGTGGAACGGTAACTTGTAAATCTCAATTGTGTACCACAAGTAAGGCACGTGTAATTCCTATGCTAATACTAAGAGGTATTTAATTACCTTCTTAAGTTCTTTTGCATTTGGCGAATGATCTGCCAAAAATATATAAAAAAGCCTACAGAGCAGAAGGGCATACAAACGTCGAAATAAAACCACATACATTCACACACACACACACACGCACGCGCACGCGCACACACACACACACAGTTGGCCGAGTTATAAATAAAACCACCAGGAATATGCTCCGATACGTGGGACACACAAAGCGCTAATTATCGACAAACGAACCAAAACAGCACTGAAGGTCAGAGGACACGTGAGGCCGTGGGCTGCCACAGCCAGGAGTTTCACTGCACTAGTTCCAAGGTTCCCCCGATGAGAGCGCTCTGCATCCCCTGCTTTCCAATGCAGCCGGCTCACCCCGGTGTCACCACGCATTTGTGAAACACCCAATTAATGAACTCCCTGCATTTACCAATCACTGGGACAATGGCAGCTGCCTAACTTTTTTCCCTTCCCTTCCCTTCCCTCCCCTCCCTCCCTCCCTCCCTCCCTCCCCGGGCGTGGCTACAGCGGGTGCTCAGTGTTTATGTCACCTCTTAATTGCATTTTTTTTCCCATCGTGATGGAGGTACAGGCTTTGCGTGTTTGCCCTGAGCAAGTAAAAAGGAAGGTCACACTGCCAATTTGAGAGAGAGAGAGAGAGAGAGAGAGAGAGAGAGAGAGAGAGAGAGAGAGAGAGAGAGAGAGACAGACAGAGAGAGAGACAGAGAGAGAGAGACAGAGACAGAGAGAGAGACAGAGAGAGAGACAGAGACAGAGACAGAGACAGAGACAGAGACAGAGACAGAGACAGAGACAGAGAGAGAGAGAGAGAGAGAGAGAGAGAGAGAGAGAACACTTAGTCCCGCTCCGGAGGAGAACGGAGAACTGCTGCTCGCCTATGGAAACCAGGACAAACAAGAGAGATAAGTGAAGGAGGACCGAAGACCGACTCACTGTCTCTCTCTCTCTCGCTTCCGCGCTCTCTCTCTCTCTCTCTCTGACTCTCTCTCACACCACACACACACACACACACACACACACACAGCGACTGCACTCTGGGAGACAGCGGCCCTCTTGCTACCTGTGACCGCTGACAGATGGTAATAGACAGGGACTTTAGAAACACGCTTAAATACCGGAACAACAAGTCGTTTGCCCTTTACGGGTGTACTGCAGGCAGCGTAGAAAATGCTAAAATGCTTCTGATGTGACTGGTGACTGTGAGGGGTAACGACTGTGCGGTTATTTAAGTACACATGTTTGCACTGCACAGTTGCCCTCAAGCACAGTGGATGATGACAGAATTAGCTCGCATTGGATTAATTCATTAGCTTCACACCAGCTGCATCACATCACAGTCCGGCCCGTAACCAAAGGTGACCACATGTGGACCCTTTCAGCACACCAACTTGGGCTTTTCCCATGAACAATTGGTTTGGAATATTTTTCACTTTAGGGGGGGATTTTTTATTTTTATTTTTTATAAATCTAATAAATTCACAATTGAGAATGTCAGACTAATGTGATTCAGGAGAGGAGCCCGGTATGATGATGACGCGCATTTTAATAGCTTTTTACTCCCAACTAATGAGATGGTGTGCTTAGAGTGACTAAATAACAAATGGCCTTTCAGAAAACTTGAAAAATGCATGCACCGCTTGGTACCGCGTCTTCTTTGGCTTGAATAGATATGCTTTGACCCACAGTTACTTTCCACTGCTGCAGAATTTCCATTAAACCATCTAAATGTGGCAGTAGTGAAGCACAGAGATAGAGAGAGAGAGAGAGAGAGAGAGAGAGAGAGAGAGAGAGAGAGAGAGAGAGAGAGAGAGAGAGAGAGAGAGAGAGAGAGAGAGAGAGAGTGAGAAAGAGAGACAGGAAAGGAAAGAGTATGAAAGGACATAAAGGTATAAGTAGTTCAGAGGCAGCCAGACTGGAACTGCATAAATACAAAAGGGAAGATGGGATTATGCCAACAGTGTATTTTGGTGCTTAAGCAATATAAAACATTGCTAAAGACGAATAAATAAATAAAAACTAATGTACTGGGGACACAAACAAGTTGTTTTGGGGTAGAAAAAGTTTTGCCCAAAAAAATAAACAAAAAAAACGTATTGGTGAGGCTTCCCCACTAAAGAGTTGAATCAAAAAGCGGACGGTATAATCTCCATTGGGTGCCATTTGCCTTCCAGCCTGAGTCAGTGTATCGTCCCGTGTTGTGTCTATGTCTCGCAGTCTCTTTGTATGCGTGTCTGCCTTTCTGCAGCCTCGGCCTCTCTGTTGTCGTCTGTCTATCCGTCAGAATCCATCGTCAGTGGGCGACGCCGCGGGGGATATGGCAGCTCTGGTCAGAGGGTTCACCGAAGGTCAACACCCCTCCCCCCCCCACCCCCCACCACGGGGAAAACCAGCTATTTATGTTTATGGAAAAGCACCTTTCCTCCGGGCAGTCAGCCGTGAAGGTCTGCCTCCTCACTAATACCAGTGGGCTCTATTAGGAGTGGACGCTGATGAGAAATGTGCACTAATTGGTGACTTTCATGGACATACCCGTGCTCTTTCACACTGTGGTTGCATCCGAACACAACCGGATAGGGTGTAAGAGGAGATGATGGATGGCATGATAGATAGAAGGGTGGAGAGACTGATGGCGGGTCTGACAGGTGATGGGGTAAAGTAGTCAGGGGCACCGATCAAAATCACACCCCTCACTCCTGCAGTGACCCCGCTGACCTAGATGACACACACACACACACACACACACACGCACGTGCACACAGACGTGACACACACCTACCAATTCACAATGTGTCCTCACGCACAGCTGTCCCAGCCTATCAGTCATAAGACCACATCCTCTCAATCCAGACAAAACAACAGCATGTGTGTGTGTGTGGCTCCTGACACCCGGGTCAATTACCAAGATATATTTATCAAAGCAGAGCTTCAACCCATATGCAGCCCCACAACCACCACCCCTATCTCCCAGCAAGACTAGCAGAGACTCTGTATACCATCACTATGATGCCATGGTTATTCTCTAACCACACACTCCAAGGGCCCGGCACGGCTGCCCCAGCCTCAGCACCCCCTATGTGTGTGTGTGTGTGTGTGTGTGTGTGTGTGTGTGTGTGTGTGTGTGTGTGTGTGTGTGTGTGTGTGTGTGTGTGTGTGTGTGTGTGTGTGTGTGTGTGTGTGTGTGTGTGTGTGTGTCTCTCTCTCTCTCTCTCTCTCTCTCTCTCTCTCTCTCTCTCTCTCTCTCCTCTCTCTCTCTCTCTCTCTCTCTCTCTCTCTCTCTCTCTCTCTCTCTCTCTCCCCCCCTTCTCTTCCCCCCCCCCCCCCCCCCCCCCCCCCCCTCACAGTGCAGAGGGCGAGGCCAGTATGATGAATGGACCTTAATCACTTGGCTTTCAGCAGGGGCTTCTTTGAACAGTCTGCCCGAGCTTAAAGGGGTCCTCAGGAGGGCCCCTGGGGGACCCCACGGCTTGCTCTCACTTTCTCTCCCTTATGTTTTTCAAAATAAAACCCCCACAAAGACGGATAGAAGAGCCCAGATGTGTGTCTGTGTGTTTTCATTATTTATTGTTTTTTTAAGTAAGCACTATGCCTGAAAAACACAAAGACAGATGCCCAGACTTAAAACTGAGATCAGACGTAATTTATCTGCATATAAATAAGACATAAAAACACAATGGAGACAAAGTGTAAACATGGTTTTGGGTTTCATACTCTGCTCTTGCTGTCTCCATTAATGTCCTATTGGACATGAATCGGTTTCACAGAGAAAGAAACCCCACTTGTTTTGATGATGCCTGCTGAGTCTCAGAGGAGCAATTACGCCCTGTCAAATACCACAACCCTCCAAAGCGCGCCGGTGTTGTGCCCTGAAGAGGGAGGGGGACTCCCTGGACTCTGCCAACCCCCCTTCCCTTTCTATCGCCCCCCCCCCCCCCCCCCCCCCCCGCCAACCCGCTGAATGTCAGCACACACATTAAGCCTTCAAACCGTTATGATCACACTGGAAAGAGCAGATCCCATAAGGACACCCATGGAAATAGCATCCACAATTCTCAAATCGCGGTGGATTGACGGTTAGCACCGATGAGCCAACCCTAAACCCCTGCCCATCGCAGCCCACAACCTCAGCTGGAAAGAAAAAGATGAAAACCCCTGAGGCAACGCTTTCACCGATAACCCTCACACATTTCTCAAGTCCCTGGAGGACACGCCCCTTATCGTTAAAAAGGCGGGAGACGCCATTCCCTGCGCCCGGCAGAACCTCAGGTCCCACCCACATCAAAGGAGGGAAGAGGTCGCCAATACAGACAACTCTATTCAATCCACACCATGGCCTGGAGGGGAGGGGAGGGGGAGAGGGAGGTGAAAAGGTGCGAGGGGGTGAGGAGGGAGGGAGGGTGGGTGGGTGGGGTCATCTCTTAACACCCCATCATCGTCTCCATGTGTGGCGTGGTGGGTGGGATCGCCCAGATGCCCCACAGCCTTAATTATGCTCCTCCTGAGGAGGGAATGGTACCGCCGATGCAGGGGCCAGCCCCTCACACTTTGGTTTCCTGGAGGAGGAGGAGGAGGAGGACGAGGACGAGGAGGACGAGGAGGAGGAGGAGAGGGGATGCATGTTAATCAGCACCGTCTCCCATGCTAATCATTCCAGGCAGCAGGTGGCCGGTTCCGAGATCTAAACCCAGGGCCAATTACACCCCAGACCAACCGGGCTGTTCCCTAAATATAACCCAGACGTCCCTGATTGGACAGCCACTCTGGGACATCACCCACATAGCTTAGCGGTTTATCAGATGACCTGTCCGTTGTTGTCATAGCACCAGCAGGGCCAGTGGTGACATCCCGAAATGCCGTCCACAATATTCCGCTGATGGTGCTAGTTATCCGCAGCTCGGGGCTCGGAGACAGCTCGCTCTGGCTAATGTAAATGTCAGCCGCATAAGAGAAAAGCCCATGGAGGTCATTGCAATTACTTTGAGTCATGTTTCAGAGATCCAAGGCAAGGGCTCAAGATTCACGAGGAGCTATAGGAGTCAAGCACACGAAAAATAAAAACTCAAATGATGGTATGCTTTGAGAGATTTGAGAGTGCTTAAACATCTATGGGGCTGTCATCAAGCATAATGAATCTCCACCCATGTAATCCCCGCCATTTGGCCTCGTAATAAAAACACGGTCAGCGAGAGATTAGATCGAGTTAATTAAACATGACATACACACAACCTATGGCTAGTCTCCATTTAAAGACTTGGATAATATCACTTGTATGTCAGTTTCCCAAAATACACCATGACTGTCGTCGGTCTTTCAGCACAACATGGAGTCAAGCTCGTCTTAAATGTCACCCCTAATGCCGTTTTAATTGTACAGCATTCTCCTGCCTACGTCACTGTAGCTGAATGCCTCTGGCCTCGGCTAGGTGAGGGCTGCAGAGCAACATGCATTACCTCACCCAGCACTAAAATATCTACAAAATGAATACGAGTATGGCTTTTATATCTTATTTAGTAATATATTTATATAGTGGCTGGGGGGTGGGTCACTTTGTAGAAGAAGAATTTAAAGGGTCGTGAGTAAATTGATTAGGCCTACGAGGTGTGTGTGTGTGTGTGTCGGGGGGGGGGGGGGGGGGGTGAGTGAACGTAGCCTGGGCGCTGAGAGCTCCCATCAGATTGAGCGGTTTGCAAGCGCAGCACATTACTCTCCTGCTGCTCTGCATAGCGCTGCGTTGGCCTGTGTCCTCCCGATGTATTAGGGTGATGTATGACCTAAACACCGCGCTGCGCCATGACGCACCGCACACACTCTCACCACCGCCCCCACCTCCACCACTCCAAACCACCCGCTGCAGCGCCTTTTAAACCCCCCCCCCACCCCCACCCCCACCCTGTCAAACAGTCATTCATCTCTCCCTCTCTCCCTTCGCACGCAAGCAGCCCATCCTCCCGCTCCATCTTCCTTCCCCACCCCTTACATCTCACCCGTTTACTCCGTCCATCGTTTTACCCCTCGAGTGTCATTGAGTGTTCTCTCTCTCTCTCTCTCTCTCTCTCTCTCTCTCTCTCTCTCTCTCTCTCTCTCTCTCTCTCTCTCTCTCTCTCTCTCTCCTCTCTCCTCTCTCTCTCTCCTCTCTCTCCTCTCTCTCTCTCTCTCTCTCTCTCTCTCTCTCTCTCTCTCTCTCTCTCTCTCTCTCTCTCTCTCAGCATGCCGTTCCATGTGTGAATGTGAACAGCCACCCGGCTGCGTCGTGCACGGCCAGGAGGAGGAGGAGGAGGGGCGTGCACGAGTGGGAACGCCAGGGGCCCGGGGATTTTGATTTATCCCGGCGCCGGTGCGTCAGAGGTGTTCAGTCAGTGCTGTCCTTGGTGCAGGGCATCCCTGACAGGATGTGAGGTCTATCTCCTTCCTGTAAGGGGGCTTTCAGGGCAAGAAAGAAGGACGACAAGCAGCCCGTCTGGGGGAGATGATGAGGGGGGGGGAGAAAGGAAACGCTGCCGCTGGATTTTCACCAAACAACATATTCAAGATCAGCCTGGAGTCACCTCAGTGGGCGCTCTGCACTGGGAGGACAGGAGGGGGCGGTCCTCACAAGGGGGGGGGGGGGGGGGGGGGGGAGAGAGAGGTGAGGAATGGAACCCGAGAGAGACAACTACCATCTCTGATGCAGGAGCCGTGTTTTGATCAGTGATGCTAATTCAACTCAACGGCATTTACAAAAGAGGTCCGTGTGTGAATATATATTATTTTTTTCAAAGAAATCCATTAAGAGTGCCCACCCTGCTTCACTGGTTATTGTGAATGGTTGCTGGTTAAAAGGAATACTTACGAAGGTGGTTGGATTCATTCATTCATTTGTTCTCTCATGTAAAGATGTTCTATATTTGAAACCGGGGTAGAGATGTGACAGGTTGGCCGATTGCTCTACAATACAAATGAATTAAGGGTCACCGGTTGTTATGGCGAGCTCAGACAGAGGCGTATTATATTTAATAGTGAGCATATCCCTACTTTCAATATAGAAGTGGAACGATTCAAGGACACTAGAATCATCTGGGGAAACACAAGCTGCACTGTCATGGACACATGAATATCTAACATACACACTTAATAAATACACACAAATATAAATAAATACACGTAATAAAGACAGTGCTTAAATATCTAATCCCATTCAAACCCTGCTGCTGCACTATGTCCATCATCAAGGTTGATGGTTGCTAGTGTGAGTAGGACTAGGGCTGAGGGACGCTCCAGCATTTCAGGAACCAGGGCCTCTAGTCTTCCCGGTCTCACGTAGCGAGCAGCACAGCGAGGCTTGCAATCGCAAACCACCGCCACACGACTATCCCCAGACAGGTAGCCGCAGCCTTCAAGCGCTAGCACCCTTAATCGCGCAGTGGAACTGATTCAATTCGTTTGGCCCGGGGGCAGATATGGAGCCATTATGCCCTAATTAACAGAGTGCGGAGGTGGAGCCACACCTGAATGCCCTGGAAATCGGCAGTAGCACTCAGACTGGTTCCGCTGTGGGAGAAACTCGGGAGGGATACCCGACAGTGGGGGGGGGGGGGGGGGGGGGGGGGGGGCTGGCTAAATTCGATTAATCCATCAACTGATAATATGCTCGCAACAAATCCACACAAGGGCCACACAATTATAATATCTATTATGGTTCACGGCCATAATAGATAAGGTTAGGTTTGGGCCCTGGAGACGGGATAGGCATAATTGAGTAAGCATTAAGGCGTTATCTTACTCCTGAATAACATCAGGGTGCTTTCAGGATCACTGATGGCGGAGAATCTGTATTAGCCAGTTGGCGTTAATGTCCTGAGGTATTACCTAGGCCAGTTACAGCTGCGTGATGTCAGTTCTTAATTTACTGATAAACAGCAGCATGCTATGTGGCAATATATTGCATGTAGGATAACGCCGGCAACACCACACTGGTTTGTGTAAGTAATCATAACCTGAGGTCGTTACAGTCATGGTGTTTTTATGTATGCTCTACCGTGTTCTCTTTTTTTAGCACAGCAACTGCTGATGGTTGATTTCAGCATTCGATAATACAAAAGAATATCAAAAAGAGATGCATTCACTGTAGGTAATAAATAGCATGTGTTATTATGTTTCATTTCGATCATCCATCATCATTTTGCTACCATGCAGCCGCTGAGGAAAATCTCTGAGCATCATCTACGGGGAGACTTGTGACACAATTCTCCAGTGCCCTGCATGCCAATTTGATTAAACCTAATGTTCCCACTAGAAAATCTCTATTTAATCAAGGAACAAGTCATCTCCACGTTCAAATTTCAAGCTGATTGCCACACGACAGCCCTAAGCAAGTACGCTTAACTTACATGGCCAACCAAAAAACTTGATCTGGAATGACAATATTTAAGGAGAAAAACAAGCCTCCATTGCATGAAGCAACATCTATAGGTTAAAGCAGAATAGAAGGAGTGTGTGAGCAGATGGACGGGGATCTCCAAGGCCTGTTCTATAAGGGAACAGGGAACATATTCAGAGCAGGAAGCCACTCCTTGCCATTGGTGGCCAGGGATGGATTGCCAAGATGGTATTTCGGGAATGTTTAACCAAAGGTTTGAGATTTTCAAGGGACGGTGAAATTATACACAGCAGCTCACAGTCAGTGTGAGTTTAGGAGCTGTAAACTTACGCCATGTCATTTTTGCATCTGTTCATGCACACAAAGCCTAGCACACTTTGTTGTAAACCCCGCAAGGGAAAGTAAAGTCGCCGTTCAATTTGGGATTTGGCTGAACATTTCAATGAAAATATTCCATACTATTTGGTTCGACAGAGGCCCGTTTCTGTGTCCAAATTTGACCAGGCAGAGTGAGAAAGAGAGCGCCACCCCGTTACTCAAATCGATAACGACATTAGGTCCTCCCCAGCTTGAAACTCTTTGCATGTTGACGTCAGAGGAACCCAAAACGCAGAGCAGGGGACTCATAAAAACAGCACAGATATAACATCCACACAACGGACACGCAAGACTAAACTCCCACCACACACACACACACACAAACCTAACCACGCAAAACCCGTGCTGTAGCTGCAGCATTGCAAAAAACAACAACAGGGGAATGTGGTTCTCTGTTGTGTTGCCAGCCAGTACAAAATACACCAGAGAGGAAAAAAATAAATCATGTCATTAACGCTTTAGAACCCTACTATTCTGGGCAAACACAGCCATGTTGCCAGCTGCAAGGCTGCTAAACATTTCATATGGTCCACTAAATGGAGCAAAAAGTATCAATTTTGAATGTCTGGGCACATGACTTCCTTCCAGCTACCGCATGCCTGCGACAAGGAGGACAAGGGAACAAAGAAAACAGAGATGTTGAATGCATCTTTGATTATGACAGCCAGCCTAATCCCCCCTGGGCTCTCACACACACGTGTCATTAGACATCTTTTATTAATTTTTATTGCAGGCTTGATTGATGCTCCCCTCTCCTCACACAGCCATGCATCACTAATCGTTTCATATGAGACTTTGTGCAAAAGTGGGGGAATTGACTAACCATTAAGAAGCCATTTATTGCCGAAGGACGGCCTTAATTGGGTGACACTGACTGGTGATTATATCTAAAGTTCACGCTCATCGATGGCTACGCAGCAGAGAGGGTGCTGATTTTTTCGTTTGTTGTGTGGAGCATTGATTTGCATGAAAATGTCGGAAAATCTCCATCCATTTATTTTTCGGCTGGTTCGACATTCGGTTACGGTCGTACGGCCTTTCTAACATCAAGGACATTTTCTATAGGTGGTATAGGGCTAGGTTATCAGCCGAGCCAATAACTGGACTTTTCCTCATACATGCTCACATTCATACTTGGTGAAGTAGGTGGAATAATGTCGTCCCTGCATGCTGACCTCATAAAACAGTGTCCTGGCTTCGCGGAAGAGCTGCTGAATGTGTGAAAGAATGATAAGCAAAGAAGTGGGGGAAGGGGGGTTAGGGTTTCCCGGGAAGAGTATGAAGCATTTTTGGGGTAATCTGACCCCGGGGCGCAGCTTAAGTCGGGCCGGAGAGCAAAGGACAATGGGCCAGAGCAGTGGAGACATTCACACACAGCAGCATCCACCAGCAATGACTTTAGGCACGCTTGTGTCCGCCAAAACAGACTTACGCTGTTCATCCGCTTTTCATGGAATTAAATTTTTCCGTCGTCTCTGGCTCGGTAATGCCAGATTTCCCCCGCCTCCATGCTGGTTGATGGTGGTCCCAGTACTTCGATGTATGCTTAAAATAAAATCAATTGCAACAGCTCTAGGATGAGAGTGTAATACTGAATATATTTTGTGTTTCCCTTTCTAATCTTCTCCCTCCAACATGTCAGACAAATTGTGCTGCATTTGCCAAATCTAATAAACCTAGCGTCCTGCACCCCACCTCCCTTTTTTGGGCCATTATGTGTGAAAAGTCACACACACACACACACACACACACACAACCACACACACACACAACCACACACAGTACACTCTGGAGACTAAAAGATGGAGAGTGACAATGTGGTGAGAGGTAATCACAACTAGGACAAGATCAAATATGTATGAAAATTGAGGGGGGGGAAAAAAACGGATTATTTTGCGGAGCCCCTGAGGATAGACAGAGCATGGAACCTGTCTGCTGTCTCTTCCGGCGACTCGGGCGCTCTCCTCGTTTCAAACTCATTCAACACGGAGGCTGACTTATTGTTCTTTTGTAGTGAAAGATAACAGCTGTCAACAATGCACTCAGACTTTAACCATCCATCAGCTCGCTCCACCCGACCCCCGCGCTGCGTGGTTCGGTCCTCTCTCTCTCTCTCTCTCTCTCTCTCTCTCTCTCTCTCTCTCTCTCTCTGCCTCATCCCATCACGTCTCACATTCCACTTCCTTATCGCCTCTCACTTTGAACCCTCTGCACTTGGCACTGCAATTCCACCATCCGGGCGACAATGCATTCAGTAATTTATCCGCCACATCTGTGCGTGTCACCACCTGTCAGGTAAAGATAGCGCGGTCTCAATAGCTGCACGCCCACACAATTTAAAAAAAAGAAGAAGAGGGTGGTGGTGGTGGTGGTGGTGCTTCAGTCAGCACCTCCTGGGACCCCTAGACCTCTACCTCCTAACCAGAAGATATCTCTATGAGCCTCAAACCCGTAATGGGTCAGGACCAGAGGTGACCTCTCTCTGGATGACCAACCTGGACTTGGGGGAAGGGGGGGGGGGGGAAAGGAGTATGTATGTAGGGGTGTAGTCTGGGGCTATTTGCACTGGGTGGAATTGAACCCATCATCAAAGCGGCCATTACTGTTTCCAGGGGGGGGTGAAGGAAAATGTAATGATGTAATGTAAAGAGAATGAATCTTGGGCGTCTGAGAGCAAACACTCCAGCAGAGAGCGGCTGGAACTCTGTTCCTCTTGCCTTCCATTTAACAGTAAAATGGTGGCACCAAGAGAGAAAAGTGAGAGTGTGAAAGAAGGAAGACCAGGGGAAGGAGAGAGACAAAGAAGGAGAGAGGTAAAGGAGGGAAAAAATATAAAAAGCTGAAAAAGAGGAGCTAAGAGATGCAAAGTGGTGCGGACACAGATATGGTGGAGGGGGGGGGGGGGGGGGGTGGGGGAATTGCAGATTGGAGTGTGATAAAGAGGCAGAATGGTGAGATGGAAGGAAGAGGGAACAGGAAATGGGGGGTTGGGGTTGGCAGAGCTGAATTTGACAACGTTAAAGTCCAAGCTCAGCAGTATTCATCCAGGCTCCAAAGGACATGATTAGTTCGGAATGATGACACGTAATGGGTGCAATAAAGAGACCACTTCTCCACGGCTACCCCCTTCCCCTCTCTTTCGCCGTCTTTCCCGCAAGCCAAAATCTTTGTGCTTTCAAAGAATTGTTCCCTCAAAACACAAGGAGTGCTACTCTACAGCGAAAACCCCCCAAAAAGAAATCCTCCCACGGGAACATTAGTCGTCGGCCTTTCCCTTCTGTTCCCCGTGCTATGGAGACGACTGCTATGGCAACCCACCACAACTACCTGTCACTTGCCAGATGTCTTAATTTGCAACGCAAGAAAACACCTCATGTAGCACCGGAGCTCGCCGCTTGTTAGCACTCAGTTGCTAACTCATTAACCACTATGGGAGGAACAGACAAAACAGTTAAGTAAGTAAAAGCTACTCCGCTTGAACAGCGATCCTCCACAAAGCCGCGACTGGGCACGCTTGGCAGAGACGGATTACGTTGCCTATTTTTCTTTACCCTGCGGTGCACAAAGTATTGCCGTCTTGTTGATGCCAGGACGTCCATTCGGCTCTCGCCGACTCTCTCCTGTTTCGATAGTTAGTCCATGTCGACGCCTGTGGATCCTGATGGGCAATAATCACTGCAGTCTGGCTCCCCTGACCTCTGATAAACTCATTTGTTAGGCTTATTACCTTGAAAGGGCCAGAACAGATGAGTAAAAGTGCCTTCGGCGAGAGCATTTATCGGTGGTGTGGTCTGTTGTTTTCTGTTTGGTTTTTCCCTGGAAGATCGACAAAGATTTACGGAAAAAGGGATTGTAGACAGCATTGTGTCATAAGGAAAGGTTGTCATGGAGTAATACTGACTGTCACATTTGCTGTCAACAGATTAGAGTGTGACTGATATAGTGGTTGTGTTTCAGCCATATATTGCCCTGCACTAGTTTATCATCTACATCGATATCAACCATTGTCATATCAGCATTGCCATTTTTTCCCCTCAGGAAACTTGACAACTTCTGCTCTGGGGTTTAGCGTGAAGAACATATATCTTCATTTGACAGGGTGGAAAATGTATTGCTGTGTCTCGCCAAATATTATGAAATCCAATCTCATCTTAAAATGTACTTAATCAACGGCCATTCACAAAGAGTTGGCGTTGGAGACCTCTGCCATACTCCAGGTCAAAATTGCTCTAGTATCATTTTAAATGCCACCTTAATTGCATTTTGTATACATGTACAGTTGATGAATGTTGAGAGGAAAATACACAAAGCCTGAGCAGACAGAGGGAGAGATGGAGGCAGACAGAGCTATAGAGAGAAAGAGGGTGAGACGGAGGCAGACAGACAGACATACAGACAGAGAGAGACGAAGGCAGGCAGGCAGACAGACAGACAGACAGACAGACAGACAGACAGACAGACAGACAGACAGACAGACAGACAGACAGACAGACAGACAGACAGACAGACAGACAGAGGAAGAGACGAAGGCAGACAGAAAGAGAGAGAGAAAGAGAGTGAGATGGAGGCAGACAGACAGACAGACAAACAGAGAGAGGTAGAGAAATGTGACCGTGTGTGTAGGGAGCGTAATGGTTGGTTTCCACCAACACAAGCCCCGCCCTGAAGACCAACAGTAAGCGGTCTCCCGCTGAGAGCTCGGAACAGTGACAATCAAGAGTCTCGCTGGAGGACAAAGGACAACGCTCAAGTATGAATGTGTCAGGCAGGAAGCTGATTGACTGTGAAGAACTAGGGAGAGGGGGGGCCTCATGGGTTCACACACCCCCCCCCCCCCCCCCCCACCCGTGCTTCCTCCACTCTCTCCCTTCCCTCCCCTCCCTCTTTTTTTTTTTGCCCTATTTTGTTCACCTCCCAGAGTTCAGCACTACCGGGTCCTATCCCTGGTCCCACGCACCCGCCAGGCCAGAGCACCTCATCGCATCTCACTGGCTGTGGAGGACCCCCTGCTGCTGCTGCTGCTGCTGCCCCGGTCCCAGACAGACCGACCTGGACTAGCTCTGCCCCTGGTGAGCGGCAGCCTGTTCGCCGACCTGAGCACCAGATTGACTCTGTCTGCGTTGGCGCCTTGGCAGCTCAAGCCAACGCTGCCCATCTGCTTCAACCAATTCTAATCCATCCGTGCATCTACGCCTAAACCCATTGCGCTGCATTGAGAGCGCACACACACACACACACACACACACACACACACACGCACACACACACACACACACACACACACACACACACACACACCACCTTCGCCCTGGACGCCATAATAAAAGATGAGCTCCGATACTGCGGCACAATAACTGATTAATTGATACCATCAGTATTGTTATAAAGCCTTTGAGCGACATATCGCAAGATGATCAATGACGATAAAACAAATGGCATTCTGCCACTGCAGAATCTTTAAACATGCTCTCTCTCCCCCGAGGCCGACGCAGACACACCCGCATCCACAGAGATAAGCCATCTCCGTTGCACACAGACATCCCAAATGCACTCAACGAAATTAGACAGACACACACACACACACACACACACATACACACACGCACACGCACACGCAGAGCCAGGGGACAGAAACATGAAAAGAGAAAGAGAATAAGTGTAAACACGGTGAGGGAGGACAGAGTTTGGCTCAGCATGTTCGGCTACGCTAGCAGATTAGCCACAGTTTTAACACTGTACACATATGTAGCAAATATGGGGTCAGTTAAGCTAATCACAGCCACATATCCCGGGGATTAGCTCATGCGCTCTGTTTGGGGAAGCCGGCTAATCTAGCACAGTAAACACATTACTGGGCAGAGGAAAGGTGCGCTGTCATTGCTGACACTCATCATCTCTGCTAATACAACATATATAGCGGTACAGTAGATCGCACTATCCCAGTGCAGCCTGACTCGAGAACACACTATATAGAGTGTGTATATGGCTGTGTGTGTTTGTGTGTGTGTGCGCGCGTGTCAGCGTGCATGTGTGCCTGTGTGTGCGTATGTGCCTGTGCGTGTCTGTGTGTGCACACATGTCTTACTTGGCAGTTTTTACCCAAGACTTTGGAGGAGGCACTTTCCCTATAATCTCATTTAAAGCCCTTTCACACACCATAATTCAATTCTCTCTTCTAGACAATGACCATGTCATCTTAATCTGGCAGGTAGATTATGCTGCATCCCACACAGGACTGCTAATGCAGGAGGGAGAAGGCTCGGCCTATTGTGTGCTCCTTCAAGCTTGGCTGGGCGGCTGGAGATTGCTTTTTGGAGGATTGCTCTGCCACTCGCGTTTCCCACCAGCAATTCCTCCGCTTTCACCCTGGAAGCATTTCACCACCGTTCACCGCTCGGGACGCTTCCTGCTCACGTCTGTGCAACGGCGTGCTTTGGTTTCGACACAGGAACCCCAATGACCTGCACGCATACATTCCTGCTCTATTTAGCTTTGCTTCTCTCTGTGGAGGCTGATGAGTCATCATTTTCCTGGTCACAGAACAAGGGCCACCAGGGCACTGGCCATGAGCTAGAGGAAAACGTCAGCCTCCAACCGAGAGAGACCCTCGACACCATGGCTGTCCGCTAATGACAAGACGGGTGTAAATGTTTGCAGGTGTCACGAGTGGCAGGGCTAATCCCCGCCTTACGGGCAGCATCTGATTGGGTAATGGAGCCAAAACAAAAACCAATGCGTGTTTCAACAGAGCCGGCTTGTTGGGTGAATAAAACGTGATTGTAAATGTTCATTATTGTCAGTAATCAGCTGGAACATAGGAGGGGGAATAGAAGCGGCAGAGTGGCAGGTGTGAACCAAGTTGTTGTCTAGCTGTGAAAGACGGGCGCAGCTCTGTCAATTCTCGATCGGATTAAAGCTAAACCACTCAGCCATAGCAGAGCCTATCAGGCCCCTTCCTACCTTAGCGCTGATCCTGCCTTGATCCGCCCAGCAAGACTCCTTAAATACTGGGCTCCCGATCGCCTTATGTGTTTTCGTGTGTACGTGTGAGCGTGTGTTCCCCAATACTGTGTGTGTACTGTACACATACAGGCCTTCCTGTATTAAACGCTAAATTAGTCTGATTCCTCGTGAGCAAAATTAAGTCAATTATGCGTGACCCCAGAGAAGGACGAACCAGATCAGATTTGCTGCAATAAATGTTCGTCATTCAGACACCAAGATGATCGCTTAGTCTGTGCGGGGGCGACGGCTCCATCAGGGCTTATTTCCATTTCTCCCAGGTTGTTTTAAACATGCTCCACATTGGCCTGCTGTGACCACACACCCGGGCACCCTGCTGAGCATAATTAAATCCTGCTCCAAACACCACGGCGCGTAGCCGTGGCCTACTAGCCGCAGTTAGCTGGAGCCTCGGGATGAGGGTACCGCTAAGGAATTCAGACGAGGGCCCCCACGGTACATGAAAGGGCATTAGGTGGGATGACAAGACCGGCTTGTGTGTCCCGTTTCCAGACAGAGCCGGTATGTTTTCAGCCGCCCCGGCCCGGCTAATGAAAAGCAGAACCCAAGCAGCGTTCCTGAGGGAAGCTGCACGACAAACAAACAGATGGTTAGTATGAAAGCAGAAGAGGCGGGGCCACGCAATAACAGCGAGCAGAAAGGATGGCGCATTTTACTGTCTGTGGAGAATGAAAAATCAAAAATAAAGTATGTTGCTGCAGACAGTCATTACCGGCCCTGCCGTACTCTCTAATTGGACACACTGGACCGCGGCAAGACACACTTCAAATTCACAGTTGAGGTTTGAAAGACTTTTGGTCTTTCAACACATAAACGCCGCCGCCATGTCTGCTGTCCAGCTCCTTGACAACGAGGCCATTTCAAACAATATTGCTTTGGACAGTATGACCAAAGCATTATGCACCTAACTTTATCACAGATGGCAGTAAATGGCAGTGAATTTTTTTTTACGGCCAGCGACTGTAAAAAAAAGAAAAAGAAAAAGAAAAAAGAAATTCTAATAAAAAGGAAACCTGGCTCTTTTTCATGGAAAATAAAGAGACCAGCAGAACATGTGATGAAATCCTCGTGGGAAGAGTGAGCTCATGCACTGATCACAATAGTTAGTGTGTGCTTTCATCCTGAAAGCACCGCGCACCATCTCCTCAGATCACTTTTGACTCCAGAGAAGACGTTTCGTTTGTTCCTATACGCCCCCGGGGTGGTTCATGGGAGGGAGGGAGGTGGCCTCCCCCTCCTCCTCCTCCTCCTCCCCCTCCCCCCCCCCCCCCCCCTCCTCCTCCTCCCCCCTCCTCCCCCCCCCCCCCCTCCCCCCCCCCCTCCTCCTCCTCCCCCCCCTCCTCCTCCTCCTCCTCCTCCCCCCCCCCCTCCTCCTCCCCCCCCCCCTCCTCCTCCTCCTCCTCCTCCTCTCCCCCCCCTCCTCCTCCTCCTCCTGGTCTGATCGCTTGGTTCCCTGTCCCTGTCTCCTGGCAGCAGCAGTAAAGGCAGCCGCTTGCCGCCCTTTGTGGGCCTTCCAGCGGCTCGGTCCAAGCAGACTAAGGGGTGGGGGTGGGGTTGGGGGGTAGCGTGCGGAGGTGGGGGAGAGAGAGCCACAGCAGGATCAGTCAGACATGCTTTTCCACCCCGGCTTTCTTCTCCGTATTCTCCCGATCCTGTCCAGGGGCTAAGAACCATTCTGCCTCTCTTGTGTTTATATTCCCCGGGCTGCACACTGCAGTTGTTTTGGGTCACATAACTGTTGGACTGTCTTAGGCTGTAAGGCTTTCCAACAGCAGGCGGGTGTGTGAGCAGGGAGGGATTCTGCACTCTCTAACCTTGGAAGAATCGACTCCCCCACACACCGGTTCTCTCATGTGTCTCCATTGTGGAGACTATGGGAACAATGCAGCCAGTGAGAGCCAGAGAGCTTTAAGTGGTCTGTGGTGGGACCAGGTGTCTCTGTGGTTCGTCCCAGTGAAACTGTCCACAGTGGGCCTCCTGACATGCTTCCTACCCCGTCTCAAAGCACCGAGGCGGGGTAATCATATGGCGCCCAGAGGGGCAGAGAGCTGAAGGACCAGATACATATCAACCGCACCATTACGATATGAAAAACATGTCCTCCAGTCCATGAGAGAGAGCATGAGAGAGAGAGTGAGAGGGAGAGACAGGGGTGGATAAAGATAGAAAGAGAGAGGGAGAGAGAGATAGATGGAGAGAGAGGAAAAAAGAGAGATGGAGAAAGATAAAGAGAGAAAGATGGAGACACAGAGAGAGAAAAGACAGAGAGGTTAAGACAGAGAGAAAGATGGAGAGAGAGAGAGAAAGAGAGTGAGTGAGTGAGTGAGTGAGTGAGAGAGACAGAGAGACAGAGAACTACCCATACATATCAACCACACATGACAATATGGAAAACCAGTCCTTCCAGAACACATCTCTAAATCTCGTAGGTTTCTCAAGACATCTCCTAGTCCATATTTCGTTCTGGTCTTCGCCGTGTGTAAAAGATGCACCCCACCAAAGCAGGACGTCCGACCGATGCCTGGGGTGCGCTTGCATGCATGCGTGAGTGATAAAGCGACGCTGAGCTCCAAGAGGACGTGGCTAAATATAACCTCCTCTGTTCACCTCTGGCCCTCCGCGGCCCCCAGCGCCGCGGCCCCCAGCGCCGCGGCCCCCAGCGCCGTGGCTGGGGGCCCCCCCGGTCAACGCTCCTCCGTACCAGACAGCTGGCGGTCGCTGGCGCCTAGCTGCACTTGCATGGCAGGAGTGCCGGAGAACAAGCGGTCCCTTCCGCAGCGATCAGTGTCAAAGGGCTGCGCTCACAACCCAACTAAATATTTAATCGGGACAAGTAGGAGGCAATCCTCGACATCCAGGGGCATTAAAGATTGAATACCTGACCGCCATGATATCTGGTCCGTGGAGGAACATGAAAGATCTCTGTGTTCCACCGCTTGGCGCGCTTGGCTGAGAAAAAGAAAAAAGAAAACTGACATACTCGACCACATTTTACCATGTGCGGGTGAGGGCCAAGGATCACAGAGAAACGCGCGCGCAGGCTACACACACACACACACACACACACACACACACACAATACACAAGAAGGGCAATGTTTGACACTCACACATCCATCATCGCTGATGGTGTGTGAAGAGGTGGAGCAAAGAGTAGGCCGGTGAATCCCATCACTCAAGGCTTGGAGTGAGGTTAAAAGCAGCGCAGGCTGCCTAACCAGCCACCGTTGGCAGTGTGGACTCAGCCTCACCAAGGACAGCGAGCAGGGAGGCAGCTCAGTCACAAGGCCGTGCAGAACACTGACCATAATTCTACTCTGTTATGGAGCTCGTTTATTACCACTCAATCTATTACATTTTTATTTGCTCTGGTTTAGCTGCACTGTTAGTTTCTACATAGTTCCCTTACACTGACCCTAAAATGGTGGATAAGCATTTCATAGTCATTCTATTGTATTTTTACAGCACTGCAACACACAGTACTGTTTTTACACTGATGATTTACTGTGCTACAAAAGAATACGTTGATGGAGACCTCTCAGACATCCAAGGGAGAAAATGGAGGGTCACAGATGGAGGTTTTATATATTTTTTTCAAACTTGCAATGGGGAGGAAGAAATATACATCATCAAGTTACTGTATACCCACTGAAGAAATGAGGCGGTATATTGTAGCTGGTTCATTCACTCTTTGGGAATGACAGTTGTTTTCCATCATGCAAGAGTTGTGGGACCCGGGAATCTGCAGATAGTATTTTCCTATCTCTCTGTGTGGGTTTGTATACTGTATGTCTGCAGTCTGTCTCTGTGTGTGTGTGTGTGTGTGTGTGTGTGTGTGTGTGTGTGTGTGTGTGTGTGTGTGTGTGTGTGTGTGTGTGTGTGTGTGTGTGTGTGTGTGTGTGTGTGTGTGTGTGTGTGTGTGTGTGTGTGTGCGTATTCGTGGGTGGGGTGGCTGTCCGCCTATGCATGCATTCCATGTATGTGTGCAAAGTCTATGTCAATATTCTATGTTCCTGTGGTGGCATGGTCTAGGTGTCTGCGCAGGCACAAACACACACACACACACACACACACACACACACACACACACACACACACTCGAACTCACATACAAACACACACACACATACTCCCGCACAAACACACACACTTTCTCTCTCACACACACACACACACTCACACAAACACACACAAATGCATGGGCACACAAACACAAACACACACACACTCTCTCACGCACACACACACACAGTCTCACACAAACACGCACAGATACAGATGCAGATACTGGAGGTGACCCAGAGCAGTGACAGGACGGGACGTGACTGGGTTAAGAATGGCGAGGTAAAGAGTGATAAAGTGCCGCCTCAATCCACCCACATCCTGCGCCCGAGCAATAAGTCAAACACGCATGACATGCACACACAACCATAAATAATCCTGTCAAAAGTCACCCCGGAGAAGCTTTCCTTCTGCTCACGCTCACAGATAGAGCCACTAAATATAAGAAAATGGAATGAAACAACATGGGCGCAAGGCTAGCCAAGACACGTTCCACAATGTTAGCGGAGAATGAGCGTTCGCGGCGGCTACACGCTTCCTGTTCCCAGTACACAGAGATAACTGGTGCTCTTGAGGTATTGATTAACTATCTAACCATCTATCAATACTTATATCTATCCAGGTCTCCCCACCTATCTATCTTTCTATCACATTCTGTCACGGATACATGGTAACATGTATCTGTGCACGCGTGCATTCACACACACACACACACACACACACACACACACACACACACACACACACACACACACACACACACACACACACACACACACACACACACACACACACACACACACACACACACACACACACACACACACACACCATCATGAGGGGTTAATGAAGCTAATGTTCACTAAAGAGCTCTCCAAATACCCTTGGCTCGCCAAAAATACAGGATTTTAATTAGCTGTGCGTGTGTGCGTATGTGTGTGTGGGTGCAGAGGGGCTGTTTGCTAATGTTCGATCTGCTAATGTTCAGTCTGCTGTTCTTTGACTCCGTGCCATCAGCATGCATATCATTTCCACTCTCTCTCTCTCTCGTGTCCAGCCTGCTTCCCTCTACAACAAACAGACAACGCATGGCAGTAACGATGAGGGGAATTGAGAGTATGTGTGTGTAGGAAGTGGTATGAGTTGGAAATGAGTAGCATCAACAAATACAATACAATGAAGGACTCAGGGTCCAAAAGTAACTTTTTGAATTTTGTCTTATTACCATGTATTGTTTTGATATGTAACCGTGTATTTATTTACTTGCCAAATGGTCCAATCTATCTGCCATTGGCTGGTGTAAGGCCCATTTTGGAACATGGAAGGACTCTTTATCAAATGCAAACACAGGCTACAACTGTGCACTTATGCAATGACATCCATAAGTTCAATAAAGTGCGACATTTTGACTGAGGGGTGAAAAAACTAAAAACGAATGAAATGTGGGAGGAAAGTTCGGTGCGGTTTGGGCAAACAGGTGCGGATTTACTTGCAACACAGAGAAACACAAACATCAGCCAAAATGTAATCTCTGCCTGGCATACGCATGCCTCCCAATCTACCCCAGCAGGCAAGAGACTGATGGATGGAGAGGGGAGGGATTACACAATGAAAAAAGAATGATACACCCTGTTTCGGTACAAAAAAATAAGATGAAATACATTAATAATAATAATACATTGGAAAAGATGGTGGAGTCACTGAAAAAAGACATTCTCTCCATCACTTCTCTGCATAGCTGCATAGTTTCCACTTAATTTCCCTCTATTTCCACACTATCCCAAAGATAGGATCTCTCTTTCTGTCTCCCCCTCTCCCTCCCACTGTATTCCGGGGCATGACGAAGGGGTTGAATTAAAATTAGCAGCACGATAGGAGAAAGCGTGTCCAGGGGCAACATGGAGGAGGCCCTTTCTTCGACAGAGTCTTGACACGCGCTCTGGAGTAACCCAGAGCAACACACACACACACACACACACACACACACACACACATACACACAGAACACACACACACACACACACACACACACACACACACACACACACAATGAGGCCTGAGACGGATCGGGGAGGCCTGTTTAAAATATAGCACCCCGTCGAGACTCGGGCAGAGATGAGAGCCGCGCACGCACACACACACAAAAACAAAAGAAGCATAAAATTGCAAATTGCTCCGCGAGGCTTCATGTGTACTCAAGCTGTCATGTACAGAGCTGTCTCCAAGGGCTGATGTGTGCTTACACACGTGTGTGTGTGTGCATGTGTGTGTGTGTATACATACGTCTGAGTGCATGGGTGTGTCATTGTGTGGATGTATATTAGTTGTTACTCTCCATTAATGAAAACAGGATCTTGCGTCAAAAAGGAAGAAGAAGAAGCAGGTTACTCGGCCGTTTCCAAATACACTTCATCCCACCTCTGTCAGCGCTTTGTGGAGACAGGCAGAGCAGAGACATAAACGCTTCATCTCCTCAGGTCTTCCCTTCCAATTACATCTCTCTCTCTCTCTCTCTCTCTCTCTCTCTCTCTCTCTCTCTCTCTCTCTCTCTCTCTCTCTCTCTCTCTCTCTCTCTCTCTCTCTCTCTCTCTCTCTCTCTCTCTCTCTCTCTCTCTCTCTCTCTCTCTCTCTCTCTCTCTCTCTCTCTCTCTCTCTCTCTCTCTCTCTCTCTCTCTCTCTCTCACTGACATATTGAAGGTCAGGCAGGCCACACTTATCCTTATTTTTATATTCGTGTACACAAACTAAGGAAAGCCCAGATGAGCCTTACATATCTCTACAGGGGGTCGGCTCTCTGTCATCTAACTGTATTAGAGACTGAGAGAGAGAGCCAGAGAGAGAGCAAGAGAGGGGAAAAAAAAATCAAGAACAAAAGAAATGGAGGTCAACGGGACACTGAGATTACCTTGACTGAAAAGGAAATGGGATCATGAGATAAAGAGGTAGAGAAGGGGGGAAAAAATCAACAGGAGGTGGGACTCCTCAAAAGAGATTAAGGATCATCTGCATTTTAGCCTTTTTTATCTGCCGCCCTGCAATCATTCTCCTCTCCACAGAGACAGCCGGCCCCCTCCCCACTTTAAGCGACACCAATCTCAACGAGTGATCTTGACAAATTGGGCTGCAAGTAGAAAAGAGGGTGCTCTTTTGACTGAGTGTGTGTGCGTGTGTGTGTAGATGGGGTGGGAGGGGTAGTGGGTGAGTGGGTGGTTGGGTGTGCTGTGTGGGTGTAGACAGAAGCACCTCAGACAAGACAGAGATGGAGCTTTAATAGGGTGCTACGCTACGGAGAGCTCCATGAGCTCTCCCCCTCCCCCCCTTTCAAAACGTGGTGAGCGGTGAAAATGGGACAATAGGCATGAACCAGACTGCAACAACAGCAAAACATTTTGTAGTGCTGCTGGTTCGATGTCAGCCAGGCTTAAAAGGGACTTTCCGCATTTTGTGTACGCAGCGTAATGACATCGGGATTTCATTGTTAATCCTCATTCATAAAAGACTTCAAAACGATTGTTTTCTTTCTCGACTGGACATTCCAGTCACTTCTTAACGAGCATTAGCGCTGTATGTCAAACACAAAGTTAATCACGGGTTTAGTTTGAGAATATCCTCTGACCTTTTCTAGAGGTCTGAGAATGAATTTTATGCTCTGTGGCTATCTAATTTTATGCTTTTATGGACTCACACTTCCACAGAATAATGGAAAATCCTAGCCATTTCCCTTTGGTCTGGGAACCACGGGGCTGGCTGGGTTTCAGTGTATGTGTGCGGAGTTCTCTCTATTATTTCCTGACTGGCATCGGTGCTATGCCCTGTCCTCTTGTGGATGCACCAACAGTGAATAGCAAAACAGACAAGCAAACATATAGAATCCAAATATTGAAGTGTGAAAAGTGTTTGTTCTGTGACCAAGGGAGACTAATGAATTCACACCAATGTGCCAGGCTAGCAGGTTCTCTGCCATATTTGTTGCTCAACTTTCCCAGATGAAATGTGAGAAATGGGCCAATTTACAGCTCAGGGCTGTATCCTCCTGAGAGACAGCACTGTGATGGAGTATAAAGGAGATGCAGAGGTACACAGAGAGAGAGATGAGAAGAAGGAATTTAGACAGAGCAGGGAAGAAAACGGAAGAGAAAGGGAAGACGCATTGGAGACGGACAAGTGAGATGTTCACAATAACACGTGTGTCATCTCCAAAGGGAGATGGAAGTGCTGGAATTGAAATGCAAGGCTTTAACATTGAGTGAAGAGACTCAGGTGGTAGAAGTCCTCTTGAGCTCCCCTAATCAGCATGGCAAGTGCTCCTCACATATTGCACAACTGAGTCAAAACGCCATATCAGCGTAGAGAAGTTCACTCTGTTACCTGGGAACTTATGAACAATAAGCTGGAGTTGGACAAGACAGCTAGGACTAAAGAATGTAGGAAGAAAGACTGGAGGAAGAGGTGGTTCACCATCTGTTGGTAATTATGTCTGGAACCAAGATGCAGCTGAAACTCTCTGGAAATCCAACCGTTCTTTAGAATACTGTAATGCTATTCCATTAGTTGGTGTAATGCTTGTTCTTTTCGACATATTTCCAGAATTTACAACGGAAAGTATGCAAAGAATATTAACATACCAACGGCAATGTTAAAATGACCTGCTGCATTCAAATCGCAACATCTGAATAAGAATGATGGCCATTTAATAACACAGTACATTCTTCGTCCGCAGTACCAACAAACCTCTTGCGCTTTTCCAAACACGATCAAGTGCAAACGGACTGACAAGGTGTCAGTTCCGGCGGCAGGGAGAGGAGGCTTCAGTTAGACGGAGACAAAGCATTTCAGTTTTTATAACACCATCATCTGCTGCTCAAGCTTTCCAGAAGACAAAACCATGAGGCGGAGAAAGTGTTGGGCGGGGGGGGGGGGAGGTTGTTGGGAGGGGAGGAGATTTGTTCCCCTCCACACACACTCCTCCCTCCCGCTCTCTTGGGACTGGTTACATTTTCGTTTCATAAGAATTGGAAAACCACCATCTGTAATTAGATTACCCATGGATAGATGGATGCCGAAAATAAAAACAGGTAATTAACTCAAACCATATTCTAATCAGGTTTCAAAACGGTGCCCCCCTCCATGTTGTCTTCATACAAATAAGGGCCAATCGGAATCCTCTCAGAAATGTCCCCCGAGACTCCCCCTTTAGGAAGACAAGCGGAGCTGGGCCCTTAAACAAGATCATTTGATGTTAATTTCCCAAACAGGAAAAGCACTTAAAAGGACAAACCACCGAGACAAGGGAGCACGTGCATCCACGGCTAATGAGGAAAGTGGAAGTCATGGGATGAACGTTGGACGGGTGGCACCCCCTCGCTCTCTGTCGAGTCCTTTAGCGTGGCGCGGTGCACGTTCTCCAGGGAGTTGAGTGATGCCCTCTCGCTGGGGAACCAGCAAGGGGCGGGGGGGCGGCGGGGGGGGGGCAACTGATAGCAGCCCCAAAGAGGTGGAACAACGGCAGCGTCTGAGAGCGCCCTGCCCTGGCCTCCATTGTGCGCCGACCTGCCCCATTCTGTCGGTCTGCCCACAGCCACAGCGGCGTCTGCAGAAGAGCGAGCGGCAACACGCGCCACTGGAGGGTGGCGCAGTGAGGAGGCGCCAGTGGTGCCGCTGATCGCCCGTATTGTTATGACATCATTTAGGGACGACAACAGGAAATTGTGGGAACAATGTGTCGAATCAAATAAATATTCCAGAGCGCAACCAAGCTGAAGAATCAATAGGTCATTACATTTGCCTCTCTTTCATTACATTCCGATGAGAAATGCACTTCAAATGTCAAGTTCGTTTTATTCCACAGACCATGGCCATGTTTGGATCAGAGGGAGGCGGCCGTCGCTGAAACAAGAACAGCAAGCGATTGCATTGTAATCTGTTTTTTTTTTTACACTGCAGCCCGTACACATACTGTCATATAATCCTGTTGGAACCATTCTTGATGAAATTGTGTACACTATTTAGTGGCATCGCTATCAGCCGATTGATTTTGAATTACCTCCATCAGCCCTGTATTATAAAGTTCAACAAAGAACATTACATACAGAAACCATCGACGGAGTCTTAACCACTAAGATATTAACCTACGCTAGTTCCCGCCACAGCAATGACAACAAATGAACACAGAAATAAACATTTCAAGAAAAGAAAACACATATATAACATAATGATTCCAAACACTAACCGAATGAAGACTTGTCAACAGATCTGCAGCCAATCAGAACACCAGGGAGACCAGGAACACATCAGCGCATGGAGGGGTTGTTAATTTTCCACAACACCTGCTCACTCTCTACTTAGTCCACCAAAAACAACTACCAGAGAGCTTCCACCCCCCCCCCCCTCCCCCCCCTCTAACAAACAACTGTGGCCTCCCATTTTGCCATGTGCGTGGAGACACTGCCAGAGCCAGCCTCCCTCCCTCGAGTGCTTGTGTGTTCCGAGAGCCACCATCGCAGCCAGTCAGCCTGCCAGGCTGCACCTGCTCTGCAGCCAGTCAGCCTGCCAGGCTGCACCTGCTCTGCCTCAGATCCGGCTCTATTAGCCAAGAGTAGCAGTACAATGTACAGACAGGGAGAGACCGGAGGGGTGGAACGATGGAAGGCGGGGGGGGGGGGGGGCAGGATTTGTAGGCTTGTAAATGTCAACAGCTACGCTCTGGCCGACCACCGCACACGCTCGGGTCCAAATATGTATTCATAGTTTAGTGCAGGTGTTTGTGAGCACGGCGAATGAAAAAAGCGATATAAAAATACAACGCTACTGGGGGAGGTGATAAAAGCCGGGGCGGGTAAGTCGTTTTGCGTAACGCTTGAGATCCTTGTGGGGCTCAGATAATCATGGGTGAATCGGAGAGCGATGGAGCTAGGGAGATTTCACCGGTCACTGTCCCGTCCTGGCACTTCGCTGGACAGCATGCATAATTCACAAGGCAAAATGGCCATCACCGTAGCTGTGTACACCCTGAGGCAGTCTTGCCATTCCCTGGGGCTTTAATGCGCACACTACCTCCTGAGAAAATATGTTTACTTCCACGGGACAGGCTGCATGGTCTACGGCTCCATAACGACACAGTATCAGCTTTACCCAATCTCACAGCCATAGTATGCGCTTCTGGCATGGATGTGTTCACATCTACTATTAGCCTATTGCAGTCAACGCCCCCTCCGTGACAAGAGGATGGCAAAATTGCTGCAACGGACACAAAGAGAGAGGCAAGGCTACATCATGCTCTCGGATGGAAACCGGGTGGATAATTACACACCTGAGGCATTACAACAACTGCTTGCCAAGTGACGGGCTTTTCTCCTGCCTGGTGATTATGTGTCTTTGTTTTGTTTTTCTTACACCTCTGAATGGAGCCGCTTGAGCAAATTCAGACAGACAGGCATTCATAGCGCTTGAGCAGGTCCAGTTCAGCATCTTTCGACACAGTTGTTGGTGGCACCAAACACATTTCACACAAGTCCAGTAAGCGTGGGCATTGGCTAGATATACTGGAAATCACACCAAAGAGTTGACTCTGGCGGACTCTGTTGATCGGCTGCAGGGAGGCAGTTCCGTCGTCTATATTTAAACAGCTAACACTCCACCAAAGCCTCCGATTTCAAAGTGGTAATTGGAGCCCTTGCGAGACTGGAGAACAATATTTGCTCTAATGTGACCTTTGACCCCGACCACAGGGATTTATCGCATGAGAAGAGTGGGGGGAGGGGAGGGGAAAAAGAGAAGCCGATAGTATGTATCTCAGATGGATGGTGAGAGTGCACGCCTTCCATTGATCATTTCCTGTCAAGCATGGGAACATCACTCACGTGTCTTGACAAACACTTCGCAAGGTATCCCAAGACGTCTGCATTTGAAAATGCAGAAAAGCATTCTCTATAGTTTTGTTTGTACACAGTACATATGCATATACTGTGCATGCAAACACACTCATAAATCTTGCAGCTCTTATGCATTATTTTGGCAGAACAATTTACTGCAGCTGCAGTGAAAAAGTGGGGAAAGCATTAAGGTTATAGGAACACGTGGGTGTGTTGAAAAGCAAATGAAACTAACAACAAATTTCACCTCATGAACGATAATTCCACCAGATGAAGATGCCAGACACAAGATTACAGTTGTCTACTGGAAGACGGTAAATTGCCTAGATTGCAGAGGCCGGAGAGTGATAGCAGAGTCAGCAGCAACTGCTCGAATAGGCTGCAATAGAACCTGTAGTTAAATGTATAACGTGTATGAGGTAACAGATCATTAGGGACAGCGCAAGGGTGGGGCGTAGGGGCGGGTGGTTTTTTCTATTGTCCTCATTACGGTTCCTATTCTCTGTGTGCCTGTCAGTCTCCACCTCTCCGCATGCCTTGTTAAGAGCACAAGAATCACGGCTCTCTCGTAGGAGACAAACCCAGTGTGCAGAATACGGCACACCTCTGGAACGCTCGCCATATCTCCACAGATATACACACACACGCCAGGCGCTCGAAACCCTCCATAAATAACTCCCCGCCCACACCGAGGCCAGCAGCTTGCCCAAGCTCCATCAGACAGAGAAGGAAAAGCCTCCTTTGGGGGGAAATATCCTTCTTTCTCAGGTGATTCTTTTTTTCTAATTGAATTTACAACCAAGCAGTATAACCTTTCCCTGGGTACGGTACCGTCACTGGGGGTGTACGGCGAGACAGGGAGAGCTAGGCTTGGCAAAAGCCTCAATGAGGAAATGCTACAGCAGTCTGCTTGAGGGCTGGCTGTTTCTGAGACCCCAGCAGGACCAGTCGGTTGAAACAGACGCTGTGTCTGTACGTCTGTCTGGTTACTTTGTCTGTGTGCCAAAGCACTGCTGGGTGGTTAACCTAAGTGAACAGCATAAGAAGGGATGGAGGTTGGGGAATAGTGGATAAAGATAAACGGTTATAACTACACTATGTGTTACTTCACCAAGTGTGCATTTTGATTATTCAAGGATGAACTGGCTTTTATTCCCATTTTGCACAAGTCGACCTCTACCCCATTGACAACCCAGGTGACAATGATACTGTCCACTCAGGTCCTAAAGGCCAGGGACAGGGGGCTGGTCCAAAGAATAGAAAGCAGAGGCCTGGCCACACAAAGGCTGCTGCTAAGCCACACAGACACTCCTGGAAAATTGAGCTTTCAAAGAACGGCTTAAGAGTCCCATCTTGGACAAAAAAAGGATAGAATTAGTGGGATTTATGGGCGTCAGTACAAGTCAGGCTGGTATTAGTGGCGTTCTTCACACATCTATATCCTGGTCGGATCACAGCAACACTTTTAGGACACGTGAGTGTTGTATGTCACTCGCACCACTCACCAGTGTTTGGCTTGGACGAAGGCAGCTGCTGCGCGTGGAGCACAAGCTGTTGCCCAAGTAGGCCCGGCCCGCTGGAACTGCTCCATTGTGGAGTTATAATGGAATGTAGGAACTGCGGTTTTGGCAGCGGTGCCCATGATAAACGTTGTGAAGCAGAGAAAAGTATGTATGTTTTTCAGACCATATGCTTGAAGAAATATAACTAGAATAAATGAATGTGTCTGCACTCATTCAAACGCTTGTTTCAGCCAGGACACAGTTTGAAACACTGCTTTCCAGTATGCAAGTGAAATACACATGGTAGAGCAGCTTAACCACCAGGCAGAATTGAGCTTAAGGCCAATAGAAGACTATTTCTGCTTCATTGGAAATAAGCTGCTATTCAAGTGGCCCACCGAGGCCAGGCACATATCTTTCCCGGTGGAGGCACCCAGTGACAGGCACCTCCAGGACCCTGAGAGCAATAGACCACACCCATGGAACAACGACCTCAATAAACCCAAACTGTTTCATTTACTCTCGCAAGCACGCCAGGGGGCCGTAAGAAAGGGGCTAGCAAATCAAAAATGAACACTGTGACTCAGAGAAAATGTATAACAAATGTTCTCCCCTACGCACAAATCAATCTTTCCATTTACCACAACATTCATCCCAACATGTATAACACAGACACAGGAACCAAGAATGAGGATTAATGAGATGAGAAGCGCCTGGTCATCATTCTCTCGTTCCCCACGCGGTACTTTGACAGTGGGCTCCCCAGAGTGTCTCAGTGAGCGTGGGCACAGCACACCGCTTGCAGGTACCGCAGACCACTCTGGGGCGATCAGGGCACCAGAGGACTTGTGCTTTGCCGAGCTTTCGTTGGCTCTCCCCCGATGGGAAGGTTTCAGAATGGGATTGTGGCACATACATTTCAACCCGGGTGCTGAATCGCTGTTTCCTCCCCGGCGTTGCATCCGTCCCTATCCATCTCCATCTCCCCTATGCTTCCCCAGGAGGATGGGCAGAGGGGCCGACCACGCTGCAGTATCCCCCCCCCCCGTTCCGCTTGGCATGCTGGGCCGTAAATACTGCGCAGCTCTGGGAACAGCAGGTGCTATCAGTCCCTATCATTAATTATCCCTGCCGTATCACTCCAGGGCAATATCGCTCCTCGGCTCCAAATCTCTATCTCCTGCACAATCTCCCTTATTTCTCAAGTCCCTTTCCCATCTACCCATTTTCTCCTGCTCTGACCCATTCCATCCAACTCCATCAATGTCTACAGCTCTACAGTCATTCCACGGCTTCTCCGCCTCACACCCCGTTCCTTACAGCGCTGAAAGCTATCCAGCCTGTTTATTTGTCCCCCAATGTCTGTCCCACTTCTTAACCAAATGATTCCTTTCCCGCACAGGCAGCCTCTTCAGGCAGTGCGTGCGTGTGCGCGTGCGTGCGTGCGCATGCGCGCGTGCACGCATGCGTGTGTGTGTGTGTGTGTGTGTGCGAGTGCGTCATGGTATCTCTCCTGGCTCTGTTACTATATATTCGCTGCGAATGTATCCCAAAAACCGGCCGGGCTGCTGCCACCCGGCAGACGTCGCCGGCACTGGTGGAGCGCTGGAGGCTAAGAGAGCCCCGTCTCTCCACCAAAACCGCCAAGCGCCCCAACCTTTCGCCCCAACCCCCTCGCCACCACCACGGAGAGCTCATGAATAATACAGAATCAAAGCAGGAGAGCAGGGGGGGGGGGTAGCTTCCCGAGGTTAAGACGTGGTGAAGATGGCGAGGGGGGGGGGGGGGGGGGCGCCCGCTGCTGCTGAGAGCAGGAGCTCCTGCAGAGAGCCTGAAACTGTTCTGAGCCTCTCCAGAGTCTTCCTGATGCAGTCACCGGCAGGGCACCACGTGCCACTCTGACACGGGGGGGGGGGGGGGGGACGACTCTTTAGGTCAACTGTAAAGGAACCCCGGAGAAACATCTGGCAGGACCGCAAAAACAAACAGCCGCCCCCACCTACTGAGGTCACCGCGACGCTACCCTTTAGCATAAACTCCTGAGGTAGAATCTGGTTGTGTAAACTGAGAACACAGACCATATTAACAGGATGTGGGCCTATAAGCAAACGATAACATTGGGGTGATAATAATATGGGTCAAAGAAATGGCTGACATTCCAAAGTATGTAAACATTACAAAACGAAACATTGAGAACAGCAAGACATTCAGGAACCATGGTTCAGGTCTATTCCCATGTATGCGGGCCCACGAATGCATCCCAACACAACAAAAACGCACAAAGCAAAAAATGATTTTCTGTCCATTCATTGACAGTATCGGAAAATGTTAGATGTTCAGCATATGAAATGCATACCGCAGTCTGGTGAGGACTCTGTCAGCTGCTGCCTATAGTATAAGTTTCAGGCACGCTGGCTCCTTCCTGTTTTATTGAGTTAGACGTTGAGACTTCTCCCTGGACAGGTGCTGTGTGCATTTTATTATGGCCATTCCTCCTAGGCCTAGAGGAGGAAGGAAATCACAGCGACCACTAGCAAGAACCCCATAAACATCGTCACAATTTCAGGCTACACTGGATACAACACTACTGGAACAACAGTAGCAATCTCTCGCATCACAAATAAACAACCTTATGGCATTATCTGTCAGACGGAAACTAGATTCCAGGAAATTAAAGGCTAAAAAAAGGCATTAGCCAATTCTCCCCCATGTTGAACTGAGCTGCTAAAGCTCCCTTGGCGAGACAATATCCACTAAATAAAAGTATTCTAGTTGGACAGCCAGCATTACCAAGTCCTTGTCCAAAGTTCCCCCATCTTGAAAGCAGTACTAATCTCACATAAAGCCCTCAGAAGGGGGAACATTGCTTGTTGGCTCATTTGTTTGTACAGATTAACAACCAGCAAGTGAATAGCCATCTCCTCTTTCTATGAGACTGCAGAAATGCAGAATTTCATCTTATTAATGCAATCGGGTATAAAGAGGTGGAGTGGACACAAGGCCTGAATCAATAGGATCCTCCTACACTCTCCTATTGATCTCAATCGAACTACAAGTGGAGTAAAGAGACAGATGGCCCAGCAGATAAATAGCACAGGTAAGTGAGAATGAGAAAACCCCTGGACCTTTTCTGAGTCACTACTCTGCTTGTGTGCATGTGTGTCTGTGTGTGGGAGAGTGAGTGAGTGAGTGAGCATGTGCATGTGTGTGCGTGTGCGTGTGAGAGCGAGAGCGAGAATGTGTAAGTGGTAAATGAGTGTGTTCTAAAGGAACCACTCGATGTTGACTGCGGTTTTTTGTCAGACTATTGTCCTGTCTGTCTCAGACAGGAGATACAGGGCAGACACACACACACACACACACACACGCACACACACACACACACAATTCCATCTCTTCCCATGCGGAGATGACGTGTGAAACCCACACTAATACCGCAGCCAACAGCACTGACCGTTCAGCATTGACCATTCAGCATGACCCATTGTTCATTTGGAACCCTGTTGAGTGACTTAACAAGCGTATTTGTGAATATGAAACAATGTGTCCATGTGGCCCTTTGACATCCAGTTCATTTGCCTCGACAAAACGAAAACAGTGGACCTATGTGGCTGGACAGAGGGTAAGAGAGTACGGTTCTCTTGGAGGGTTCTGGCAGAACGGCTGCACAGCTGCTCAAATGATCAGGAAACGCACACAACCTTCTTTGTGAGTAGTATAATGAAGAAGTGTGACATGTCCCTCTGATCTTCTGCGGATTATTCAGGTTGAATGTTCATGCGTATAAATGACACATAAGCCAGAAGCTACTGAACTGATGAAAGGGGATCACACCAAAAAAGCAGAACATGTGGGTAGCTCATTATGACAGCACACACATGTGCACACGACTAATACACTACGTCTACTGTACAGTAGGTCTTAGTGTAATTAAAACTAGATAACTGATAATGAGTAATATCTGACAGATATGAAGAGCATTGTAAGAGGTATAGGAAGAGAACACGGCTCTCCATGCGTGGATTTGTATGTATTCTGGTGTGCCCCCTTGTGGTCAACATAAGGCATTAGCCATCGCGGCTTCCTATGACCCGTATAATGGATCTCAAATGGTTTTCACACATTTTGGCCCTGAAGCTATGTATTATTGTACCTAAAGTAAGTGTGATGAACTCAAATTTCATCCAACGAGAATGGATTGTAGGCGGCGAGGTAGCACCTGGCCTTGCATTATACGCGCAGTCTGGTAGTTGTCTATTTTGACTTTGCAATGCAAAATGTAATCAGCCCCTACAAATGACCAGGTCTACATGACTTGTAGGCATAACGATGGACCATCTATTCAAAGAGTAGTATATATATGTGTGTGTGTGTGTGTGTGTGTGTGTGTGTGTGTGTGTGTGTGTGTGTGTGTGTGTGTGTGTGTGTGTGTGTGTGTGTGTGTGTGTGTGTGTGTGTTAATAACACAAGGAATATTAAACAAGGACTACTCGAGTTAAATGTGTTCACTTCTTTTGAAATAGGATTTGACTGTACACAGGCCTAAATCTTCGACTATCGTCTGCCAATCAACGTGTATCAATGATACAAGCGTGGTGTAGTTAGGGCCATGGTCTATCCAACCAGCTGGAACGCCTGGCCCCCAGTCGGAAAATGTCAGCGGCTACAGTGGAGTTTCTGCGGCAGAAGCGGAGCCTGGGACCGCTCCTTAAAACATTCTTTCATTACTAAATGTGTGCCTTGTACACGAGAAGCTTGAGAAGTACACCCATGAGGAGTGATGAAACCATCGTCTGATCAGACTAGGGCTGTGCTCAGTAGAAAAGGATTCTTGGAAGAAAAATAACTTTCATGCCCTTCACTTCTGATACAGTAACATTGAACAGCCTACTGTGGGTCCACGACGCAGTTTCGCAATGTGCACAGACATCAGTACACTTCAGCGTTACAGCGAGCCCCTTGCCAACTTGTGGTCCACGGAAAACATGTTATTTATAGGAATCGAACAATCAGATGCACTCACCTTCTTCCGGGGCTGCCATTTCATCATATTTGTAAACCAAAAATGAACAGCATTAAGATATTATGCAAGAAGAACTGTGAGATTTCAGTGAATTCCCAGTGCAAATCATGCTGCCTCTCGACTTTCTTCAATTTTGCAGCATATTTTCTCCGAGCGGCGCAAGACGGGGTTCGTGGGTCTACGTCAAAACCACCGAAATGTCACAGTCACGCAAATAGAGGGCATTAATCCACAGCTTCGACAAGAGAGTGGTTATTTTGGCCGAACGCAAAATACGTGCGTAAAATCAACCGACAATGTTTTCGTGAGAAAGCTCCGTGTGTAAATCCAAAGTGGGATACAAGTCCGCTGTGCGCCACCCCTCCTCTCTGCCTGCAGAATCGGCCACAGAGCAGCGCTTTCTTTTTTTTTCTTCTTTTCTTTTTTTCGAGGACCAATCCAACTGCGTTCCCGGAGTAGGTAGGAAAAATACCAAAAATGAACTTTTGGGGAAAGAAAAGTAAGTCGCTGTAACGCACTACGGCGTTTGTAAAGGTATATCCGTCATGTCCCACCTAATCTACTCGAGCCTGTTTGACCACAAACATCAAAGAGATAAAACATTGACGCAAAACAGTGAACCAGATGCCAGTTGTTAGTTTCTTTTATAAACACATACACATACATTATAAACACACCCTCGGAATAGCGTTGGGGGGAAATCGTAAAGAACACCAGTGCGGCAGTGCGACCTCCAGATAAATTACTTGCAGAGGGAGGGTGTGTGTGTGTGTGTGTGTGTGTGTGTGTGTGTGTGTGTGTGTGTATGCAGGGGGGGGGGGGGGGGGGGGGGGCACAGCAAAGACAGAAATCCCTGGAATTTCTTCTCGACGAACTGGAAGGATATCCTGCAAAAGCAACACACACACACACACGGACACACACACTGGACTAGACCTCTAATGACTTCCTTCCCTGTTCTTGACGGTAACAGCAGTGGCGCTTGTGGTGACCAGGTAGCGGGGTCAGTCACAGAGCTGTCCTTGAAAGGCTTCCCCCCCAAAAAAAATCACACACTTTGATAGAAGGAGACGGGGTGCAGAGAGACACTCACAAAACGTCATAACACCATGATATACCAGCCCCAAACACAGCAGTATAAGGCTTTAGTTTTGGCTGCCGGACACAAGGTCTAAGTTGCTTGTGCCTGGTACACCTAATTAAGTGACACGGGACACCTGCTTAGCAGCGTTATATAAAGCTTTCAACACTGCTCAAGCCCTTGGCTGTGGAAATGGGCTAAGGAGATTCAACAGCACACTGCTGTCTCTGACTGGCTCCTGTCTTTGTTGACTAACTGTCCTTGATTTCTATTGTGAGCCTGAACAGTTGCAGCAAAACATGAATACGCAGAGAACCCAGGATCCTGCGTCCCTCCGAAGACAAGCCAATCGTTATTTGACGACACTTTTGCCTTTTGTTTGTCGTGACGTAAACACTGGCCATAAAAAAAACAGGGCTGTTTTCTTCAGCCTGTTTAGTAGCATAGTCAAGTCCCTTTATTGTGTCTGTAGTCATACCGTATTGAGGCCTCAGGATTTCCGGGCCCTTGTTATTGCCAAGGGGGTTGTCAACTCTTTAACGGCAACTAACAATATAACACAACACATGTACACTGCCGCTGAACAAGACATCAAAACCACTCAAATATGGCTTGGAACAGAGAGTGACAAGCAACGTTCCTCTTAAGTGGCCATTTCAAGTGTTTCATCCGCACAGCAGAAACGCATCAGAGTCCAGGTCTGGCATCCAATTGCCCGCACACTGAATTTGCTCCAGCCTGAAGGCCGTCGTAAAGAGAGCAGAGCGCTCGCGGTAGTCGCGTTGCGTCGTTGCTGTGACGCGTCTTGTTTCAGGAACGCGCGCGTCCTCCCCGCTCGGTTGCTATGGCGTCGGCGACGTCGCGAGCGTCCTGAGGCGACGGTGAGACAGCGATCGGGCAAAAGCTTACGGCATTCGACTGCACTGCCGGGGGGAAAGCCTGAGAGCAGCGCCGGCAAGCAAGCACGCCGCCCTCCGTACCGTACGATCTTAACCGGCACTGTGTGAAAACGTCCAAAACATCACAGGTGAGGAATAATCTCCAAGTAGGACATATTTAAGTGAACCACCGTATTGAAGTGTGTGTGTGTGTGTGTGGGTTGGGGGGGGGGAGGCAGGGGGAGGAAATGGGTTGGGGTAACGGATCCCACGGCGGTAGGGCTCAGTCAATGGCGGAGTCCCTCAGGGGTCAGTGGGGTGTGCGGCGCGGCCCCGGGGTCACGCTCCGATAACAAAAGACAAATAGGAAGGGACAAGTGGACATATGGCCTTATGGGTCAACCCCCCCCCCCCCCCCCCCCCCCCCCCGCTGAGCACCCCCAGAGTCCAAAGAGGCACACGCTAATCCACTTGGACGCACACAAACACAACACTGCAGCTGGCACCCTAGGCCCTCAGAGTGGCACCCTCTCCACCGCGCTGTCAGGCACATTAATGGACGACAACAGAGGCAGGGGGCCTCTGGGTAAGTGTGTGTTGTGTGTGTGTGTGTTTGTAAATGTGTGTTGTGTGTGTGTGTGTGTGTTTCAAAGAGTTCATCCGCCATTCGACCACTGTTTAACTGATCATTATTATAGGAACCATTTGCAAGGAGACAGCGATCAACTATTTCAGAAAAACATTGTGATGTCTATCATATCACATCTGCAGTTTTAGGTTTAGTTTATTTGAGGTAATATGTTGTATACAAAGACGACCTTTATATAAAAAGGTAGGTATGTACAGTATATAGAAGACTGCAGAGGATAGCGTTAGCTCTGCGTTATGCTATGCCTAATGAACCCACTGACATGACCATTTTCCTCCCACAGCTCTTACTTCTCTGAAGCCAGGCGCCTTCAAGGTATTCAACTTCCAATGTTAAATACAAGTTGACACAGGGGATTGTTTCATCAAAAGGCCCATTTGATGATCAATCAGAGGCCACTTGACTGTGCTTTTCTGAAGAAGTGTGTGTGTGTGTGTGTGTGTGTATATAGGTGAGCCTGCCAAGTGGCATCGCTGTACCGAAGCCTGATTCCAGCGCCTCTGTTTTCTCAATCAGACTCGTACAGGAAATTACTCTCCAGCCTTCAGAGAACAACAAAGAACCCCAAAAAATCCTATTCCATTTTCAACAACTTTGGAAATATCCGGGGTTTTTTCTCACTTTCATCTCTTTCCTGTACTAATCATGTGTTCCCACAATGCATCTGCTGTAAGCTTTTCAAATATGAATACCTGTATTTACCATTTGCATTGAGGTATGAGTAATATAGTACACACGTTTAATGTATAATTTATTATCTATATGTCGTAGTCGAGAGTGTGAGAAAAAGAATAATGATACAGATAACAGAAACAAATGTAAAGGCCAAATAATTGTACAGCAAATGAGGTCTGGAATTAAACGACAGACTGTCCTCAACAATTTCCATCCCAATTAGATAAATAGTGTCTCTTTAATTAGCAGGGCAATGCTTCAGAGCAACGCCATACCCTTCCACCAACCCCATGGAAAAAAAACATTCAATACATTTCACATAACCACACACACACACACACACACAAACACACACACACACACATACACATAGCATTCATCCCTGCATTAGTAGTGGCAGGGACTGAAATCTGGTGTAAAACATGGCGCACCAAACAAAGAAAATGCATTATTAATAGTGAGAACATAAGGTTTGTCATGATTAAGGGATGTTCATTACAAACATATCATTTCCAGTACAGAAATGTTCGAGAGAGCAGAGAGAGGCGAGATAGAATTTGTCTTCCTCTGATCGATGGCTTCTGCATGAGGGTGTGACAGGTGAATGGATCAGCTAAGCAATGCTTAACAACAGTGTCATAATAAATATTTTAAACACCCGCGCCACCTACTCTCACTGTTTTTCCATACATCACCAGGCTAACAAATAGTTCCTATTATCGCCATTCATTCACCTCTTTGAGGGACGCTTATGGCGTCGTGTCAGAATTTAGCCTGCTGTGTGTGTGTGTGTGTGTGTGTGTGTGTGTGTGTGTGTGTGTGCGTGTGCATGGGTGTGTGTGTGTGTGTGTGTTTGTGTTTATGTTTGTCTGTGTATGCATATGTGCATGTGCACGATCATACGTGAGTGTGTGTGCATGCATGTGTGTGTGTGTGTGTGTGTGTGTGTGTGTGTGTGTGCGTGTGTGTGCGCATGGGTCGGATGTGTGTGTGACCGCGTGCGTGCGTATCTTAGCTGGAGCTTGGTGTTGATTAAGTGTCTGGAGCCTGAGGGGGGGATAATGAGAGCTTCTAATTAATGAGCCTGCGCATATCTGAGAGTCACAGGGTCCTATCTGGAGAGAACAACACACACACACACACACACACACACACGTACACGGATGTGCAATCCCACACACACACCCTCACATGCACACGAGTTCAACATCTCAGTACGGATCTTTCTCTGCAAAGCCCGGGTTTCTCTCCAGGGAATGCCCCAACCGGTAGCGCAGCTCTGTGGCTGCGGACCCTGATAAGTGTCCCCTAATAGGGATGGATGGGGGTCAGAGGACCCCTCTCGCAGGAGGTCATGTGTATTGACCACCCCTTGTGCCCGGAGCAAAGGCTGGAGGTGTGGTCCCTCACAACAACACAAAAAGCTTTATTTGATCACTGAGTCTTGAGTGATCAGTGAGGAGTAGATTGGGCGGTGAGAGGATTTGACGAAAAAGAAAAATGAAATAATAATAATAAAAACAACAACACGTACAGTATACACATGCATAAAGGCCCTCGTAAACCTGTTTGGTTGTGTATGTTATGCTTGTGTTGAAATTTTGTACAGCAGACCCTATTCCTTCACTTCCATCCCTATGCAACATTGGCACAATACAGTTATGCGCAGAACCCAGGTTAGGCGTATACACCTCAAACAATGACAGGCCTACCTCCCTGCGTTGAATATGATGAGCGTTTAATGTGATCCATCTCGGCTGTCATGTTCTGTGATAGACGGCCCCCAAGCTATGGACACTGTGGTTGTCAATTGCAAATGGCTAGCATTTGGACGACCATCGGTATGGATTCATCTCTGGATGAAGCCAAGTGGCTGTGATCACACGTGCGTGGAATAGAACAAAGCTAGACACTGCCAGAAGTCGATATATGTATACAAAAAGTGAACGTATTCAACAAAGGATCCGATCTGGAGAGAAAATCACCGTTTTTACAGACAACCATTGATGGTCCCAAAGGCTTATTTCACTTCTTCTTTGTATTAGTGGAATGCATTTTTCAGGCTGTTAGAGCTAGGTGGTTGGTTGGCTGGTAGGTTTGGGGACGTGTTTATGGGTTTCTCACCGGAGCGGCCGTTGAAGACGCTCTGTTAAGCTCCGACCACACTCCCCATACGTGGATCTTCTAGCACCAACTAGACATGACAGTTGAGCATGTAAGCCGAAATATCGGTGTTGAAAAAAAAATGTATGGGTGGGGATGTCACAAAAAAGTACATCCTGAAACTTGTCATGATTCATTTACTGTTGAAACTGAGACATTTTAGCCCTGTCTGACACTTTGCGTCACAGATAAACAAACATACTGCATTGTGGGCAAAACCACAGGGAGATTTTTTTTTATTTCGAAGCCACTGCTTCTTCGATGCAAGCTGCAGTTTGCCTTTGAGCTCTACCACCACCAGTATCTCATCCCAATTTCTGAACCAATGAAAACATACAGTAAAAACAAGCCACATCTGCTTGCATGAGTAACGTGTAAACACAGTACAATCGCTCTCCCTCCCACCTTCCAAAATAAGAATTGTTTCCCCAAAAGGGAACAATTCCCTGCCCAAGTGGAAAATAAATGGAGGGAGACAGCGACAGCTTGTTGCTATTGCGCTGGTTTGGAGTGGGAGTGGCACACCTCCTTGCCACCATAACCTTGCCAGCCAATCACAGCATGCTTCATCACAACAACACACGATCTGGCAATCAGGGTGTTTTTAATATTTTTCACAGATTTCACATTGAGTGGCATGTGATGAATCTAATAACACTCTCCAGCAGTTTTATTGTTGCGGCTTCAAACACACACACACACACACACACACACACACACACACACTAACATACACACACTAACACACACACACACACACTTTAAGAAATCTTGTGATAGCCTTTTCGCCATTGAAAATAATCTCTTCATCGGTGGATCAGTTGCTCTCTACCCAGCACAAAACAATTTTAGATTTCAATGTTATTCATCTCTTACTTTCCATTTCTGTACTTTCAATTTTCTCACGTATCCTCCTCCCAATGATGCTATTGACGAGAGGCTCTCTTCATGTACCGAAGTGGCTGAAGTGCAGATTTGTGCAAAGGCTTTTATACGGAAAGAGCGTTTTCTCATCGGAGGCTGTGTTTAATAATGCAGTGGTGTTGGACATGGATGAAACAGGCTTCACCATATTGTTTAAATCAGAGCGCCATTTAAAGAGGCGCTGGGGTCTGACGTCTGCGGCCCAATCAATAATAACAGTGCTGGTGCCTAGTCTGATGCACGAAGCCAAGATCCTGTGTGGTCCCTCCACCAGTCCATACGCTACACACACACAGAGCCGCGCATCGAGACGAATGTGTATTCAAATGGGCTTGTGGATCTGTTTACCCCGAGCACTGACGCACACGTACACACAGACAGGCACGCTCGTAAACACGCGTTCTCACGTGCCTGTACACACACACACACACACACACACACAGCAGACACGCATAGAAACAGACGCACACACACAGACGTACACATGCACAGACATTACACACACACATTACACACACACATTACTCACATACACACAAACACAGACATTACACACACACACACACACATATACAGAAATAACACACCAGACTCACACACACATACACAAAAATAACCCACACACATACACACACACACAGATATATATTTATATACGTGCTGTGGTAAGACCCACCCATCTCCAGCCCCTTATTTAGAGAAACCCTGAAACCAAACGCATGCCTCTCCTTTTCAATTACCTTCTCCCCACCATCTGTACCGCACCAGATCCAGTTCCAATTCTCCCAGTCTCTTTCCCCTGTCCCATATCAAATGGATCCAAAAGTGATGCCATCGCAAACACAGACTGTGCATGAACACACACACACATAGATAGATGAACATATAGGACACTGGTGGTGGATGAGGTGTACCTCGTACCCCCCCTTCCCCCCGCCACACACACACATACTCACTATGTAAAGCGCTTTGTGTACCTAGAAAACCGCTTTATAAATGCAATCAATTATTATTATTATTATATACACACACAGTTATACATATACACATAGATATGCATACACACATACACGTCACGCACACACAATATGTGTTAAGCTATAAAGCCATGCTTGAAATGTATGAATGTGGTTTATTATTTCAGTCTACAAACTTCAATTAAAGATTACAGATCATGTGCAGCCTCTCTATTGGATGCTGCGCCTTTTAAAATGCTCTCATCACAAAAGGAAAGTACCAAAGAGTCCGGAAAAGTCCCAGAAGCTCTAAGGTTGGCTTCCTCAAAACTATGATTTCTTTTTCAATAATCAGGCTTTAATAACTCAATACTCAAGGATTATTATCCCAATTACAGCCCTTTCTGCCTGCGCTAATCTATCCCTGTGAAAGCACATCAAATGTATTAACCCCTCGAGAACGGGGCAAGGGAGGGGCCAGGGAACAAGAGGATTCGGAGTCTCCTATTTTACCACAGGATAACGGAGGGAAACGTGGTGAGAGAGGAGGTCGTAAAGCCCACTCTACCACTGGAGGCAACGCAGCAACGCTGCCCCATCCAGCACCAGAGACTCCGGTCCATGTTTGGTCCAGATTACAGGCAGCTCCCCCTCCCTGCATCCACCTGACTCCAGATCAAAAGGGTTTAGAGCAGGATTAGGATTAACCGGCCCGAACAGAAACCCGTCTTAATCTCTTGAATGAGCCTTGTGGTGCGAGGAGCCCTTTGTATCTCTCATCTCGACGCCTTGCTCCAGGGTGGGGGGAGACAACACAGGAGCCAGCCCCGAGCCTCATCAGCACCTATCAGCTGGAGCTGCTCCTTCTCTCACCCTGGCCAGTGTGAACAAGTCCCCGCTTCTAATCTATTAACGGCACTTGCACTTCATTTGCATGCAGTGAAGTATTTCTAAGAGTGAGTGGAGTGGAACAGCTGTGCCCCCTGTCTTCCCTGGAATTGGGGTTAGGTAAAAGCATATGCAGTGATTTGTGATCCCTTATTAACTGGCGCCTTGTGCAGTTTTGAGGACGGTGCGGTGCATACTTTATGAGAGACAAGGGAGTGATTTAGTGGGAGGAAAGTGTCTCCGTTCTGGGTAGCGGAGAATCTGTATGAGACATAGTACGTGCGTGTGTGTTTCATGTGTTTGTTTGTGTGTGTATGTGTTTGTATGTGTGTGTGTATGTGTTTCATGTGTTTGTGTGGGTGTGTGTTTGTGTGTTTCATGTGTTTGTTTCATGTGTTTGTGTGTGTGTGTGTGTGTGTGTGTGTGTGTGTGTGTGTGTGTGTGTCAGTGTGTGTATTTCTTTGTGTGTGTTTGTCTGTGTGTCTGTGTGAGTGTCAGTCCCTCCCCATCAGTCTCTTCAGCACCCGCTGCCTCTCATCCTCCTCCCCTGCTGTTGAGCCTCCCGGTCACAGCTTGGACTTTTCTCCTCAGATCATCTTCATCCCGGAGCATCGGCAACCCTGGCTCTTCTTCTGCCTGCGACCCAGAATATGAAGCATGCGAGGGAGCCGTGCAGCGTTACAACACCTTAGACACACTCTTGGCTAAACCCGCCATAGGAAATCCACCAGAACAACATACATGTGTAGCTTGCCTTAGCCTGGCAGCTAGCATCCTTCGAGCCTCAAACTCCCGTCCTATCCCTTTCCAAGCAGCCCTTCTTCAAGCTCGCCCGATGTCAATGCTAAGGGCAGCTAATTAGCGCTGTGAACAGTGGGGGGGGGGGGGGGGGGGGGGGGATCTGCAGCGGTGGCCAAGCCACTCCCTGCAGCGCTGCTGTCTGCCACCACGGTAGTCCGTTTGGTCACTGGGTTTGCCCCCCCCCTATCCCAGTCTCCTGTCCCAGGCTAGGAACCGCCATCTGGCTGGCCTGGCAACAGCCGGCACCGCCTTCTGACCCCCGTTGGCCTGTTGAAGACAGGAAGAAAACCCAGGGAAGGTCAGGCCACGGCGAGATGGAGAAGAAGAGAGAATAAGAGCGAGAGCGGGGGGGACAGGCGGGCACAATGTAAAGGGACATGGGGGGAGGCAGATAAAGTAATGGATGGAGGACGAAGAGAGTGAGGGACCGTGAGCGAGGGAAAGGACACGACATCCTCTGCGGTGACACCCTTGGTGTGACTAGATGAATGATGATTCTCCAACGCTCTACCGCCACGCTGAGAGAGAGTGTGTGTGAGTGTGGGTGTGGGTGTGTGTGTGTGTGTGAGTGTGGGTGTGGGTGTGTGTGTGTGTGTGTGTGTGTGTGTGTGTACAGTAAGTCTGCAATTGGCTAAGAGAGTGGAAGGACAAAATCTGTGCATGTGCGCATGCATGGACACAGCTCTACTTTTCCTAAACAGATCCTGACAGCTCACAGCTGGAAGGAAAGACCCATTTACCCACAATTCAGTATTAATCCTCAGGTCCCCCTCCAACAAATCCACAGTAGATGACCATTTTGAAGGTCAGTAGAAGTCAGGTTTGAGATACAAATCAAATCCTGTTTTTTGGACATGGTAGGAACAGCGTAAACCCATATGTTGGGTGATGGACATATTTTAATACTGGATTACCTGTCTGGAATTAATAAAGAATCATCTCATCCAATCATATGGGATGTATAAAATATAGGATAAATAATGTACCTTTTTATATATATTTCTTTAAATCAATGCAATGGTATGGCTGTATATTGTTGTAAGCATCCTATGCGTCATGCTTGAACTGCAGAGCAGAGGACAACCTATATTTATATTACGGACAGTTAATGGGCTTTGCTTATACGTTTCCCAAGAAATGATGCAGGTAGGCAACCGCAAGAAGCAACTAGCCACTGGTCTTCTGTTCACACCCGGACACATACTAATATTAATGGGAAACTTCAGCCAGGTCTTTTACAATCCATGCATTTGCGTGTTTTAATAAAAAACATGCAAATCACCCCCACCCTCTCTTCTCTCTCTTGGTGATGAAACAACAATCCAGAAAGATTCTCAAATGTATAAGACTTCACACACAAAAAAGGTTACGAGGGCAACATCCTTTGAAAGATCAAAACAGGCTTACTATACTCTATGTACAGTTTGTTTTGGTGGAGTGTCAAGCAGAGAACAAAGTCTTCAGTCATTTGTAGAGGCTGCATCAAACATTACGTGTGAAGTGTGTCAACTTGCATTTCCTCTATTTGAGATCCTTTATAAACCCTTGAGTTCATTTATTCTTTTTTGCAGGACGCATTTGTGTCCCTCAAATACAATACCCAGTATAGCTGCAATTGGAAAAGGCCTCAAATCCAAAATGTAGGTCATTTAGCGACGGCTACTTTGGTTCTTGGTCTGTTCAAATATGTAGCCATAAAGCGACGCCACACTGTTGAAAGAGGCAACAAAATCAGCGATTTTGAGACAGGGTTAGTCTCGCCATGACCCCCATTCACTCTCGACTCGCAGTCTCTCCATCTCTGTCTCCCTGCTCCCACCCCCTCGCCCGGCCAGCATGGGCTCCCCTCTCCTTCATCCTCATTCTATTTCATGCCTCGTCTTCCTCCGGCTCACTCCCCATCCATCACCCCCCCCCCCCCCCCCCCCCCACCCGCGCGCCTCGCTCTTACATGTCTCGCAGACTCCAACCTGGTACCCGATACACACACTCTCACACGCTCGCACACATGACACACGCGACACCGCCTGGGGCTCTGCCTGCTTACACACACCCTCCCCCGCGACTCATCGCGTCAACTCGGCTCCATTTGGCATTCAACGCATCGCGACATCTCTGTCCACCCTACTCCCCCCCCACCCCCACCCCCCCACCCCCCCCCCCCCCCCCACCCCCACCCCAGCCCAACCCACGCCTCCACTGCGCCACACACAACAAAATCCCAAAACGACTCTGTGACTCCCGTCCAACCCTACGTTCCGCAGCGATCATCACTGCGTTACGCCTCCTGACGGAAGACTTCATTGGAATCTGCGAGACGGCTCAGAGGTGACGTTTATTCTGACAGCGGCTCATTTGTTGGCCTCACAAACAAGTGGATCGAACCGGGTCCTCGACGCGACAACGCGCCGCTCACTCACCGCCATCCATTGGCAGCCAAAGTGACGGTGTTGAGCCGCGGATCATAAGCAGCTCCCCCAGAGGACAAAATCATTTGTTTCTCACTCTGCGGCATGGCGTTGTTGTGTTTAAAGCATCTCTTCCTGAGGGGCCTGCTTTATTGTGGGGTGAGAGCCTTGCCACTGTGTTATTCTCAGCGGTGCTGATGGATTCAGCAGTGTCACGGAGCAGAGGTGCCGGCAGGGAGGTCAGGGTTTCGGCAGGGCCCGGGAGAACCCCCCGCTTTTGTTTTGATGTGGCTGGTGGTGGGGGGGGGGGGGGGGGGGGGGGACGACCCACAGATGATGATGTCGTGCTGGTGAAAGTGGAGCTCGATGGCTTGAGCTCGTTTCCAACCCCCCTTGTCCCGGCTACAATCTTCCCACAAGGCAAAGCCCCCCTCAAACGGGGCTGGGCATTCCTCAAAGCTCCCCGGAGGAGCCAAACAGATGTGTCTATGCGCCGTGCGCATCAATCATGCCGAGTCTTTCAGCACCTTCACTCGAGCACACGTACATCATATTTTGTGTGTAGCCTGCGTGAAGATAAACAAAGAGACGTGTCACGGAAGCGGCTGGCCAAACAAGCCGTGCAGGGGGGGGGGGGGGGGGGGGGGGGCGTTCTGAGCTCCATAGCACAACAGTGAAGCTTCAGCCTCTCAAAGTTGAATTCTTGGTTGTATTCATTTGCTTCTAAAATGGCAAATGAACTGAATCGGTCATAGGTTAATGGTCACTACATGTAATCTGTTGGTGTTGGACAATTAGCAGACAGACGACCATATTATGTTGAATTGATAAAGGACATTTGTTTTACTCTGCTTGTCCTGCATTTGGCATGCATTTATTCAGCCTTCATAAAGTAGGAAAAGTACAAATACATTAGTAGGCTATATTAAGAGCTAGTCACACAGTCATTTGCACCCACACAAAACTCATTAGCATGCAGGGACAAAACACAAGTATAGTGATAAATAATATGTAACATAGCTCTGCTGCGATGTGTGATATTCATTTTCACCTGCCATTTATGAACAGTGCTTTGAAAAAAGGCTAATGACAATGGCCTCTTGAGGAGCTAATGACTATTCGTAATGGATTTCAGCAAAATCCAGAGTTGTAAAGTAAAGGTTAATATCTTGCCACCGTTAAGAAACTTGTGTTTAGCTGACTTAATCCCCCAAAACTTTTTCTGACCCAGGGATAAATATGAATATCGCATGGTTATGGGAGGACATCGCCCTCTGGTCCAAACTTGATTCAACAACTAGGTGATATCGGCAGCATCACCTCACCTCGCTTTTTCAATATCCAACACATCACTTCTATGACCTCGAACAGAGTTCTCTACACATTAGCTCGCCCAGCGAAGCCTGAAAAGGTATTGAGCAGAAAAGTCATAGGAGCTCGGGTGCCTGTACTGGAACCACCTGGATGTGGTGGAAGACTGTTGTGGTCCCATTGCAAGGCTATGCAGTTTGCAGCTTTCTTTGTCTGTTATTGCGGGGGCTTTTCCCTCCTGGGTTACACACCTCACTTACTGTATATTCGGTTGTATGTTGTGTACACAGTGCACACAAGCGCATGGTTCCAGGTTCTTTCACACGTAAACAAACCCGCTCAGAGCGAGTGTAAAGGGGCGCACCGTGCTGACTTGAGGTGCCTGGCTGGTGCTATTGCCGCCGTTTGGGTTTTTGTAGCGCACAGTGTGTTGTGCAGCGTTCGGAGCCCATTACCATGCAGATAGACCCACGCAGTTCTCTGAAAGGGGATAACTGGCTATTCAGCCGTGCACCGCTATCAGCGCATCCAGATGGTATACAGGGCAGCTCTGACGGTCCAGAAACAAGCTCTCCAGCCGCTCTGCTCTGCCCCAAATCTCACTGACCCAATTCCCCTTCTCCCAGACCGGAGAAGGGAACGAAGGAAGTGGACATCTCCAGATTCACACTCGTTTCACACAGAGCATCGTTAACGTCATGTGACGTGGTCTGAATGCGTCAGACTACCATCAACTACTGGAGGGAAGTAGGCGGGATTATCCAAAGTCCCGTCCACAGGATCATTCATCATTAATGATTATTTTGTCAAAAGGATATTCAAGTAGCATTAGAGCTATTCTTGAACCAGAGGCTAATCGTGGGTTTTGCTAAATCATCATCGCACATCAATAATGATTATCGCACCGTATTTTATCAAATGAAACGTGCACTATGTAGCTCTAGTTAATGTGGCGCTGATTGGTATTGCACATACAAAATGTTTCCCTACATACCTGTCATACACTGCAGTGAACTGAGAAGGTGGGCATTAAACAATATGACTGTAGACTTATGGGTATTTACAATATAACGACATCCAATCAGTGGAGCTGGTCGATTAATCACGACACAGAGCGACACAAAAAAAGATTATAGTAGAAGCGGGAGCCATTTGATTACATTTAAATGATTATTTTCCCATAATATCAATGAATATTCATCTTGATAATGGTGATCTCAATCTTAACCCAAACAATCGTGATTAATGTTTTTGCCAAGATCAACCAGCTCTACCAATTATATGTCATTATATGTATGGTTATTCATCATTTAGTAGCCCATTTTATATAGATGTCATTCAATTTGAATAAAGCATAATGTTTACTCACAGCCTTCTTCATAACTAGCTTCATAACACATACTCTTACCTGGGGGATGCCGAGAGCAATCTCTCATAGCTCCGTTGACAACAGGCAGATTAAGGGCCTTGTCCAATCACACCAATAGAGGCCAATGGTGGGCTTTTTGGTCATTGAAACTGTAATGATCTACCTTACAGTTACTTGTTAAACAAATTACCTAAAGAAGCATTGTTTCGTTATTTCATGTTTTCTCATTCATTAATTCATCATTCATGCATTGCATTCTGTCACTCACGTGTTCACTATTTGTAAATGCCAAAATGTTGCCATTCTTAAATATCTTATTAGGTTCCTAATAACCATGCATTGCGATAGCTACAATGTACTTTTAGTTTATCAATGAAGCTTGGGTTTTTCCTTAGAAATTCCACTAACCCAGAGGCAAATACATTTTAGATGAAACATCAACACAAAATTTCCCTTGAAGAGATAATAAAAAAAGTATTCAATCCTTTATGAGCTCCGTTTTGTCCCTTTCTTTCTCTTAAACAGATTTGGGTTGTGATGAACGCAGATCCAAAGCGCCGGGCATTCAAAACACTACAAATGACCCAATCAAGGAGAATGCGCAGAGTGTTTGTCAGGATATATTACAATGACCTCCATCCTACCAGTGCTGCCATCTGACAAACACACGCCTGGCAAGAAGCCCAGATCAGAGGCAAAGACGACAGATGCCATCCAAAAAAGGCACGTACCATCCCTTCTCCAGCACCCTGGCACATCAAACAGAGTCCTTCACCAGAAGATAAATCCTATCCAGTTTTCAGTAGGTCAGCTGTGAGACAGTGAAAGTTCCACATATGCAAACCTCCATAGTGTTCGATGGAATATTTATACCACCCCTGTTTCCCTCACACACACACACACACACACATGACAGTGCTTTCCAGCTCTATCTAAAGCGGAAGCGTGGGGCACAGGAAGTATTTGCCTCCACTTCTTGGTTGCCTGCAGAGAGAAGAGTGGGTTTCTGAGAGCATTATTAAGCTGAAACGACCACAGAACTTCAAAGCTGCGTTTCCGTGCAGTGTGGTGGGGGGTGGAGGTGTAAATTACACCGTATGTTGTGGTAAGGCCAGCGCGCCTTCAGTTCAAAAAGGTGAGAAGATTTTCTTCATTTGAATCAATTGAATGAATAGCGATTTCACCAAAGCAGTTGATGAAACAGGAATGGGGGAGGTGCAATACAATTGTGTGAGCTGGATGGTAATACCTTACTCTGCATTTGTGTCATGCAGGAAAATAGTAATAGTAATAGAAAATAGTCTCTTTGAATGGGCCATTTTTCTTTGGGTTATTATCCAAATTAAAATAGGTCAGACTGTTTGACCAAACAGTCGGACCTACTAACAAAACTATAGACCATACCGCATTCCGTATCTTTCCTTATTTGCAATAATAATAATAATCATTTGAACAGCCGCTGTGGTGGAGAACAATAAAATTGGATCTAGTGAGGGGGAGATTGCCTTCATTCAGTGACCAGTGACGTGCAAATTAAGAAAAGTGGAAATGTGCAATTAGCAGCTCAACAGCTAGTTCGATATTCACAATTACACAGGCCCGGCCCCCGCCTCAAGTGAGGAACTGTGCATGCATATGTAATGGGAGGGGGGGGGGGGGACTAAAGCATGCATAATATTGTTTAAAACACCCCCTGGGCTGACATGAGGCACGGTGCGGCTTAATACACACTGGGAGATAAAAAAACACTGTTGGTGAAAACTCCTTTATTGATGTGTTTGACAGTGGCATCTGGGCTAATATTGATCAGCTATTGATTGCACCCAGCCCACTTTTCTCGAGAGCCATTCAAAAGGACTGGCTATAGCCGCGACAGCCATTAAAAAACGAGTGGCCGCTACACTCACAATGTAAAGGGAGATCTATTCAACACAATGACATCTGTTGTAAACACAAAGAATAAAAGAACCACGGAGACACTGATTGGCAAGCCACAGGATGCATTAAAAGAGCAGTTGCAAGTGTACGGTGAGGAGAAAGCGCCACATCTGGTGGTGTGAGGGTGACTTGGGAGCCTTCGTCGTGATCGTCACTGCGCTCACAGAATCCCAAAGCTCTGGCCCGCATTAACGGCAAACAGCTAGTGGTTATGCCGTCCTCAAAAGGATCCCAGTGATCCCAGTGGAAACACAGAGGCAGGCCTACGACGCAGGGAAGAAGACACCCTGTAGGCAGCATGTGTGTGTGTGTGTGTGTGTGTGTGTGTGTGTGTGTGTGAGGGTGTGTGTGTGTGTGTGTGTGTGTGTGTGTGTGTGTGTGTGTGAGGGTGTGTGTGTGTGTGTGTGTGTGTGTGTGTGTGTGTGAGTGAGTGAGTGAGTGAGTGAGTGAAAGCGCACAGTGCCTCCTGCTGGCCGGCAGATGAAATCCCTGACTGTCACCACAACGAGGAGACTATTGAAGACCTTCCCCCTGTGTGGTCCGCCACAGGTCTGTTCTCCCAGTGACTCCCGCCCAGCGACGAGAGTGAGGACTCAATATCTTTTGAGTGACCCTCCCCTCGCTGCTACCTCGCTCTGCCGTGTTCATTTCCTCTGGCCTCCGGCGTGCACGCGTGCGTTGTCACCTCTTGTCTCCTCCACGCCGGTGGCATCTTTCGGTGCACTCAGTGCGCCACTTGGCGCCGACACACGTGTCTTCGACAGGAGGGCGACGATCGCCAAATGGCGCGTGAAACACAACAGTGACGCACGCCCCGATGGAACCTAATAACACACCACATTACGGAGATGAGAAACGATGGCGTTGCCGTGGCAACCGACGGGGGCTCCGCCGGAGGGCTCGGGTGACAAGACAAGAGAGACAGTGAGAAAGAGCGAAAGAGCGGTAAAGAGAGGGAGAGAAAATATGTGTTGAGAAAAATTATAATAATACTACTAAGGGGGGAATAGACGAGGGGAGAGGCGGGAGATCTTCGAAGACGAGGGAGGGATAAACTCCACACCAAATTGGATCTCGTCTTGTATTTCATCCTGTTTAAAAAGGACAGCTTCAGCACGTCACTCTCCCTCCATCTGTGCTGTCCAAGGGAAGTAGCACTCCTCTACAGTTTCCCCTGGACAATACCGTGGCTAACTACTAATTAGCACTGATCATATTTCGTCCACTGGCCACTCCCCTTTGTGGTGCAGGCTCCTAATGAGTGGCAGAATTAATTGGCTATGCAATGCTCACATGACCTCCCCCAGCAGGCTGTGCGTCGGTGGACTTGTGTGAAGCAAACGCCGGGAGGGGCGAGGCCGGGAGGTTCCCCCCCCCCCCCCCCCCCCCCCCCGTGCCTTATCTCCGTCTTAGTGATTGGACGTTGGTGTTCACCGCGGGGCAGTGAATCATCAAAAATGCATCAGAGTGTCTAAAACTCGCCTGATTGGTTAGATAAGAATCAAGTGTAATCAGGACTAGTCTTTCATTAAAGCACGGAGCGATGATCGGGATTCTGCGGTGTGCTGAATTAGCAGTGCTTCCTCCATATATCATTTCTTTTCCCCCACATGACGCCTGTGAGAAAGCGCAGAGTGTGCGTCTTTGAAATCCCAGCCTTTCAGTGGCAGCTGCTGGCGGCCCAGTACAGAGCGGGGGGGGGGGCGGCCACACTTCTGGAGCATCTGTGGCGCTTCACCACCGCCCACGACCAAGCCGATCATCAGAGCACTTGTCAGCGCCAACACAGAAGAAGCATGGCCGCCGCCGTGCCCGTTTATCTTTCAGCCGGCTGACGTCACCCAGTCACTCAGCGGCTCGACAATAAGTGGAAGAGAGAGGGACGAGGAGAAGCATGGCTGAGGGAGGGAGTTAGGGCTACGTAAAGAATAGAGGGCCCCGTTGCCTTAGGAGCCGGTTGGGCCGAGGCCTCCAGGAAGCCAGCAACAATGACCAGCGTTGAGGCTGGGTAAAAGATTTACAACAGACATAAACTATTGAATGCGCAGTACTTGGTAGAATACCACTAGACCTTTTAAAAGTTGCATAAATGCGAGGCAATTTGTTTTGTACGCTTGCCATATAAAGGATAATTAGCATTATAGCATTTCTGTATAATGTGAGCTTATTGTTCCCCCTAAGCTACTGATCGTAGAACCACAGTCTGTTGAGTAGTGTACTGTTTTACAAGCAACCTAGCGCAAACTCGTTTAATTGCATGGGAATAGTTTGTAGGAGGGCGTTTCACTCAAATAAATGTGCTGGACCCAAAGAAGGATGACAACAAAGACGTAGAGCCTCACGCGCCCCTGGATGCTGCCTGACGACGCCAGGCAGCTTTAATGGGACGGGATCATAAGCTGCAATGATATGTAAAAGTGGGGATAATCGTATCAGAATGCAATCTCATTCTATCCGCCGCTCCCTCTGTCACGCGGGGAGCTGCAGCTGCTCTGCTCACAGCTCTTGTTATCGACGGTGGCTGAATGGCATACACAGCATCCTGTTGTGGTATTGCTTGTGAAGCGCGCACGCGCGCACACACACATGCACACACACACACACGCACACACACACACACACGCACGCACGCACACACACTTCATCCTCTCCCAAAGAAACTGGCGTTTTCTTTCCTTCCTTTTTTTTGAACACCTCATCTTATGCCAGGAAGAAGAAGAAAAAGCGCTAGATTGATTTGACCATCCGCCAAACAGATTGAGGTTTGTTTTCGTATACTAGGGGGCTGAGGAGGCATTATTCCACATTATATACAAGACCTATATGTGGGGGGATGATTATAGGGTTCATATCTTAAGCAAGCCAGCTGAGGTTTATCTACTATTATTTGATGATTTAATGTCCAGTATCTGACAAAATAGAATGTATAATGTCAGATTAAAACGAGATATTCCCCATTATCTGGTTTCTCAACCTCAAATTCCTACTGAGATACATTTTGAGCATTTCTTCTGAGCTTGTCACTGTACAGCATGTTATTTTATAGCTTATGATATATTATAGACCCGCAGTCTAGAGAGTCGCTGCCATCTTTATTAACACTCTAATTATTTTACACATTTATAATGTGATGGGTTCATGATTTCCATGTACCGTTGCTTTGACGAGACAAGTCGACAGACCTAGCATAGTTTTGAGTGTGAAAGTGCTGTCTCTTAAGAGCTGTTCACATGACAGATGCATGGACACAGAGTGGGCTGGCAGACGTGTGAGTGTGAGTGTCTGTCTGTGCATAATATCCCCCTGCCACCCCACAACATCACCCCACACCACCCCCAGTCACTGTTTCCCAGGCTAAAACGAATATGAGACACTTGCAAATGAAGCGAGAGGCTGGAAACACCCGAGGTAGGCAACATACTGCTTGCTGCAAAGGAGTTTAATATAAATGCAAAAAAAAAAAAGAGGAAGAAATGTTTACTGCATGCATAATGAATTTCATATGAAGTCGAAATGCATTACTGTGAAATGCATTATTGAAAGAGTAATGAAATTCAATTAAGGATATGAATGGCACTTATGTAGAAGACGAGGAAACGGTGTCACATCTTCTGGGGAGAATTATGAGAGATATTGGGACGACCTCCAAGCACACAAATAATTCCATTATCTATTTAAGTGATAATCAAAAGCTAATTCTGAAAGAAAATTCATTTTAATAACCGTTAAGCCAAAAAATAAACATTATTAGGCTACAGTAAACAAAGCTCTTTTTGGACTTGAGCAATAGTGGAAAAACAGAAAATGATTTAAAAAAGTACTTAACCCTGACTTGTAACATGGCAATTTGCCAGCATTTTCTAAGTATTATCGTGATTAAATATAAACATATTGTCATTCGTATCATTTTGTGATTCAAAATAGCTATAGCATAAATTAGTGACGAAAATAAGTTAGAAATCACATTCCTCACAATCAAAGGTCTCTAACATTTGAGTAAATCTTATTGGAAAACCTCATTCGAATGTCACTGTTAGGATTATGGGAACCCTGTACAAGCTACAGCGGAAGTAGGAATATCGAATTGATTCACAAATGTCACAATTGATATACTCTGAGGACAACGCTCAGTCAATACTCCAAGACCAATGATACAATGGAACAGAAGCACATAGATCAACCATTGAGCACCATACCCAGTAGTCAGCAAGGAAACACATCCACTTCATATTTCTCTGCGGACATTCTGGGTGAGAGTGTACACTTGTTACACGCCCTTGAAACAATTCCCTTTCTTGCTTCGGTGTTTGGCGGGTTATTTGATGGTTATATACCCAACGACAAATAATCTAAATCCAGTCACGTCTAGCAGTGCGGCCTTGTGTGGAGTTCCGACATTAGAACAGGACTGTTACAGATCATGTCGTGAAATGTTTCGTCATTTTTGGAGACTGCAACATTTGGGGAACACATATGGGACTCTTATAATTTGATGCTGATGATACAACACCACTGCACTGAACATAAACATGTTATAAACAAGTGATTGCCTTATGTTGTCTGGAAACAGTTTCCTCTGCAGCCAGCCATTAGGCCATATTTCACTAGAGTCGTTGCCTGTTCCACTTGGTTCTGTCTAGCCTTTTTGCTTCAGAAGGCATACAACTGGGTTGCGCTCTATGTAATAGGAGTATTTAAATAGGAGTACTTATGCGTTTCATTTTCTCTGTCTGTTTTGGTACGAGCTAATAGCTTGGGACGAATGTCTGCGTGTGTGTTTGTGCATGTGTGTGCGCGCATGTGTGTGTGTGTGCTTGTTTGTGCATGTGTGTGCGCGCATGTGTGTGTGTGTGTGTGTGTGTGTGTGTGTGTGTGCTTGTGTGTTTACGAGAGTGCGTGTTTGTTTCCTTTTTCTGTCTGTTTTGGTTCAAGCTAATAGGCTTGGGAGCCACATAGTCTCAGAGTTTGTACACACTGTCTAAGATGAGACGAGATCCACTACAGGGACACTACATCATTTGCATGAGTCTGAATAAGAGCCTGCCTGCAATGCCAAATACAAAATGTGCTCCATCCATCCATCCATCCATCCATCCATACGTACATGCATACATGCTAGCATACATACATGCATGAAAACATTCATAAACCCACGATAACACATACAAATATACACAGCCAGGCGTATACACAATGAGACAGCTTCATTGCTCTTGAAAAGGTTGCAGTAAAGGAATCGAGATGGCTTTTCCGGAAAATCAGGTCCTGCACTGCATCAATTATTCATTGGTTTGCTTATTTACTTTTGCGAGGGGTGATAACACCCGTTCTTTGTTCCTGCCTGAATGATTTTTGCACCTTTCCTTAAGAGAAAAGAAGGGATGAAAAGAAGAAGAAGGCGAACGTCACAAAAGACTGAAGATATATGTATGTAAACGACAAATGTGTAGGATGAATGAGAACGGTGGGGGGGCGGGGGGGGGGGGGGAAGGACATTTGGAAGTGCTAACATGTATTGGCTGAGAGAATCCGTCAAGCGGTGATCCATTGAAGAGAACCGCTGCCTTGCTCCACTCCGGGGGGGGGGGGGGGGGGGGGGGGGGGGGGGGGGGGGGGGGGGGGTGTAAGGGGGAAGTCAGCCTGGTGTAATAGCTTGCTATTTTCTGATAGATGTGTGCTATGAAATGATGTCCATAAACCCTGATGTAATGCATGGCACCCCCCCCCATACGCATGGCATATCTTAGCCTGCGCTGCGCGGAGGGCCGCCGCCGTGCTCCAGCGGAGACATGAAAGCAGAGGGACACCAGCTCCTGACGGGGCCAGCGGGACAGGTATGATGAAGGAAGTGTCGAGGAGCGACGGAGGTGTGCTGGCGACGGTGGTGGAGGGCGGGAGTGGAGGGTCAGAGTGGCGGGGGTGGAGGGGGAGGGGGGCCACTTGACGGCGTCATCGTTGCCTGTTCGCGGGTCACCTCGCGCGGACCTCCACTTTGTCCCCGTCGCTCTTCTCATATCTGCGGCGCGAGGATGTCATCGCTCTCCATTTCACTCTGCCCCCCCCCCCCCCCCGGCCCCAGACACGCATAGGGCCTGGGACTGTTGCTCAACAACACGGAGCCTGAACAATACGACCACCCCAGCGAATACGGATTGATTGGCTATGTCCATGATTAAATATAGGTGAGATCACTCTCTCGCTTAGTGTGTGTGCGTGTGCGTGTGTGTGTGCGTGCGTACGTGCGTACGTGCGTGCGTGCGTGCGTGCGTGCGTGCGTGTGTGTGTGTGTGTGTGAGTGCGTGCGTGCGTGCGTGTTTGCATCTCCCGGCGATGGATGTGTGCGATGGGAATCGTGGCAAGCCGGAAAGAAAAGCAGAAAAAAGAAAAGGGCAAACTTTGCAGGAGGAACTAATGTGCCGTATAAATCACTGAGTGCCTATATGTATTATTTGGCCCCGTGTAATATACGGCACACCTGTGATTGAGGGTGTTCAGCTCATATACGAGCCACGAATGCTTCCCAGGATGCTCGGCGCGGGGCCGACCCAGACGGGGAACATTGATGAAATGGATATTGGCTTGGGGGAGAGGGGCGGGGCCCCGGGGCCGCGGCGCCGAGGAAGGCAACAGCCGGGCTCCGCTGGTGATACTTTAACTCTCTTTAATAGAAAAGCTGGAGAATAGGGCCGCTGTCACACAGCACGACTCTAATCAAATCCTGGACTCCCGCGGCTCCCAGCTTCCACCAACAACCCCAAGTGACATTTCCTCTGACCATACGTCTCTGTCCCGTCCTCCACCCGTCTGCCGCCCCGCCCCCGTCGTCGTTGACGGAGAGGGCGGGAGAGAGAGGGGAACGACACACTGAGTGAAGCGGCCTGGACTTTGGTAAGGAGTAATACGCACGCGCTGTGTGGCGGGGATTGCAGAATGATTGCGGAATGATTGGATACCTCATCCACTTAAGACCGGTGAATTAACACACAATCACGCGGCGAAACGCTCCGAACCCGGTTTGTATTCACAGTAAAGTTCTCCGCGTGTGTTTCCTATGACCTAATGTGCCTTAACTACTATCCCACCATTGTAAAGAAACTTCATTATGACTGAAAACAATTAGCACTATGGCAACATATGTAATGGGCTTTCAGCTTCCAAAGGCACAGTCAATAGTCTGGAAATGGAAACTCTGCTCTAATCACTAATGAGAAAATTGTGGTGGGGTAGAGGGTGGGGTGGATGGAGCGGGAGGGGGGGGGGGGGGGGGAGTCACTAGGGAATGGGGATAGAAGGAGAAAGCAGCCAGACCTTAATGCGCAGGGATGGGGGGGGGGGGGGGGGGGGGGGGATAATATAGGTAGTGTAACATTAAGCCACGAAACTAGAACCAAATAATCTCACTTTTATCATCCCGCGTCACAAAGCCGACGGGATCTGAATCACATCTGATCCCAGCCTAATCTAAAAAGATAATCACATGGGCATATAGGGTGACTTAATATTATTCTTCATCTGATCACCAACCAACGCCCCGTGATTTACTAAAGCAATCGCTGCGTAGTAATCGACTCTGGGTGTGGAGCCCACTGCAGTGGGGATGACACCAGTAACGACAGTGATCACAGATTAGATCTACAACCATAACAGAGACGCAGAGAGTGGAAAGGCAGCCAGCAACCGAAAGACAAAGAGCCTCCTTTCCCCTAAATGAGAGGCTATAAACGTGGTGTTGGATGCCCTCCGTTCATAAGAAATCCCTCCATGTCTCTTTCCTTATGGGAGCCCAAACACCATTCTCTCCCTCTGCCTCATATCTCAACCCAAATCAATGGCGAGAAAACGCTCAGAGAGTTTCCGCAGAGCGAAAGCAATCGCAGCGAGGAGGTGTTTTATGGTCATCATGCTGCTGCTCCAGAGGCTGATTGGAAATTTAATAAGTAGTCCTGGGAAATGGCCCTTTGATCTCTCGCTCTCCCCATACCGCTCTCATCCTCTCTAAAGTGAAGGCTTTATAAAAGCAGGAGCCTCAGCAAACCAGTAAATTAAACCCCGCGCCTGTGGGACCAAATCGCACATTCTTCGAAATCAATGCAATCATAAGGCATCTTTATGGTCAGAAGAGGGCCGTGAAGGCAGAAAAGCAGGCGGCTACAGTCGGCTTCTCTTGCCGAGTAGTTGAACAGAGAGATGTGTTATTCGTGTTGGTCTATTCCCCCCCCCCCCCCACGCCCAAACACATCCCCCATCCCCTCTCCCTTGCAATGCTGCTCTGAATTATTGATGTGACCACCGTGTCGCCTCGCGTCCTCCCCCCAGCCCCCCTGTACGCAAAAGGCCCCAGTTCATGGATCTCCGAGCTCCCCTGGCTCTGCCGGGAATGCTCACTGCGCACACACCAGCCCCGTGACAATATCCCGTAAAAGCGGTGGAGGGGGCGGGGCAGATGCACCCTGACATTTCAATCCATTTTCAAAATTCTTCCGTGGCGACCGCTCCGTGATTTTCAGCCCTAATGCCGGAGCCCTAGCAACGCCCGTGGCGACAAAACTGTGTTCCACTGCGGTGTGGAGGACAAAAACAACAACACGGCTGACACCTTCCTCTTTTGAGAAAGGCCAGGCGGCATAGACAGTCTTTGTACTGATATAGCGCAATGTGCTCATGCTCTCACCCTTTTAACTGGGAAATGTGGATAGAGTTTGTCGGTGAATGTCTGTTGTCTCCCCAGCTCTCTATCCACAAAACAGAGTGTCAATCAGTGTGTGCAAAGGAACGGGCACAGATGTGTTTTATATCTCCAAGGTCTTCCCATGCACGTTTTATCATTCTGCTTCCAAGTGGTCCTGCCACTGATCTGGCGACTGCTTTCTCAGGAAGACGTAGCGTAGACCGGGAATCAACCCAAACGCGTGGTTCACACTGGGCATTACCTGCTGGCTGAATAGCAAACCACTAAACTTGCCCGCGGTATGGAAAGGAGATATTTGACATTTGTTCCATCTGTTCACAGTTGACAGAGGATTACCTACACGCCCACTAATCCCACTGGATCAAACGGCGCAACACAGGCCGGATGCTACGCAGCTAAAGAGAGGTTCACAGAGACTAGGACGCCACGACACACGGAGGGAGATTAGAGTCCAAACCAACGCCGTTGTTTATCACTCTTTGTCATCTATTATTCATGGCTCCCCTCTTTATGATTCTGTTAGCAGCGGCGGGGAACAAAACCCAGCGAACACGAACACACAAATGGCTCATTTAGTCTATGAGCTTTAATATTTGAAGAGGCCGGGGAGGAACGATGGTCCCGCAGCGTCAAAGCATAAACACTACACTAACCAGTCTGACTAAACCAAAAAAATAACAATCGAATGTTTCCAACGGATGTGTGGTCGGGGTAAATTGGCGACTGATTTACGCTGCTGACAACTGGTCGTGGTGGGGATGTCCGCTTTCCATTCCCAAATGGGACCCTCAGGTTTATTTTACCGCTTGCCCAACCGGACACTCTACCAGAATTGCCTAGATAAATATTCCACACTATATATTGATTAAGTATAAACAAAAAGGAGCAATTAGGTTAAAGACGATGGGACCGCGAGCCCGGTGCTGATGGCGGCGACGGCTAAGCGAGCGTGGAGCTACACTGAGCGTTATCTCCACCGGGAGACCTTGCGAGGCTGACTCCAGCATGCTAGCCCTCCCCCTTTGCAAGTGTCTGAAGTTGGGAGGCGCGACATGGCGCATGGTGTGTAGTCCCAGTGCAACATGCCTGAAGCAGCTCAGCATGCATCGTGGGCATACCAGAGAACAAGATGCCTCATAACAGTGGGAGAGGGTGTGGGAGTGGGAAGAGCAAAAGGGGAGTGTGTGTGTGTGTGTGTGTGTGTGTGTGTGTGTGTGTGTGTGTGTGTGTGTGTGTGTGTCTGTGTGTGTCTGTGTGTGTGTGTGTGTGTGTGCAATAATGGGGACGGGGAACAAGGTGAATGAACAAAATTCGAGCAAGAGCGAGTGGGAGAAGGGCAATGCCGCAGTGACCGGCCCTGAAAGTGAGGATGAAGACGAAGGAGGAAGAGGAAACGAGTGAAGACATTGGTAAAGATTCATGCGGTACAAAAGAGAGCAGGACTGACGACGGCAAACAAAACAACTCTACAAGGTCTGCCGCAGCATTCATTAATTGTCGCGGTTGCACAACACAACGGTGATGAATGATCCCATTTGGACAATGAGATCGGCTCCACCCTGCTTGTCTATCGCCCGCTGCCTGCAGCCAGTCCTAGCTACTAAGACTTATGCAAATGATGCGGACCTCCATTAGCCGGTGGTCACAGGTAGCTGCTTGGGAGCGACCCTCATTGACCGGCTGGCCACCGTGAGGTGATTGATCATCCAGGGCTCCAGACTCCCCGGTCACCCGGGGCCAGAGGTAGCCCCACCTCATTCCTCTGAAAACCACGACGCGGATTGTTTTTACGACTTCACACACTTCTTACACCTTACTCTCTCTGGCCATTACTTTTCCTGCTCCGCTTTTACAGTCTGGTCGGCTCTTTCTCTCTAACACACACACACACACACACACATACACACACAAACACACAGACACACACGCTCACGCACACTGCCAAAACATACTCAGGGTGACAGTATGCATAACCCATGTCCCGCTATAGGCAATTTACATAGGAGAGGCTGATTAAATCATGAAACATTAATGCGCCCATTCGTCCAGGAAGCATTACGAGTCTTTCATTAAGCCAGACCTCCACGCTGTGTTCCAGACGACGCCACATTAATAGAGAGAAATTAGACAAATACAGCAGGCTGTTTATTAGGCCCGGACGTGCACCCTGAGACCCTGAGACCCTGGCATTACATTGCCTCACTGGCAGAACAATGGGGCCATCTACCTGACAGGACACACACACACCCACACACAACTACACACACACAAACACACAAATACACACACACAGGCGCGCACACACACACACACACACACACACACACACAAAGGCATAAGAGAAAGTGACAGAGTGAAATGTGGGGGAAACCGACAAAAAGAGGGGGATAAAGTAACCGAAACACTAACGGTCCTTCCCCCGTCCTTTGGACTAATTACTCCATAATAACCCCCGACAAAAGAAGCAATTACGGGCTAAATGGGGAGCGGCTGTGGGGCCAGCTGTGGCAGTGATGACCAGGTCCCCCAGAGGCCCGGCTCTGACAGCAGTCACACCCTGACGCCCACCGACAGTGAAGGACCACTCGCTGTCCTGCTCCACGCACCCGCCTCACCCCATAAAAGTACCACGGTGTTGCGACTGCCGGTTGGGTGCACTGTCCTGCCCTTTTCATAACCGCGTTGCCCTTAACAGATGCCGTCGTGAGCACAAAGTCCCCTTAAGCAATGCCAGCAGAGAGAGGAGAGAGAGGGAGTGACGGGGAGGGTGGCTGGTGCCTTGCTCCCTCGTGCCAGCGCTGGAGTGCTCGGCGCCAGGGCCCGGTTTGCACAGTGCAGCGCGGTGAGGGGACGACAGCTTGTTGTCTGGCTGGGTTGCCGTCCGCAGGGGTCAGATTGACACCTTTTGTAGTGAATAATGCATGACCTTGTAAAGGCCCTTTAAAAGGTAATGGCCGTCCTAGGAGTTGGCAGAATGGAAATGTCACAAAATGTGTAGGAAGGCGCTAATTGGTGCAACATGCTGAGGCGTCCGCAGCCGCCCCCACCCCCCCCCCCCCCCCCACCCCCACCCCCACCCCTACAGCAGCAAGAGCAAACCCCCCCACATGGAAGAGTAAGAAGAAAATATAGCCCTTCCTCTGCCGGGAGTCAGGCAATCATTCAACTGGCATTAAAACCATATATCATAGGATTGTGTGGGTGATAAAACATGTCACATAGTGCATGAATAACGTTATATTCAGATTTGCAGATGGAGACAAACAATGCTGCCACAGCACCATTAAACAGCCTATAGTATACGACTGCCACATGAGGAATGATTGATGCAATCTCAGACCAGAGTGCTCAACTGGGTCAAATTATTTGTCAATTATCACAATGTCCAGCCAGAACCGAAAATGACATAACCAACACGATAATAAGTCGGACGCTATTCCATGGATGTATTTCTGCCAACGCACTGCACAACCAGATACCACACGCTCTTCTCACTTATCCAGCCTCATAAAGACACAAATCATACAGTAATAATGAAAAAGACTTTACTTGCTGTTGTGCTTTCTAATGTGTTGTTCCCTATGTTCTCAACAGCATCTTATGGTCACCTTCCTTGTCGGAGCATCAAGACAATTTTTCTACAAGGCGGACAGGTGAGTGCCTTGTTTTTCCGATCCGTCATCTAAATAAGTCATTTCCTCAGCAGTAACGGTGCAATATGTGTTCGTCAGTCCCCAACCCATACCCCCACAACCCCACCCCCTATAGCAGATTGTGCTGCTCCTCTGTCAGTAATGGTCAGCTCAGGTCAGCTCAGGTCCTGGGTGGACAGTGAGGATATGGCATTAGGACTTTCTAATCCATGTCTGCAGCTCGCTCCTCTGTCCCAGGAGACCTGTTGGCAATATGAAAAGACCTTAAAAGATCAAAAGATGATCCCTCCCTCTCCCCCTCTATATATTATATATACGTACATACAAACACACGCACACACACACAAACTGCACACTGCACACACCATCCCCTTTCATCTTTACCCTTATCACCAGCTATGACCTCCGACCTTTGCGCTGAAGCAAAGCTCTTTATTAGTCTGCCACATCCAATAAAACCCACTTTATAGAAGAGAATGAATCCCACCCTCAATTTCTCCTCAAGGAAGATAAGAGCAGCTGTGTCGGCTGATCACCAAAACAAAGCCTATACCAGAGCATGCATCTGGGTAGGATAACTAGCTAACTAGCTCAGAACCCAGAGCCATATTAAATGTTGGTGATGGGCACTTACATACGAACAACTATCCCTCAGAGTGAGCCAATTATTGGGCCAGTCAATGTCTCTCTCTCTCACTTTCTCTCTCTCTTGCACGCTCTCTCTCTCTCTGCCACGCAAAGCAAAAATAAAAGGGTTTGGTTGCAAACAGACATTTTTTATATGACTGCAACAAATATTAGAATTATAAATTGAGAAATGAAAAATATACAGAAATTGAGAATCATACACAGGGCCCCTTTAAATGCCTATTTTGTTCAATTAGTGGAATTTTTCATTGTAAATAAACACTAAATAACTGTCAGATACCACCAAAAATAGACCCATTAGGATGCAACAAGCAACAGGATTAATTAAGTGTTAGCTAATGTATTCAGTCAATTAAGTACACAAAGATAAATGAAGCATCGGCTGAGTCATGGACACTTCCTCATCCTCAGGGCACTATCCCGAGGTGTCAAGCTGAAGCAGACGAGGCAGCGGTCAGCCTGTGCATGCTGTGCTCGACCTCAGAGAACACAAATACCCCAGACTTCTTTAGATTCCTATTAAAACCCACACACCTGACCCTTACTATGTCCCTATAGGTTTGCTCCAACATCAACCCCCCCCCCCCCCACACACACACACACACACACACACACACACACACACACACGTTACTCAGGTCCTAATGGACCCCCTCTGAATGAAATGGGGGCCAAACGGAGCGCTGTATGGGCTGTAATGGTGCATGGATAAAGATGAGGAATGGCAGGCCAATCCAACAATGAGTTACGTTGCATCTGGGGGCCGGATCACCGGTGACCGGAGGGAGGGTGACGGTGGCGGTGCAGCCACAGTTCCCCTCCACCCTTATTCTCCACCTCCACCTCCTCCTCCTCCTCCTCCTCCTCCTCTGCTAGACTCCCCAGTCGCCAGGCTCATCCCAAAGGCGGGTGCAAAGTTTTTCGATTCAATTACGCGTCGAATACCCCCCTCACGAACATTTTAGGAGCGGTGCCAACCATAGCGGTATGACGACGGGTTCGTTAAAAAGGCGGTATTCGGTCTAACGTGATGCCAAGCAAACTGTTGACGCCACGGCAGGCGGTTTTGAACTGTGTTTTATGTCGCCCGGGTCTAATTCCTTATGAGATGGCAGCTTTAAAGTGTTTCCTACTTGCTATTTCATGGGAGTAGCATGAAGTACCTTCTCGGTGGCCGGGAGAAGACACCGTTTTATTACCGTGTGAAGCAGAGTAGAGGGCAGTTATATTGTCTTTGGAGTACCTCAAGGCTTTCTGGGAGCTTGGGGATTATTAGTGGACTGAAGGACACAGGGAAAATGAAAGGAGGGGTTTCTGCTTGCACCACTCTAATGAAGCTCTGTATTGAATTCTTCTGTACTGCTTTAGCCTTGCATTTTACACCACATTTCTCGCTAGCTCACTTAAACGCACAGATGGCTATACCATTAACAACTCACAGGGGACGCTGACGTCAATTGTGAGGAACATTGCTTTTATGTAGCGATGGGGCTCCTGCAATGATAACAGCTGATTTTAATCAGCAATGCTGATCACAAAATGTATGTAGAGCGAAGCTCTGTCCGCAGTATACACAAGATACACAAGGCTTTGCTAGCTTGATACGCTAGGGGCTTCCTCATTAAATACACTGAGACAGCACCAGGCAACGTTGACCTCGGCTGACCTAGCTAATTATGTTCCTTCCCTTTCCAATCTGCCAAACTTGTTTATGTATTAGTCGACTGTGTCATGGTCTTGACAGCTGTATTCTCTCCAAGGTCTGTCCATGGCCACAAAGTCAACTCCCTTAATGGTGCTTCAGTACTTATCAGGACATGTATTCCAATGATTTTTTTGAAAGATCTCTTCTGTTTAATTTGGTTTCTCCAATGGTCAACTGGCTGCCACTCAAGAATCAAATGTGCTCTGGCAATGTACAGTATTTGAGCATTTCAAAAACGGGCAAAAAAGAGATACATCATTTTAATTATATTTAGTGTTTGCAGTTATCTCAAAACACAATAATACACATTGCATTAGGTGATATATGTATGGCGCATGTTTTAATTTTTCCAATAGTTTTCCACACAATTAAAAACAGAGTCTATCCCGATAATGCAATAGTGTGAAAGAACGTGGTTTTGTCCCCTGGGGCATGAATATATGTGTTGTGCCATAAGTGATACTTGGGAAAATGAGAGCGGTGGCAGAGCAGCCAAGGCAAAAAATGCAATTATGTGAAGTATGTTTGTGGTATGGAGGGAAGACTGCATCATAAATAAACATGCAGGCTAAGGATAAATGTCTAATTTATTCTATTTGTTAGGCAGTAGAAGCTGTGTACATAATTAGAAACATTATGATCTGAGCATTTATATTTTATTAAGCTACTCCGCGCTCTCGTGACTGTAAACAAACTTTGGGGGGGATCTTGAAACGTGAACTTAAGAACGTGTGATATAAGACATTTCGAAATCCGGTTCATCATCATTAGCTAATAATTTCCTAATTAGACTTCATCAGTGTTAGAAACGTGCGACTCGCATGTACAGAAGTGCTATGCGGTGGGTTGACTCACTGTACAATCTAGCGAAGTACTCGCATGTTAATGACCCCAAATATAATGAATAATTAAACCACTTACAGTGGTAAACAGTGTATATCTGGACTACATACCACAACAAACGAAAGTAAGAAAGCATACGATTTGTATTATGTTGACCCCTTTTAGTGAAAACATATGAAACCATCAGGTAGATAATGTAAGAAATATGAGCAAGCAGTGCTAGTTTTTTTAATAACAACGTTTGGCTGATACACTGCAGAAAAGAGGGCAAGGGTACCATTTCATCAGTGATAATGATGATGTAATGTGGGACAATACTACAGTTGTGAAGAGCAAACTAGACCTGTATTATGTACATAATAAGACTGAAAACTCAGTTGATAGTAAGCAAATAATATATCTTTGGGGACATATCACATAGCATTGCATCAAAAGGGCATTAACAACTGCTTACACGTTACCTAATTGCTAACATTGGAAGGACTCTGACCCTGGCTATTGAAGCAAGCCATTTCCTCGCTTTGTCAACAAGCGACAAATCTGATTTCCTGTTTTCACCCAGCTTAGAAATGAACTTCCCAGCACTCTATACATACACCAGATGACCTTTAACCTCTACAAGGCGTTCTGAGACCCGAGTGGGAATGGTATTTTAAATGCATTCCACGCTTCCATTGATTCACGGGGCGATATGTAGCCTAGATAATATTGTAGCAACCCTGCTTCTACTCGTCCAAGCAACCACACAGGTTGTTCTGATTAACTCCCTTTTATTGTTGGCAAACACACGTTATCGAATGCTATAACATTGGCGAACATGAACTTCTCTATCTGCCTAACAACAGACTCCCGCTCTCTCTCCTACCCGTATCTCACCTCCAAGGCTGACCCCTCCTACTGAGCAGCCAATCACAACATTAGCACAATGCACGTCCAACTACGCAACCTAGAACCGTTACAATATATAAAAAGCAACAGCTGCAAGTACCATACAGTATTGTATCTGTATTATAAAAACAAAAGATAATAATACATTTATTAAAAATCCAACATCAACACAGCACAAAGCTACTTCCGGCTAATTCGAAGACACTTTAAGCGATCATGTTCCCGATGTTAGTTGTTCCCGTGCCTTCCCTGTTCCCCCGTGGAAGTTGCAGGTAGTCTACAGGTAGTCTACCGATCCACGTGTTACATGCGTGCTGGGAGACCAGCACGCCTCCACTGGAACCACTCAAGACATACCAGCACGATAAGCGCTGGGACCAGTATGACGAGGGCCTTGAATAATGGATGCCATGAAGCTCAGCCGTTGTTGCATTGTGCCGAGACTAGTGGAACCGCCTCTGGTCTAGCATTTCAAAGAGACTGCGTGATATTGAGGAGCGTATTGTAAAAAAAAATAAAAAAAAGGTTTGTGGGGGCAGAAGACAACTTCAGAGCAGAACCTGACAATGTCTGTGTGACAGATTTTATTACTGTTTTCATATGGCTCCCGTCCGCAGTCTACAGCTTCTTCCGTATGTTTGCGTCACTCGTAGATTGTGAAATCGCAATTGTTAAATTCCCTGGAAGCGTGGTCATTGGTGATGACTGATACAATATTAAACACTGGGGGGGGGGTTCTGTGTGCCTGGTTTCCGTTTGACAAAATATGCATCTGCATAGTTTATAGTAATATACATATTTGTCCATAATATCAAAAATGTATTCACAGAATGTGGGCAATGTGGGCGTTACATGTATATCTTTGTATCTACATTTGCGATGCACTGCAACGTGATTTTAGCAGCCACATTTGAGCAGATGTATATGTATTGGCATCAGTTGTGTTCAATATACATCTTAATGTTTGTTGACATAATGGGCAAAATGGTAATATTAACAGCACAGTATGTTTGTCTGTAAACTACTCTGCCTCCACTTCTCATTTCTGTTCCTACAATTTAGCTGCATAATGTGCAGAATCGTGGCACCAAGATGCTCCCTCGGCTATTAAACAGATATTCGATTTGTTTAGCACAAATGTTGGCAGCCGCCCTATTACCCCATCTGTATTTATATAAATATCTGCATTAGTGCACACAGACAGCTTCTCTGCAGCACACTTAACGCGCCTGTCTCCTGTTTCGAGAGTGACTATGTCCAGAACCAAATCCACCATCATCATACATCATGACATCCGTGTGAGCCTCGCTTTAGCGGGCCTTTTCATACCATAAACGCCTAATTGAGAAACAAAATCCGCCCCCGGTCGAATGGTGGAGATCGCATCTCCTTCCACGGTAGATATTTGTCAGCATCGTGTGCATGAAGACACGCCACCTGCATTCCACGCTTTGCCAGCTACTATGTCTCCTCAGGCATTTCCACTCTCTGCGGTTGCTGCTGCTGCTGCTGTTGTTGTTTTCCATGGGTTTCTCATCATCAGTGAAAATAAGAATTAAGAGGAAAGTATCCAGGGTACACGCAACGGTGAAAGCACTTGAACAGCTAATTATAATAACCTGACACAAGTGAGTAATTCAGCTGCCTCAAAGCAAGCTGGGAGAGCTGGGAGGAATGCTTAAGAGGAATGGATCAGGCTGGAGGCCATTACACACCGAGGTGTTTAGACACAAAGTGGAGATTTGTCTTCCAGTGGTTTTGATTTGAACACCGGCGACGCGCCCTGATCACCTGAGAGCGAAGCAAAATACGAGATCGTCACGCACACACACAGCTACACAAGTCAACAACAAATAACGGTGCATTAGACAAGTGTTTGTTGCAGACTTTTATCAACATACATAATTTATTGAGCAATCATTTCCCATTAATCATGGATGACAAGCCAGTTAACTGGGTAATTGCGGAGAAATTGTAACCAAACAGCTCTCGCTTAAAGGAGCAAAAGTAGGTCATACTTTAACTAAAGCCTGGTAACATTCATGTACTGGTTCCGCATGGACAACATTTGACGAATAGGATGTTCTTTCATTGTTGATACATCCATTGAATGCTTCCGAATGAAAGATTTCTCATGATTACAATTAAATATGTTTAATTTCATTCCATTAATGACCACTGGGATTTTACACTGGTACAGTCTAATGTGGATTGTGGGTCATTTCTATTTCCAGTAATGAGGACATGTTCTCTTTAGCCACCCGCCAAAACCAATAAAAAACAACATGGAATCAAGAATTCCCTTAACAAAGCATCCACAACATTTTATCGGTCTCAATGGATGACAATCATATTCATATTTCAAACACACGGGCAGAGACAGGGACAAAAAAAAAAAAACGCAGAAATGTGGACTAATGAGCAATGCCCTTCCAATTGCTATTCTTTCCCTTAGAAGACAGCCAGCCACAGGAAATAAAATGAGTGTCACGCTCACCCCTATCAATTCGTTTCTCCAACAGAAGCAGGGCAAAGGATTCCTTCTGCAAACCAGGTTACATCACGGATAGGCGCTGTACAAAACAGACCACAGAGCAGACGTCTTCCCAACGAGCCCAGGCCACATTCTACACTTCCTCAAAGAGGTGTGTGTGTGTGTGTGTGGTGGGGGGGGGGGGGGGGGGGGGGGGGGGGGGGGGGGGATGGGTGTCAGAGGTAATAATAGAGCTGTGAATTCTTGCCTCAGCAGAATTTTTGAGAGCACAGGTATTCAATGCCTTTGCTGGATCCATAGTTATGAATTTAGCACAGATCCTGTGTACTGGCACTGAGCCGATTACGACAGGAAGTGGAGGAAGTCAGAAAAAAGCATTGCAGTGTGCACCTCGGGTTTAGAGGTAAAGAATCAGGATCAGGAAGTTAATCACCGCTGAAAACCTTCGTCAGCCTCACGGTTTGCCTTGCCGTGTGTATGCAGGGTATGCTAATGGACTTCTTGCAGTACTGCACTCTATCCTGTGTTTTCCCTGTGGGAGCCCTTCCTCCCTGCAGCAGAAAGGGGGCTGTGCTAATTCTGGAGATATCCAGGTCTGGGGGCCTCAAATCTGGCCGAGATCCCTGATGGGAGGGGCCAAGGAAGACTTAAGCTGACAACAAGATGAACCCCTGGAAGACAAAAGGGGCATCCAGGAAGCCCTGGCTGTTGTGCACTAGGAGCAAGGTCTGTTTTCCTAGTTTCCACCTGCTTATAACGCTGATCCACTATCAACGACTGGCTCCGATTCTACGTGCATGCTAATGGGCTTGATTTCTTTGGGCTTTTTGACATTTCTGACCATGTAATAGCAACCAAGAAAGCTATTAAGCCCGTAATCAATTGATGTGTCCCGAGGGACAGCGCATTCTAAGTATGTAGACGTTCTTTAATCTGATTGAAAGTTTCCCCTCTCCCAGGGTCGGAGGGGAGCTTTATTTCTCCCACCGCACAAGATCTATAGACTTTGAATTATTTTCCAATTTGCTGACCTGCAAAAAAAACTAGAAGACCTGTATGCCATGAACTGCAGTCACACACATGCAGATTCCAGCACACATACACACAACCCGCAGTGGTGTACCACGACACACTAGCACCTCTTAGCACATGGACGCACACACGTGCACAGACACACACACACACACACACACACACACACACACAGCGATGGGGTAGGGAGAAAAACAAATTACATCAGCTGACATCAAAGCTCTCCTATTTGATAGTTAAGCCCTGACACAGCCCTTCATTGTGGCCCCATCTCTATGTGATTTGGCAGTTCACGCAATCGTTTCTCAAACGGCTGCAGCCTTAAGTCTAGCGAATGAAGAGAAAACCAGGTGGTGAATAGGAGAGGGGTGAAGCGCATGTAGCAAGATTTTAGACACAGAGGAAGATTGAAAAACCATGAGGTGAAGGGGTGGTTTTAAACTGTGATGACAGCAGGTAAGGTGTGTGTGTGTGGGTTTGTGTGTGTGCGTTCAGTCCGAGATATGTGCCTGCTGTAGCTATATTACCGCCAGCCACACAGTCTTCACTGCGATTTTAAATGAGTGCAGAGCATCAAGCAAGTACATCTCAGGTTATTGATTATTGTAAGGCCTTGATGAGGTTCGCTACACAACAGAAATAAATACTTACAAATCCTAGCCCTGGTATGGCGATACAGCTTAATATATTACACGGCTTCAAATCACATTTTTGCTCTGTGCCTACTGCCTATAAGCGCAGAGCAAAAATTGACTGTACTACACCACAGAAGAGGGAGAGCTTCGGGTCAGCCTATCAGGCAGCACTGACAACACAGTGGATCAGCTTCCTTCACGTCTGTTACGAACGCCACGGCTGGTAAAAGAGGTGCTGCTGAAATCAAAACAGCAGACTTGCGTGCGGTCAGTTTCCCCCCTCCGCCCCCCCCCCCCCCCCTCCCCAAACGACCTCCTTTTAATACCATGGCCCCCGTGAATATGTGCAGATCCCGCCTACCCGACTCAAAGGCTCTCCCGAGGAGAGAAGGCAAGGAGCTCAATTACTCCCACTCATTCCCCACATTTTCCAGACAAATAATTTCAGGTTTGTGCCCGCTAGCGCCAACTCTCCGTCCGTCCCGCTCTCGCTGGCCTATAATTACATGCCGTTCATTTGATTTGTTCATTAGTTCAAGCCTAGGTTGGACGGAGGCAAAGCGGAACCCTCTTATTAGTGGTTCCTGACTGTGCTCTCCGTGCTGAGCCGTTGGAAGGGAGACGGAAAAAGAGAAATTAGGGGTGCAGGGGGATCCGGGGTCTGGGAGTGCGGGCAAAAGGGCCACACCAAAGGACGAGGACATGTCTTTGTGGCAAAAGCTGATAAAAAATGATTCATGTTCATGTTGTGGTGTGTGGCAGTTACGTAGCGACTGATAACGCAGCAATTGAAATTCAATTAGCACGGTATGTTCATTGATATCGTTTCAGCTATGTGGTTTGTATTCACCTTCATATTTGTTTTGACATGGTTTCATCTACCAAATAGATATATTAGGATCCATTCCAGTCAGTTGAACAGTTATCCTATAGTGGGATTACATTAAAGCTGTACAAGATTCACCAAAAATGTATTTGTCAAATAGTCAGCTGCATTCATTATTGCTGTACACTGGTGAAAATAAAAGTATTACAAAATGTATACAATTTACGTGTTGATTTTCTGCATACATTTAGTATATTCCTTGGGAATATAAATTAACATTTTCCTACTTCATCAAGACTTACAAGAAGTAACATATGTAGGTATTTAGAGTTGTAGGGACATTTGGATGATGAATATTTATAACTGCGGGACAGGCATGTATCTTGTTATAGGATATGGTAAGCCTCTCTAGTGAGTCCGCCTCACACCCCAGGAGGCTTATCCAAATATTTGATATGCATTTTAATATTTTATTCAGGAAGAGGGGCGTAATTCCTCTGCATGCATTGCTTGTTATATACATTGAACCAAAATCAGGAGAGGGATGCTTCCAGTTCATGAAACCCGAGCACTTACTGCTGCCCAAAAAACGCTGCATAGAATACTCTCGAACAAAACTATACAATCTGCATCAACAACAGCAACAAGAAACCTACTCTACGTTTGTCAGTCAATGGATAAATTCAACTTCCCGAGTGAGAGTCTTTCGCTTTGATACCTCCCCGTGTTCCTTGTTTGTGTTTTGTTCTTGCGGTGTGTCAAAGGGAAAGAACAGGTCACCCCCCTTGTGTGGGATAAATATTTCAGCTGGGGAGAGCGAAAGCACGAAGAAAGGCGCAAGAGCTAATACAACTCTCCACATGACACCAAAATCATGCTTCTTTATTCTTTACACACACCGAGATCAGATGAGAGCAGGTTGAACAGACGTACCAATGGGGGAGCATTACACGCTGCTGGTCTTCTTCCACAAGAAAAGCAGATTGCAGCTGAGACGGTTCCTTCTTCTTCTCCTCCTCCTGTGTGCGGCGGTGGCGACGACATACCGCGTCCTCCTCAGAGTTGGACGGGGGAGGATCTGAGCGTTGGCACCTCTTCCGAGCTGCAGTGGCCAACGGTCACGCACTTACCCCGTATGCTACTCTAAAACGAGGACCACTGTCATCCTGTGTTCCCCTCCCCATATTGCACTGTTCTTATCAACGGGTACGCCGACGGCTCCGGCGCTGGGATATGGAAACATGACGGACTGCTTCCCGTAAAGTCAACAGCAATGGAAAACGACGGCAGGCTCATTTTGAGAGACACCGCCTGATGGATCGGCATTTGTGGCCGTCAAGCCGCCGTCCCTGAATGCCCCCGATAAGCGCCATCATAGACCATAATGGCGTGGCATGCAAATGATAGGGATGGATTCCCTGATGAGGCAACGTCAGTCAGCCTGAAGCTTCCCTGAGAGATCTCCTTTTACCGGCGGGGCCCACGAGTGTGTGTGATGACAGACTGGGCTGCTGTTTGTTTTGCGTGTCACCGGAGCAGAGGGCGCAGCGGCAGCAGATGGAGACAGAGGGAGCGTATAGTCAGAGAACCTCAACACTGCTAAGGATCGCTCACAACTTGCCACAAGAACAAAGAGGGACAAAATACCAAATCTTCTTTTGCCGTCTTTTAAAGCACACGGGGGCACACAAAGATACATCCAGCCGAGGATTGCAAAAGCAAGGTCCCTCCTCACATTTCCCACCCCAACAGAAAAAAGGGGAGCCTGTCCAAGCAGATATTGAGACATCAAGCACATCACAGATTTCCTTTCCTCTTCACATTGGGAAAATGCAAATACGCGCATTTAAGTGAATGTTCCTCTTCTCGCGAGTGACACCCTATTTTGTTCACATTTAATCTTTTTTTTATGCATTCAGTGAGAGAGAGCGGATGAGCGAGGTAGGAAGGGCCTAAAGCTGTCTTGGGTCATTAAACCACACATTTTCTCTCGCTCCCTCTTCTTTCAGGGAAAGAGCACGCTCTGGCACTTACAGCAGCAGGGGAAAAGCCTGACAGATTGGACAGGGGTTCCGCTCACGGAGAGCGGTGGTGGACTTCCAGAAGGCAGGCGCCTGGCAGAGTGTTGCCGCTCCGCAGCCCCGCCTGTCACGGCTTGACGGACCTATCCAGACGTGTGTTCTGAGGAGGGGGCCAGGGAGGGCGTGATGGATGATGAATATGTGCTCATGAAGGAACTAAATGCCAGCTCACTCCTGTGATTTCATCCGTTGTACCTTCATCAAACATTCGGCTGAGCAGTCTGGCAGTCATTTCCGACTGTGCAAACCAAACCCTCTTCTTCCCTCTCCTCAGGACCAGCCTTGGGATGGGTGGGGCTGCGCTGCCGTGACTGGTCACAGCGTAGCACAGGCAGACCATTTCAAGTCACGCCACTCCACCACTCGTTTACCTAGAGGCTCAAGCAAAGCTTGAATAAAGCTAAAATAAAGCTGGAAAAAAAGCCCTCATTCAAACAATACATGCCATGTCAGATCAGTAAATTGCACTCTAATGAACAGATAGATTATAAAATCGCAGGCTGTGATTAGAAGAGCTTGCTAGATTAGAGATAGCTTCACTTAAACAGACTGTTCATCAATGCTACAATGCGTTTATTTTCTGTAAAATATAATAATTATGCTGCAAGAATGTGCCATAATTGACCTTGGGTTTTCCCTTCCGATTCATCAAGTAGAAAAAGCTTATTACCACCAAAGCTTCAATGATGACTCCATTGATGTACGGCGTGGCGCATGGCTACATTTCTATATTAGCCAATAAAGTCTGGCACAATGAGCATCCCTAAGGCACTTGTCTACATACAGAATGTGAAAAACTACCTCTTGAAAAATAATTGCTTGCCTGACTGTTCGATTTGAACAGACAGAACCCGGTCCACCCACTCCACCCCCTCCTGCTTTCTGAGTGAGCAGGCATGCCTGTTTATCAAGACTGCCCCCTGGTGGTGCCTCATTCTAAATGCATGTGGTGAAGTGGGAGCTGTGGTAATGTTTTGTACTGCAGATTCATTCCTTATGATCATATATATGTGTATACTACCTGTATAATACTTGTATTCCAACACTGGTTGCATATTATTTATGAATAGTTAGACAATATATGGAGAAAATGTATTGATCATAGGCTGGAGTAGAGGTTGTTATTACAGAACAAGTTACTTAGTAAAGCTTTCATATGATAACTTAAAGCCTCATGACCTACCTAGCTTTACACCTGAGCTATCTAAAACATTCAGCAATACTGGTCATAACAACTAATTATTGTAGTTGTGTGAAATTAATTTGATTAAATCATGAAAGAGCTATGTGTGTAATCAAGGATAAAAAAGACAGCAACAGCAATATTGTCCTTTCATATTGCTTCAATGTAACCCTCACAATGAGGAAATATCATATAAATATTGCCTTTGTAATACAAAATGACTTTGATCACTCGTGACTCAATGAAATTGAAATCACACTTTTCAGAGAGCAGATAAAACCTACCTGTAATATCCATGGGATTGGATGCACAACCTCAGATCAAAGAAAGAGGTGGCCTTTGATCCATCATTGGCGACAAAGGCACGATCACCATCCATCTTACTCGACTTAATTATTATCAATCTCTCACTGCTTATCAAAAGGTATCTCTCTCTCTCTCGTTGCTTAATCATGCAATCAATGCGGCTCCGCGTCGGAGAGGAATGAGTCTTCTAGTGACCTGTGCGGTTGACTAATGTGAAATCCATAGTAGGTTAGTCCTCATGGCCCGAGCCTGGCCCAACACGACGCCACAGAATCCCACTATCTACGCCATCAATCAGAGGCCACAATTACGGCATTACAGACACTTTTAGAGAGTGGATTTGGATTGTACTTTGAAGTACTTGAGTCCTAAATGAAGAATCCTTAAAAATCAATGACCATGGCGGGGAAGAAATTAACACCAAATAAAAAAGAATTGCAATGGGGATTTATTATTTCCTTATTGGGTATTTTAAGTAGGTGGGCTGTGATCAATGTCAACACTTTAACAAATGTGTTATCCTTTGAGCATTAAACAAACGTTAACATATTTTGGTCTGGATTTCGACACAGGTTCAGTATCAAAGCAACGATAAACGCCCGTTACCGAAGGCGCCTGTGTGACTTCATGGGGTAAAGAAACGACCTAGCCATAATGGTGCCGCCGCCGCCGCCGTGCTGCTAGCTTACTGTGCGCCGTTGCCGTGCACACCACGGTACCATGGGCGGGGTTCCCTCTTACCTTGGGCCACTTGGGGTTCAGCAGGCGGGCCTTCTCGGCGTCGTCCAGCGCGGCCTGGTGCTGGCCCAGCTTGAGCAGGGCGGCGGAGCGGTTGCTGTACAGGATGCAGTTCTGCGGGTCCGCCCGCAAGGCCTCGCCGTACAGCCTCGCGGCGGCCTGGAAGTCGCCGCGCTGACACGCCTCGTTGCTCTGCTGCACTCTCTCCATGAACCCGGCTTTGCTGAGGCCACATCTGCCGCCGCCCTCACTCCCCGGCGCGGCCCGGGCGGCCCGCCCAGCTGTCCGGGAGCCCCCCGAGATGGAGAACTGCGGGGGTTGGGGGTGGACAAGAGTTGTGGTGGTGAGCGCACTGGGCCTAAAGGATGACTGATGGGTGAAAGGAGAGTGAGAGTCTCCTGGGGTGAACTCCTCCTGGGGAGTGCCGACCCTGGAAAGCTGCAAAACCATTGCAAGCACATCTACACACGTCTGTGCCAAACAGTTCTTCACCGGGTGTGTGTTCTGTGGGATAACGTGGAAGTGTGTTGAAGGAAGGTTTGTCACAGCTGTAGACGGGTGCTCTACTTCCCAACGCCGTCCAGGAGCCTGAGTGACCGTGGGGGTCGACAATGCCACTGAGTGAGGGTGCCGCGTAATGGAGAGGGTCCTTATGTGTCTTATTACCTGGATAGCACGCACGCTAGGACCGGCTAGCGCTGCATGATCTGCACATAGAGGATAAGAAGCTTGTCCCTGTTGACAGGGGCAAGCAGGAGTGTTGGCAGGCTGTGGTGGCCCAGGACACTAGCAGGATCAGATCCTGTTCAGTTGAGTCGATATAAAAAAAAAAAAACATGGCCAATCATCAAATATAACTATATAAATTACTTTCCATAGTGTGACTAAAGGAACCTTGAATTGTTTGTGACTAGTTGCTAACTAGAAAATAAATAACTCCAGCATCCGTTGGGTACCAATATGTTTCAGAATCATTCTGAGAATAC
>JACYXH010000100.1:1575000-1585000 GCA_026745465.1 Lota lota | reverse complement strand
TTCAACACAATGAAGGGACGGTTAGAACATGTTTGAAAAAAAACCACATTACATTTCACTAATTAACTTTAGCTTTTTGTCTGAATGTTCCTCTTTAGAAAGCCAGTGAACCAGTCAGCACCAGCCATTCTGCTGTCATTCCACTTTGGGGGGAAAGTTGCAGTTGTAGTGAGAGGCTAGCTGAAAGGCAAACTTCCGAACCTGAAATCAAATTAAATCAAATGTAAACACTAAATATTGCCTATCTCTTTCTATTCCTCCCTTACCCTACCCCTCCCTCTTACCTCTTTCTTACCCCTTTGGGACTCAACCCATAGTATAAGTCAGCTGCCCTTTTTAAGTACTCTCTGAGGCTCCTCTCTTGGGTCTCTGAGAACACTTTTCTGGCGGTACAGTACCCTGCAGTCTGTAACTTATCTGATCCCTCGCCTGCAAGTTTCTCTTTTTGTTGTGGAATCTGTATAAGGTGGTGTGACAGATCGCAAAGTCCTTGGCCACTGCCCTGACCTCATCCCTCATTACATCAGATGCTCGTTCCAGTATATTGAGGGGAACGCCAGTGTTCGTAACCCTCTTCCTCACACTGACAACAATAGAGGATTTATTCACTGTATGACAAACACTAATGGCTTACTATTTGTTAATGGACCACTGCAATAATAAAATGATGTATTACAAAATAATGAAATGATTGCGTTATTGCGTTATTAACTCCAATGATCATGTACCTCACAATGACTTGTGCATCTATAAATGTATACGTTATAACGTTATCTTGAATGAACTATCCTTTTATGTACCCCACAATGACTTGTTTATGTTGAACAATACTGTTCTGTGGTCTGTTTTGATGTGGTTGCTTAGCTTGGGTACAGTTGTAACAAGAAGTTGCAACTGTACCCAAGCTAAGCAGCCATGACAACACATAATGTGCTAGTCAGACCCACTGACCATGACACATGCTAACCATCTCACTTAGATGTCAACAACCCAATGATTCAAACTAAGTACGTTTTGATTAAGTCATACAAAAGATCTGGACAGTTTGACAAAAAGACAGCTCATGAAAAAAAAAGAACATGTTTCTGATTGGAGTAATAAGCCTTGTTGGAACCGTCCCATGTTTCGACTGTCCCGGGTCTCCCCTACAACACATTTTACTCATCTCTAAACGCAAGGTTTAAGGGAACGCCTCGCTCAGTGTATTAGCATTCATAGTTATGATAGCATTGTTTGAAAATGAAAACATCTTATCTCAAGGTTTGCATGTATTCAATGTCAATCAAATTCAAAACACTTTATTTGTCCCAAGAGGGAGCGTTTGCGTGGTCACGTAATGTAGTACATAGCACAGACAGTTTAAAATATACATAAATACAAATACTTTGTACACATTTTAATACTAGATACTAATAATGCAATGAAGTGTGATGTGGTGTACACAGCATATATTGATGGCTTAGTATATTATATAAAGGCCTGGTCATTTGATGAGCATAGTTAAGACAGTCCACTGCAGTAGATGAATGGTGGATTAGGGCCGAAGCCATTTGCAGCCACTGTGTGAGCGTGTGTGTGTGTACGTGTGTGTTTGTGTGTGTGTGTGTGTGTGTGTGTGTGTGTGTGTGTGTGTGTGTGTGTACCGTACAAAACACATTTGTATGAAATGTTACAAAATCTAAGATGACATCATAGGTATGGGTAAACTTGATATTACTTCATAATCCAACAGAAAAATATCACCATGGTTGCTTAAATATAATGGAATTGTGTAAAAGAGGGTTTTGGGTAGATGCGTCCTGACTTTACCGTTGCTGAGCTGATAAAGGCGCAGAGCAATATAAACTGCGTCTCACTTGACCGCAGTAGGGTATACATCGTTAAAATAATCAATCAATCAATCAATCAATCAATCAATATACATGGCAGATGACAGATCCGAATGAGATTAAATGACCAATGGAAGAATAAAATAAATAATTTATCTGGTAGATTTACTGTTGGGTTTTGTTGATTCTCAATATTTTGTATTCCTAATATGCCTATTATTCTGTAAAAACGTTTGGGTTTACCCAACTTAGGCTATTTGGTAGACCCACCATCAATTCAGTTGCATCAATTCGTTTCTGGTTCTATATGCCCTTCGTCTTTAAATAGCCTCGGACACATCTGATGATGACTCTGATGGTAAGTCGTCCTTTCTTTCTCTCTCTCTCTCTCTCCGTCATGATCTGGATGAATCAGGTTTGAGGCGCCACTGTAACATGCTGTTGCCCTTAAAGTGGCAATGAGTGCGGCCATGTCACGCCGGACGGGACCCCGCTTTTGGTAGTTGGTAGAGGAGTCAAAATAGCAGCGACTCTTATGGTATTGCATGCAGTGTCTGCATTGGAGGGGACGTGAGTCCAGGGAACACAGTGTAACTTGCCACGGAGTGTTTCACTACCAGTAAACCGTATACAGCTCACAATAACGTTAAAGCAATTGGTTATCTGACAATGAAATTTGGCTTTTGGGTGTCGTTTGATTTAAATGGACAAACATGGACATTTTTGATTGGTATCATATTCAGCTCTTGAATATTGTGAAAAAAATGTTGTTATATGTTATATGTTTATATTGCAATATTATGCATTTCACCATCACTCATCATCAACTTTATTTTTATTTTTGATATAGCCGTATCTCAAACGCAAAGCATTAAATAGGCGAAATTAGAAATTATCTGATTTCCTCTTCTTTTAACATAAACATGCGGGATGTGGTAACATGCCCATATAATGGCCATACAATGAATATGAATGAAATCATCTTTAATGAACTTAGTTCAAACAAATGTATTATCCTATCTTCTTGCACCTGTCTCATCCGCATAGAATGTGGGCGTGGTTTTGTCGTAACGAAGCTCCTTCACCGCGATTGGTCCATAAGAGGGGTGCGCTTTGCCAAGCCCAAAATCTATGCTATATAGACTCTTCTGAGGCCAAGAAAAGGGAGTTACATTATTACGCTGTCAAACGAATCGTCTCATCCACTGGAATAAGGTAAGCTGATTTAAATTATTTGGTTTACACCAAACCATACACATTGGTTTTACATGACAACTTCTCAGTCAATCATATATATATATATATATATATATATATATATATATATATATATATATATATATATATATATATATATTCAAATCAATACATGTACATTAAAGTGACATACAAAGTAAGTTGATACTTGACAAAAGAAAACATCAGCCTGGTCCTATACTGTACACAGTGGTTGTGCCTTCCATTCCTCTTCATGTTATACTGTTATCATTTATTATGTTGTGCTTAACCCACAGTAAAATGAAGAAGCAGGGACACCTCCATGTTGCCACCCCCTTGAGAGAGAGTCTGGCACTGACGAAGGTGGCGGGGACTTCCGTCTACGTCAAGTTGGACTCATCCCAGCCAACTGGTTCATTCAAGATCAGGGGCATCGGGCACCTGTGTAAAACAGTGAGTCACCGCATCTTGTCATTACTTGATGACTCTCCTTCTTTTGGACAAATTGTGTTGCATACAAGGAAGTGACAGTGTCAATTACTGCCTGTATTTTCCCATGATCATGCTCTTAAATGTAACCAAATATTTTGCAGTCAAGAAGTGCCCTAAAATAAGTTACTCTTCATCACGCTGATGTAAACAAGATTTGCATAAAAACCAGAATGGTGCAGACAAGTTTTCTTTGTGAAAACAAGGAGTGGCATGTCGGCTTCTCGGAATAGTCTACAAGAATAGGAGCATAATAATTAAATGTCACACATTATGTACTCTTTCTTCTTTACTTAAACACTTGTTAATTGAACAAGCCTTTGTAAACATTATCTTTGTATCTCTACAGCTCCCTTGGCTGAATCCAGCCAATGCTATAAGAATCAGCCATTCTTTTCAAAAGATACTTGGATAATGCTCCCCACGGCCTTGTGTGTGTGTGTGTGTGTGTGTGTGTGTGTCTGTGTGTGTGTGTGTTTGTGCGAATGTGTGTCTGTGTGTGTGTGTATGCGTATGTATGTGTGTGTGTGTTATGTGTGTAATGTGTATTCTGGTTGTCTTGCAGTGGTCTGAGCAAGGCTGTGTGCGTTTCGTCTGCTGTTCAGGTGAGCGTCCTAACATTATATTATGATCATTAAGAGGGGGACGCTGTGCATGTTTTGTTTAAATGGGTGGTGTTTAAGTGGTGGTGTGTGCGTGTGTGTGTGTGTGTGTGTGTGTGTGTGTGTTTATAAAGGGGGCAACGCCGGTATGGCTGCTGCCTACTCTGCCCGCCATTTGGGCATCCCAGCGACCATTGTGGTCCCCAGCGTGACCCCCCACCCCACAGTACAGAGACTCAAAGACGAGGGCGCTGATGTCATCATCCACGGCAAGGTCAGCAGATCAACCACCTCTTTCCCCCTCGCTCCCTCTCCCTCTCTCTCTCTCTCTCTCTCTCCCTCTCTCCCTCATTAGCGATAAAACATGTTCACACATATTGACAACGAAACGTGTGTGTGTGTCTTCTCCAGGCTCTGAACGAGAGCATCTCGTACGGAGAAAAGCTAGTGGAGAACAACCCCGGCTGGGTGTTCGTCTCCCCCTTTGACGATCCTCTGATCTGGTGAGGAACAGTCTCAAAGCTCTCTTTCCTGCCGTCCATGATGTAGACTTTGTGATGTACACTCCGCATGTCACGGTGCACCGCTATGACCAGATAAACAGGGGTGGAACGGATAGGCAGTCTGCTGTAGGGTGTCCGGCAAGAACTGAATCAGGATGCTGAGAGAGGGAGGGAGGGCAAAAGGGGGGGGGGGGGGGGGGGGGCGACCGCGCCCATGCCCCCTTTTCCACAAGGGTTGTTACCCTTGGTAAGAGGGAGCAACGTTTGGTCTGAATGGGATGAAAGTAGCAAACAGTACAAATATTAAAGTTGAGCTCCAAGCAAAAAGGACCGAAACAAAATAGTTTGAATGTCAGTTGAGCGAGGGGCTGTTTCTGCTGCTGGGCACTGATTCTCTGTGTTTGGGGGGGCGGGGGGCCGTGTGTGCGCAGGGAGGGACACACTTCGCTGGTCAGGGAGCTGGAAGAGGACCTGAAGGAGAAGCCCGGGGCGGTGGTGCTGTCGGTGGGGGGCGGAGGCCTCATGAACGGCGTGGTGTTGGGCCTGCGTCGTGTCGGCTGGTCCGACGTGCCCGTCGTCGCCATGGAAACCGCCGGCGCGCACAGCCTCAACGCGGCCGTGACGGCGGGCGCGCTGGTCACCCTGCCCGAAATCACCAGGTACGCCCGCGCTGCCTCCGGGGCGTCGTCCCGCGCCACCACATCCCCCCATGTTTTGGCGGTGGTGGTGTTTGCCTGTTTGGCGTCGGACACGGAGTGAACGCGTCTCTCGCCCCTCTTTGCAGCATCGCCACAACGCTGGGCTTGGCCACGGTGTCAGCGCAGTCCCTGAAACTGACCGGTGAGCACCCGGTGTTCTCAGAGGTGGTCACAGATCAGGACGCCGTCAGAGCCGTCGAACGCTTTGTTGGTGAGTTTTCCCCAGCGCTCCCCCCGCCAACAGGATTTCCAACATCTGCACAACCAGATGCCAAGAGAAGCAGTTGGCTTAGACCATGTGTGCCGGCTCTCTCTCTCTCTCTCTCTCTCTCTCTCTCTCTCTCTCTCTCTCTCTCTCTCTCTCTCTCTCTCTCTCTCTCTCTCTCTCTCTCTCTCTCTCTCTCTCTCTCTCTCTCTCTCTCCAGATGATGAGAAGATACTGGTGGAGCCGGCCTGCGGCGCGGCCCTGGCGGCGGTGTACTGTGGCATCATCAAAAGGCTGCAGGGGGAAGGCAAGCTGAAGCAGAAGCTGGGCCCGGTGGTGGTGGTGGTGTGCGGCGGCAACAACATCAGCCTGGAGCAGCTGCTGGGCTTCAAGAAGCAGCTCGGCCTCCTCTAACTCTTCCGAAGAAAGAGCGGTTTCCAACAACAGCGTTCAAACAGATGGCAGGTGTGACACACTCGCCCAATCATTCCAGACAAAGTGGAGTGTGTGTTTTTCTTCTTAGCGTTGATGGGGGAATGGCCTTAAGTCTTCTGGAAATATGATATATATTTTAGTCTTTTCTCATATTACCGGTTATCCTCGGAATATGCATTGATTAGGGCTGTGATAAAGGGGCCGACATTTTTGCGTATTTTCAAAAGAACGAATGAAGACCAGTTTTGAGATTTCTGTTTTCATTGGGTGTTAATATATATTGATGGTACTACAAATCTGTCATCCTACTAGGATCTATATATTTATAAATCGATAATATGCTTTTTGTATTTGAATTAATTTGTTATGCCTCTTTCTATTATGCAAACATGGTTGTTTGTATGTTTTGGGCTTTTGTACATATTTAAACAAAAGATATCAGTAAACATTGTATAAATATTTAATGAATATCACCGTCTAGTGTCTCCATGTTATGTGCGGAATAAACAAACAAAACAATTTAAAATACGTGCTGTTTGGTTATTAGCACAATAAAAGACAGAGCACCTGTGTGAGTCCCAAATGGAGTAAAGGCTTTAGCTTCAACCTCCTACCTTACATTCCCTGAAATCTTTACACACAATAGTGTCGTTGTTGGCTGATAAAAATTTTAAACAGTGTTGGGGAGATGGGTGCCAGATTTATGGTAGATTTGTGTGTACTGCAGTGCAGATGACTCATCTCAGTTTCATTCAACAGCAGACATTCAATGTACTTTCCCTTTTTAATAATAAGTCAACATAAGTAAACGTACCAGACATGCACTACAAGGTCAATCTGTCTTTGAATTTACCGTCCAACCATATCGATCATGAATTTGTACTTTATTCAGCACATCCTCACAAACAATTCGTTTCCAATTCCCTTTAATGGCAGCAACTGGACGTTACTCTTCATTCTCTACCGCTTGAGTAGCAACCAGTGAGCCATTATGCGTTGTTCACGGAATTGAATAGGGATCAAATGTTAACCATCAGACCGATGGACATTACTCTGGATAATTGATGTATTTCATAGGGCCTTGCGGTCATCCTTAGGGTAAAAGAAAGGGTGTGTCTAAGGGTTGAGATTCCAATTTCACAACCAAACAGCAGGACTCCACGTCGTGGCCTTTTTAGGGATGTTACACTTTGCTGCACGCTGATTGGTCCGCAAGTGGTCCAAAACAGGGGAAGGGCCGCTTGTTGCTGCCGTTGATGATGTCCCCATGTCAAACAGGTTCCTTTCACAGATTAGCAACCTCAAGACTTAACTGGATTAGTCAAGCATTGCTGAATAAATTCAGCCATTTAAAAGTATGTATGTCGGCGCACCTGCATGCGAATACTAATGTGTAAACATTCACGGATAAAATGGTATTTAAATGTTCACTTTTGCCATTCACTCACACATAGGGCATTAATAAACAGCAAATATTCTCTCACATGGTTTTCAGAAAGAGCAATTCAAACATTCAAGTCACAAACAACAGCATTTGTTGTGCGCATTCAACCAACACCCAGCATAACAGGAGATTCTTTTCCTGTGCTTTATTTCAAAATAAAATGCTTCACAGCATTGACCTTTTTGTTTTGGGCCAACCCCTGAATATAAAGCATCCAACTGTATATGTGTTGTAAGAGACACATGGGCTGAGCAGGTTGACAAGAGTAGAAATGCTTGGTCAGTGAGGGTCATGACTCAGAGCTGGCTGGAACCGGCCTCGCCCGGCACGCACTGCTCCCAGGCGGTGTCTGGTTCCCCGGCTGCATGCCGCAGCAAGACATCTCGACTCTTGAGAAAACAACCTTACATAAAAAAAAAGTCCTCACGCAAAAGGCGTGATCAACACTCAGAGCATTTGTCTGGTTCTTAGACAACAAGAGCGAGGGGTCTCTGGCTATGCAACGTAGGGGCCTCTTCGCATTGCATCCTTTTTTAACTATGTGAAACCAACTCTATTCTCTATCAGTTGTCTCATCTGTGCTCAGAAGGAGGAGCCTAGAGTACTGAGGAAACAGCTCTGAGTACTGTCATGTAGAAAACTGTAGGAGAAACAGCATCACCCAATCAGAACACACCATCCAACACCACAGTAGTACGTCAAGACATTGCTTTATTGTGACACAGAAATCTCAAACGCCATCTGATTCTTTACATCTGTATAATCCTTTTTTTTTAAAGATGCGTTTATCTTTTTTTGAAGTTTCTGTTGTGCAGAGGTAAGACAGTAAAAGTTAATGCAACCATAAATAATTGTAATAAATATCAAGTAAATGTACAGCACACATTTTCTCATCGTAGCACGTCTGTGTATGGATATGTCCTTTATATGATCTCCCCACCCCCCACCCGATGAGGAGAATGTAAGCTAGCATCCCTGTTAGCAGCGGTATACCGTATACCCTTCAAAATAAAAGAACCAAACATTTTAAAACTGGCAAGCAACTCAACCCTCCAACACAAGATGAATCAATCATTGGCTGTTTTTTTTTTTTAGTTCTTTAGTTCTTTAGTAAAATTGTGTTTTTTACTTCCACAAGAAAACGTTTGTCACCGTGAGCGGAGGAGACGACCTGTCAGAGCACAAGATGAAAGTTGAGCGATGACTGGTCATTTGAAAAGTTTGTAAAAAAAATTAACCCTCCCCGCAAAACAAACAGGATGTCAACACACCTCTCCGAGTTTTCTCCTTGTATTAGAATTTCATGGAAGAATAGTGCAAAAAAAAAAATCTGGTGAAGTGAGTAAGCAATAAATTAATAAAACTGCTTTCAAAACATAAAACTATGTACATTTATTATCTCTGAAGTATTTTCTTTTTTTACACAGTCTAAACAATAGTCTGAGGAAAACAAAAACAAACCAATACACCAAACCCAATGCCACTGGCAAAGGCCTGTTTTGTCTCATCAGACAAAAGATGATCCCAACCCAGGTATATATATATACTCTGTGTTTGTGTGTGTGTGTGTGTGTGTGTGTGTGTGTGTGTGTGTGTGTACAAAGAGTGTGACACTGGAGAGGAACAAGGGATCCTGTTTTCCACATTCAGTAGCATAGCACACAAGCAGCTATAGGGCGTCACCTCCCACCCGTCTTATAAAAGCAACACGAGGGCTTCCAAAATGAAAGCAGTGTGGGCACTGTGGGGACAGGGCCTTCCTCGGTGAGGGCGCCCGCATCGGACAGACTGCGCCGCCAGATATTTCAAAATCAATCTGACAAACTGGGGAGAAAAATTGATAAATATGCCTCATTTTCTTCAGAGACTAAAATAGAGTCACAGATTATATAGGCAGATGAGTTAGTTTGCCCGTTAGCGGTTTCACGGTTCATCTTTCATTTTCTTGTGATGGCCGGTGTCACGTTGTCCTTCTTTACAGAGAGTACAATCCTCACAGCATGGAGGGTATGTCTTACACACACACACACGCTTACACACACACACTTCCAGTGTCCTCTTCTCTAGCGAGAAGTACCAGTGGTAAAGGCTCGTCACACAGGCTCAGAGAGAGACAGCGGGAGGCAGCGAGGTTGAAGCATTCGCAGATTAACGCAAGCTGCATCGTTTCCTTGACCACAGCGCAAATTCAAAGAGTGCAGAGAGAGAGAGAGAGAGAGAGAGAGAGAGAGAGAGAGAGAGAGAGAGAGAGAGAGAGAGAGAGAGAGAGAGAGAGAGAGAGAGAGAGAGAAAAACAGACAGAGACAGAAAGACAGAGAGAGACAGAAAGACAGAGAAAGACAGACAGAGAGAGACAGACAGAGAGAGAGAGAGAGAGAAAGAGACAGAAAGACAGAGAGACAGTCCACTTGTGAGTAGACGTGCATTTTAAAGTGTCTGCAGAGCTCAACATAACCTTGTAATGCTCAACCTTGTGAGGCAGTGGGGGACCTAAGCCTCCATGAAGGAGAGATAGTACTGGGGAAGCTTTTATAAGAAAAAAGAATTCTAATAATATTGAAGTAATATCGCAAATAC
>JACYXH010000100.1:1377500-1570000 GCA_026745465.1 Lota lota | reverse complement strand
TTGAGCGGACGGAGGCTCCCTTGCCCACAATAATCAGTAAGCGGATCGATTAGATCATTGTTCATTGTTCTGACGTCTTGACAGACGATGTGTTGGATTTATGGGATTATTTGGATTTAAACTTCCCAAGCAAGACGGCTCCCGACTGTTTTGTTCCCCATCTTTTAAGCCTTATTTAAAATAGGATTTTGTTCTAAAAATATGATGTGCATTTCACATGGTTCTTCAAATACACACAATATATTTTGGTGACCATGTTTGGCCTCTTAGATTAAAAAGTACACCGTTTTGATAGATTCCTTTTAAGACGATGTGTCTACGATGTGTCTCAAGGAACATCCCGAATTAAGACACGATAAATTGAAATAGAGCGGCTTTTAGAATTTGGGCCCGGCTTTTAGCCCAACTTTAATTATACAGTAAATAGGCTTACGTTTGAACTCGTCGACTCAAACTACTTTGTCTTTAACTCGTCGAAGCGAAAGCGAAACCACCCATCCCTAATACAGAATAACAACAACAACAACGCCTGGCCGTCTGTGTGAGCCATGCTTCACTCATCAGGTATGAGCCCGCCTACCTTGTTGCGATTGGCTGCCGCGCTGGGGCAGAGCAGCAGCAGGGACAGCGCTGAGCTCTGCAGCTCCTTGCACACCTGCCACAGGAAGTGTCTGAAGGAGCCACCTAGATGGGAGAGAAGGAAGGGAGTACAACACCATGAATACCGTCAGACTGAAGAAAAACACCCGATTTCTGAGAGAGGAAGGGGGCTACCTCTAGGTGCAAAGATCATGCATGCAAAGGGCTTTTAAATGAACCCGGGAATACAGTAAATAAGGTTATAATATAATTTGTGCTATATTATTAGAATACATTTTTCCAAACAACTACTGTTTATTCTACTACCGTCCCATACTTGCTGTGGTGGCTCCCAGATATCCCATCTGGGATTTATAAAGCATCACCTTATCGTCTTCCCGCGGGACACACGCGCGTTCTCGAGCGCAGGCTGGGGAGGGGGAGGAGGGGCTACTGTACTCACTGGTGCCGTGGACCTCCTCTCCGGTGAAGCGGATGTTGAAGGCGTAGGTGGGGTCCCCTCCACTGGCCAGTTTGACGCAGAGCTGGGAGGAGGGCACGCACGACAGCTGGCGGGCCGCCTGGCAGAAGTACGTGTTCTCTGAAGACCGGATCTCCCCTACGGTGCACACGTGAATGTTATATATATACACACACACACACACACAACACAACACACAACACACAACACACACCACACACACTCAGTAGCATCTCCTGCATAATGGTATATTAGCATGTATGTCAATGTTCGAGCTAGGACGCATAAGGAAATAGAAGCCATGCTGTCCGTTTGATCACAGTGGTATTTGGCTAAGAATAGGGCTTGACAGAACGCCTACCTCCCACAATCTCCAGTGGGTCCAGGGTAATCTCCGGGGCAGCGTGGTCAACCGTACGCTGGACTGTGGCGTTCAGCACTCGGTTCATAACGGTCACCTTAGTGTCATAGTACACCAGACCTTAGACAAGAGAGATGAGAGATGGCATTCACAATCTGTCAACTGTTTACTTCGGTCCGATTGGCCAGTTAGGGCTTCATAAATGTTCAGGACAGGTGTGACCTTTTTAGGTTTCTTTTTTTTCATAACTCCCAAACCAAATGCCAAAGTGGCATCACATTTTTCCATCTATACAACCAACACAGAATAAATATATTAAAAAGAGGGACGGCACACAAGGACATCTTTCCTCCTGCATCTTAACCTTCAGGGATACTTCAGGGACCTTAATTATTTCTGACCCTGAGCACGACCCTCAAATGCTGTTGCAATGAACTCATAACATTTGCTGTGTGAGCAAGGGATTCCTTTTTTCCCCCTGTAAACTCAAAAAATGTGGTCCAGAGAATAAAACCAGTCACTCCCGGCAAATCCCTAAAATAACCTTTTTACGGCATCACAATTGCATGCGCTTACACCCCAGTGACATTTCTCCCACTGAAATACACTGGATTCTAATGCCGGCACTAGACCGGCATTTCATATGCTAGTGTAGCGTTTCTTGGGAGCCAATCAAATGATGGTATTAAACAAAGCTGCCAATTGGTGCGTGCTGGGGACACTGGGCGTTGGGGTATGAGCAGAAGTGGTAGTAGTCTCGACTTTAGTTTATCATGGTACTTACACAGAATTGGTAAATTCTCAAAATGACAATCTCAGAATTGGCCAAAATTGACCACTTAGTCAAATTGAACAAAAACCCCTTCATTATCGTTACGGATAAGGGGGTGGATGGGTTGTGGCGAGCACAGAGGGAGCGGGACACCTTTAGCTTCACACAGCAGCGCGGCGATGCTGTTCTGGTAGGTGTGCGTCTGCCGGAGCTCCACCAGCGGCAGGAAGAAGCTCTCGAGGGTGTTGTTGAGGGACTGCAGCAGAGCGAAGCGCAGACGCAGGCTCTCCACGGGCGCATCTGGGGGGGGCACGAGAGGAAGGAACACGCCGGTTGAGATCCGTTTGCGCTTGCACACATAGGGAAGACTTCAGAAGCACAGCGTGCAGACTGACTGAGCAGGCAGGCCACGCGCGGGTCAGCGCTGTCGCTGGGCTCCAGGTAGACCTCGTGCGGGTGCAGTCGGGCCGGGGTGATGGCCAGGTGACGGCACAGCCTGTTGATGTACTGGACCAGCGCCACGTCCATCTCCAGGCCCCACTTGCGGCTGGCCTTCTGGGCGTGCCGGGTGTCTATGCACGTGCACCTAGAGTCGAACACCGGGCACAGCACGTCAAAGACAACTACGACTACTGCCAGGAAGCTTCGCGACAAAATGCTGCGTCAGCGCACACAGCTTGCGCATGCAGCATTACCAGTCGCGTGTCCATGCAGGCTTTCTATTCCTATTCGTTTCTGACCTTTCTCTAAACAGTTGTGAGTATTTTTCAGTCATTACATAACGTCGGCATGTCATTTGAAAAGGGGATATCAATAAATATGGAGACCACATCATATGGCATAATTCGTACAGCACATTAGTCTTCATGATTAGTTGTGTCATTTCTTGGTTTGATTTTGTTCTCGCTTTACTTTGCAACGTTGCATCATTTCAGTGCCTTATATGAGCAATTGGTTTTATGTGATCGGTGACGTGTGTTCGGGGTACCGCAAGCTCACAGCACAATAGCCATGGGGTGTCGATGGCTGTGAAATCGGACCCTCGGTCAGCTGACCCGAGGTCTGGGTGTGAGGGAGAGTCTGGGCAGCGAGGGTCCACGCTGTCGCGTCTCACCTTTCAAAGTGGAGGTCGTAACCGCAGGCCAAGATTGCCCTCCACACGCTACGGACCTCCTGCTTGGCTCGGTCCACTGCAAACTTGTGGAAACCTTCCAGGGTGAGGAACTTCTCCTCTGGCACTGGGAGAAGAACACCCGTAGTGAAGCATTGGAAGAAGACGTCATAATGTGCATGATGTCCTGCAATGATCAATTGCCATCTCGCATCGAAGAAAGGGAGCCCATATCCCTTCTCTAACTGACCATTTCACAAGTCTGGTCATGTAGCTTCTAAATAAAAGGTGTAATATGAGGTAACATAATAATAGATGGTAATCCTATAAAGTTTTACCACCAGATGAACACAGCAGTGTCTTCACCACCCTACCTTCAGGCTTCTTGGCGGGAGACTTCTCCACATCCTTCTCATCGGGCCGAGATTTCTCTGGAGACTTGGGCTTCAGAACAGTCTTCTTCTCGCTCAGTGCAGTCCTGCTGGAACGAGACATTCATCCGTAAGGACAGCTGTGTGTGTGTGTGTGTGTGTGTGTGTGTGTGTGTGTGTGTGTGTGTGTGTGTGTGTGTGTGTGTGTGTGTGTGTGTGTGTGTGTGTGTGTGTGTGTGTGTGCATGCATGTCTGTCGATGGTGATTCAATTGCATCTTAAAACATTTGTTCCATTTACATTCCCACAGTGATAAAGTACAACTGCTGTTGCCATCTACAGCTACAGTTCCTATTCGGTGCACAGACGTCTTCTCATTGAGGACTTGGCAGCACACGTGGAGCCCGTCTAAATGTAACGCCATTCAACCTTGCGCACAGGAAAGTGGTGCACACCGCATGCCAGGGCTGGGGTGACAGAAGGTCTCCTCACCTGACACAGTTGAGCACAGACTTCTCTTTGGTGGGGGGCTTGGTGATGGGTCTCTTGGCGCTCACCACCTTGCCCTGGTGCTGCTCCTTGCCCGCCTTGCTGTACTTGTTCTTGTTGGGCTTGGAAGTGCCGTACTTTCGCAGGATCTGGGAACAGGAAAGCGGGGTCAGGATTTTGGATTTTGTCATTTTTTTAAATCGAAGCTGCTGTAGGTAAGACAGGCGAGTCGTGAAGAGAGAGAGAGAGAGCAGAAAAGAGCAAGACTTTGTAACGTTTTGCTGCTCCCTCCCTCCCTACGGTTGTTAGCCATCTGCATTCACACTCCTGGCAGGATGAATTACCGGAACCAATCAGGGAAGAGATGCCCTGATTGGTCAGAAATGAGCTGGGAGATATTAAAAACACAGATATTCCCACAGCGCATTTGACTCACCAATAGCTGACGGATGGCTAGGCCATTTCTTTTTACACTCAAATAACAGCTCTTGAATCTTACCAACAGTACCTTGAATTGTATGGCATCTTTTGATCTCCTACCTGCGTCAGCTGGTCGTCGAGCACTTTCTTGGGTGGTCGAGCGTGCATGAAGAAGACGTGCAGCAAGTTGCCGGGGGTCTGGGCGCTGATCTGCTCCTTGCTCAGGTAAATGTCCGACACCTTGGCCGGCTTGACCGGCGTGAGGCTCAGCATCTGCTCCGAGTGGACACAGCTCTTGAAGATGTCCGTCAGGACGTCCCGCGCACCTGGCACCAGTTTGTCCCCTACGAAGAGAAGAGAACAATACAAGGGAGTTGATCCTGCAGCTGTAGGGAGAATAGAGCCGTGGACGGATGGTTTTGACCTACACCCCTTAATAGAGAGCATATCTAGAGAGAGGCAGAATGTGTAGAGATGAACCTCTCAGGGACTTGTCCAGGAAGTAGTCTTCCAGCGCCGAGCTGCCCTGGGTGTCAAACAGGCTCTGGTTAACGCTGGACGCGGTGAGGATCTCCTCGCTGGTCAACTCCATCAGCTCCTCCTCACCTTCCAGACTGGACAGACCAATCAGGTCGCTGCTGTTGAAAAGGCTGGCGCGGATCTTCTCCACCTTAGCGCGGGAACGCACCTAGGACGAGCCCAAAGTAAGAACATTAACAATCTCTCAGCGTCGGTTTTCCACGATCTACGATCTAAGATGAGGTGTACTTTATCAATCCCAGATGGGAAATCCTGGGTTCTCTAGTCCGAATCTCACGTGTGAACCACCCACCTCAATGACGGCGTAGCCCTTAATGGGGCGGGCCAGGACGCCGTGGCCGTCCATGGAGGTGACGGTGTACATAGAGCCTCCGTCGGACACGGACGCCGCGTCGGCGCTGTCGGGCGTCTCTCCCAGGCTGCCCAGACTGCCCAGGCTGCCCGTGCTGCACAGGGAAATGTCCAGGCTCTCCTGGCTGGACACGTTCTGGGGCTCTGTGGGGCCCGGTGGGGGGTAGCCCACGGCGGAGGCGGCGGCGGCGTTCTGGCCCGGAGGCAGGCCGGCCAGCGGCTCCTGGTCCACCGACAGCTCGCTGGGGGTGCGCGAGACCCCCTGGGAGGAGCTGCAGATGGAGGTCTGGCTGGTGGAGGCCGAGGCGCTCACGCTCATGGCCGGGGTGACGCTGCTGGAGCTGTCGGGGCTCTCGGGCCCGCCTGGGGAGGGCCGCTCGCTCTGCTCGGGGCACGGCTTGCCGTCCTGGGGGCTGGACAGCCGGACGGCGGCGGGCTTGGGCTTCTTGGGGTCCTCCTCCTGCAGGGGGATGAAGATCTCGTCCTTGAACAGCCCCCCGTGGGCGTTGCAGGCCCTGCGGATGGCGCTGCGCACCGCCGGCTCCTCTAGGTGGGTGGGGATGCCGGAGAGCACCAGCAGGCGGCTGTGCGCCGTGGGCCCCACCAGGGCCTGGCAAGCGTCCGTCACCGCGTCGCTGGTCACGCTCAGCCCCTGGGGGTCCTTGTTGGCCAGGTGGCGCAGGATCATGAGGAGGGTGAGGCCGCGGTGGAACCACAGCATGTCCTCGGGTTTGCTGCCCGCCATGTTCAGCAGGGCGCTGTCGCTCTCCGAGAGCCGCGCCCTGCCGCCGCTCCCGCGCTTCCCGGAGGCGGCGGCCGCCACGGCTGCGGCCGCTGCCGCCGCCCGCTCCCGCTTCAACTTGACCTTCTTGCGCTTGGAGAGCAGGCTGGGGCTCTGGGGCGTCTGGCCCGGCGAGGAAGACGAGGACGAGGACGAGTCGCTGAGGTTGGGCGCGCTGGTGGAGGAGAGGGCCCCCGCCGACACGCCGCCCACGTTGAGGGGCAGGGTGACCTCGGACACGGACAGGCACACCTCCATCAGGGCATGGAAGTAGGTGGAGAAGCGGCTCTGCTCGGCGCCCAGGGCCAGGGCGGCGCCGCCGCAGGAGGAGCCCCCGGTGCCAGAGGCCCCGCCCGCGGCCGCCCACCCCTGGGTCTCTCGGTCGTACAGCTTGCGGAGCTCCGTCTGCAGGGCCATGAGCACGGCCAGGCAGGGGTTGAGCAGGAGGCCGATGGAGCTGGACAGGCCCGCGGGGCTCTTGCGCTGCTCCAGCTGGTGGACCTTGCGAAAGAGCTCCGCCAGCAGGTGGAAGGTGAGCTCCTTGATGCAGGGCGCCAGGTCAGTGTTCCACAGCAGGCCACCTACGGTTCAAGAGAAGAGTGGAGACATGTTGACAGACTATGGGTGACGGCAGGCATAGATCATATACCCATTATCGGATTTTGATAGTTGGGGAATATTAGAATAATATAGACTGTTGGGTCCAATAGTCAATCATTTATTATGTATAACATTTTTTTTTAAAGATACTTGATTCAAAGTCAAATTGGTTTCATGGAGTCTAAGGATAAGTCATGCACATGTTCCCGTTGGCTGCGTGGCGTCTCCAGCCAGCGGCAGCTGAAGACAGACTCACCCAGCAGCTCCACCACCTGCAGCAGCACGGAGGAGGGCAGCGTGTCCAGATCATCCTCCGACTGCTCGCTGCCCTCGCTCAGCTTCCACGTCAGCAGCTGCTCGGCGAACGCCATGGCCAGGGGGAACTCCAGCGGCAGAGAGTGCAGTACCAGCACCGCGCCGGGCGGTGGCGACACCCCTGAGGGAAAACACCAGTTAGTCTCATAAGAAGTCATAACACATCGCAGTGGTAATGCAGGATTTGTTATCTTAGTAGTACGGCAACAGGGTTAGGGTTGCGGGGCTACTCACCGAGCTTGATGTGCACCTTATCCGTGGGGATGATGACGGAGGGGTACTGGTTGGTGGTGGGTGGGGGCGTGAGACCCGTGTTGGTGGGCGAGGCGTCCAGAGGGTAGCAGACCGCCTCCATGAGGTTCAGCTGGCCGTTCCGCCGCACCTTGTGACCCAGGCCGTACACCATGACCCGCGCCCAGGGGGCCTTGTACAGACTGGAGCTGATCACACACACACACACACAGTAACACACACACGGGTGAGTCAGAGTACCAGACAGCTAAAGCACGGACACCGGGGGGAACACTGAGCTGGTGGGCTCAGAACAGGGGCGGCCAACTCACTCCTTGCGGCAGCCCAGCTGGCCCTCCCTGCAGGACGCGATGACGAACGCCGCGCCGGGGAAGCTGACGTCCATGCTGACCTTGGACTCGCTGATGGGAAACTCCTCCGACGTGAACTGCTCCGGGGCGTGCTGCCGGAGCGGACACGGGCAGGGGTGGATGGAGGGTTACAGGAAGTAATTACAGCGACATCAAGGGAATACATCATACATACACAGATACACACAGAGTGGTATAGTCATCTGGTCATTTAGCAGACGCTTTCCATCCGGGGAAAATCTTGCTCAAGACGCATGCAGTTGAGAAGCGGGTAGGGGTTAGGCATGCACGCAGGTAGACTGTCGACAATGGGGTCCGAACCCAGAACCTTGCGGCTAGTGTTGTAGAAAAAAAAACCACGTAACTTGATATGTCTGCCGAAATTTAACCTGACACTTCTACCGAAACGAACGACACCCTTGACAGGAAGTGCGGCCTTTTGTAAATATTCTGTGGTATGCGGCCAGAGATACCATTGCACTCCCCCAACGGAGTAGTGCCCATGGAACACTAAAACATCCCCCTCTCGACAAAGACCCCAGCCGACGGGAGGGAAACATTCCTCAGCAGGGCGCTGCCCTGAAGATATAACCTTTTGTCGCAGAGATCACTGGGTGCTTCTCCGGTGTTCTCTCGCGGGTGCACATCCTTAAGGCGTGGGCCCATCGACAAGAATACAGCGCGCTGTAGAGATAGTAACGAGTATCGGGATTTGACATTTTTGTACACTATATTAGTATTGGAATAAAACTCAATACCGCAGTAGTAATTCGACTTGCATCTTTGCTCCTTTTTACCGGGTTTCCAAGTTTAACATTGTCCTTCCTTTTATTTTAACAACAGTTGGTGACCCCGACGTGATCTCTAAGGAAGACAAAGGAACCCGGTGCAGCCGACGACGGGCGGAAGGCCCCGGACCAACCTCTGTATCTCCTCGGCGCCAGTTTCAACAAGGTGAGCAGGACCTGTGTTTGAAACCGAACCTGTACAGGACAATTCCGGCCCCCGGAATTTAACTTAGAATAGGCCCAGTCTATTAGGAGGAGATATAGACGGTGGGTAGGGATCTCCCACCGAGAGGCCTGCATCATTGTGTACCATGAACTAAATGCAAAGGTGTCAAATCACGTTTATGTTTGTCTGTTAACCGTGATGGCGGAGTCGTCCAAGACGGCGTATATGTTTGTCTGTTAACCGTGATTGGCCGTACCTGCAGGAAGCAGCAGATCTGCTTGGTCAGCTCCAGCAGGCTCTCCTCCCCTTGGTGCAAGGCCCGGGTGATGGCCACCGTCAACCACTCACGGATGGGCTGAGCGTTGCCCTGGTAGAACAGGTCGGTGGGGGAGCAGTTCTGGCCCTGCAGGTTGTGCAGCATGGACTGGGCCAGCAGGATGGATCTGGAGCTGATGGTGCCATCTGCAGGACAAAGGGTGCAACAGCACCACTTGAGCGCGAGAACCAGAGCGGCGACGTTGTGAAACTAAAATACATCGAAATGAGCACTAACCAGGTAGAGGCGGCGCCAGCAGCTGATTGGACAGCAGCTGCAGGTGCTCCAGGGTGATGTCACGGATGGCCGGGATGTGGAAGAGTCGGGTGAACGTGTGGGGGTTCTTGGGGGCGAAGATGTTCAGCAGAGCCATGCGGCAGTACAAGCGCGCCAGGGCACTCTCGCAGCGGAGCAGCTCCCTGGAAGCAGAGCGGCGTGACAGCTTATCTTCTGATCTTAGATCAGTTCGTGAGTTGACACTATGCTCCGAGATAATAGGTCTGCTTTGATTAAGTTTCACTGCACAGCTTTCTATAGCAGTGATAGTCTCAACGAGTACACTAAAATAGTAGTACATTATCACTACAGTTCCTAATGGGGTTATTCTAATCTTTATCTCTGTAATGGAGTGTGAACAGATCTAGGGAGTGGTGTGTGTGTGTGTGTGTGTGTGTGTGTGTGTGTGTGTGTGTGTGTGTGTGTGTGTGTGTGTGTGTGTGTGTGTGTGTGTGTGTGTGTGTGTGTGTGTGTGTGTGTTTGTTACCTGTGGATCTGAATGTTGCTGCTGTCCAGGGAGACCAGGCCGTTGGCTGCGGTCCTCCGTGACCCAGCAGGAGGGCGCTCCAGCATCTCGATGGGGTACCAGTAGCGCACCAGGACCCCCTCGCTGCGCAGGTACGTCTCCACCTGCACCAGCTCATTCACCTGAGCAGGGTGGACACACGCACACGCAGAATACGATTGTTACAAATATGTTGTCAATATGATTGGAAGGACGACGATTTCTAAATCAAGAATAAGAATAATAACAAAGAATCGTCGTTGTGCAGCGCTGCCCTTACAGAGTCTACATCCAGGACCACCCCGTGCAGACCAAATGTTTTCAGCATGCCCCGGATGGCAAACTTGGGCAGGGCCATGCCCCCGGTGGTGCTGTTGGTGTTGTTGCTGTCAGGGCAGCGGATGACTACCGTCAAGCCTGTCATGGTGAAAACACAAAGCTAATTCGAGTTGTTTGTTTTCTTTCCACCAACAGACATTTTCAGAGGAGTCATCCTAGGACAACCGATGAGTGTCACTCATAGCACTAATTATGGGTCTGCTCGTTTCATGTCCAAGGGCACGCAGCGTAAACCTATCCTCCCTCGTTTACTAGCCCTGCCCTGGAACGTTAAAATAGCAGACCCATAACTAGTGGTATGAGCGACGCCTGTGTTTGTCCTACGATGACACCTCAGAATGCCATAAGGACCCAATCCTCATGCCAATCCTAAATTGAGTCTTTAACCTGTAGTCCATCCTTCTGCATTTCACACATGGTCACATATTTCTGTATGTGTGTGGTGGTTATAATGTTGTGTCGGGGTAGAAGGTAGCACCTTTCCGGACTTTGTCGATGGTAAACTTGTTGGCCTCTTCCTTGATATCTTCGATGGTGGGGAGGTATAAGTCCCGAGGGATACCGCCGTTCTCCTCGTACAGGAACTCCACTGTCTGCCTGGCGATGTCGACCATGCCTAATATCATTTCAAACCACACACACACACGCATACACACACACACATATACGCATACACACACACACGCATACGCGCACACACACACACACACACACACACACGCATACGCGCACACACACACACACACACACACACGCATACGCGCACACACACACATATACGCAAACGCGCACACACATGCACGCACGCAAGCGTGCCAACGTCCACGAAAAGAGGGAAGGTGAGTCATCGCCATCTCACCCGACGTGAGGTAATTTAATAAGAGCGTATAATTGCATTGGTGCGATTACCCTGAGCTGCTGAATGGACTCGATACATAGAAAAGCCTCAATTAACTAACCCTGACATTTTCCTCCTGCTTTCTTATCATTTGTCGGAATGGATGTGTTCATTTCCGTCAATCCGTTTCACGGCCCACTTATCTCACGGTTCACCTTCCTGCTACTGCTAAACTCTAACAAGGGTAATTCATTTAAAATGCAATTTGCAACGGTGTCCTTGTTTCGCCTGGCTCTGGTACGTCACAAATGATTTAGAGTTAAGATACGAACTGTGCCAATCAGAAAATGACACTTGAAAGACCATTAGGAGTAGAAGGATTAAAAAAGAAATATATATATATATATATATTACTCTTCCAAGAACAGGTCTTTTTTTGCTTTCACATCTGTTTGAACTACTACTCCCATCCTTGTAACATGCCTATTCAGGGGACAAAACTATTTCAATCGGTTGTTTTAGTTTGAATGATGGGCCACATTGTCTCAAATAGAGCAACAGCATTTTCCAACAGCTCTAACGTAAATATGGCAGACATGATCGATGCGTGTGTAAACACAGCGTCACAACTCACCCAGCTGCAGGGCCCCTTTGATCTGGTCCAGACCGGACTTCCTCTCCGCCTCGTTCCGGAAGCGTCTGCGAATGGTGGGGAAAACCTTGGTCTCCCAGGCCTTAACCAGCAAGGCATAGTGGTCCTCCTAAACGACAACAGACAAACAGAGATCAATTACAGACATGGACAAACATTCCCCAGATGACCCCATTGGCTACTTGGAGGACAAACCGACGACATTTGAAAATGGGAGCAGGGTAGTGTAGTGGCTAGACTGTTTGACTGTATGAGTGATGGCGAACCCCCAGCCGCAACTTAATGAGCAGTATCTGAATTCCCCTTTGGTCTAAAAGCGTCTCGCAAATGACCTCGATAGTAAATAGGACACATCAAAACAAATTGTGCATGAGAGGGGAGGAGGGTGAGATCCGACGTTGGCTCACCCTCGGGGCGTCGTCGTCGTCGTCTTCGTCAGTCTCGTCGTCGGCGATGGGGGCCAGGTGGGGTTGGGGCCCGGAGGTCACCAGGTTTTCGTAGCTCAGCTCCACCTTGTAGTGGCCGGACAGATCGCTGTTGTACTCTGTTGCACCGGGAGAGGACAAACAACAAAGCCAGTCCTTACAAACACTGCCAACTGGGAGACACGCATACATACGATACACAGACAGCAGGGCGGGGAGGGAGGGAGGGAGGGAGGGAGGGAAGGGGGGAGGGGGAGAGAGACGGTTAACAAGGGTTGATGACGGAAGCTGCTGTAGGTAAGAGTCCAGAGTTGGAAAGTGAGAGAGCACAGAAAACAGTAAAAGAGAGCAAGGTTTTGAAACGAATGAAACTAAACAAAAATAAAAAATAAATAAAATAATAAAAAAATACTCCCTACGTTTCTCTGCCATTGATAAGGACTGCATTCACACACCTGTGATTGATAGGCAAGATGGATTTCCTGAACTAATCAGGCAAGAGATGCCCTGATTGGCCAGAGATTTAAAATCTAAATTGGTTCATACAGAGGCAGGCAGTCAACTCAAAGGGGATATTCCCACAGTGCATTTCACTCACTAATAGCTGACGGATGGCTGTGCCCTTTCTTACAAATAACTTTCAAATAATAGCTCTTATAGAGCTTACCTACAGCACCTTTAGGTGGAGGATCAAAGACAACAATAGTGTGGACCCACAGTTGGAAATGACCAAAACACATCCCGTAGTTAGCTCACAAAACGTCTTCCATCGGTACGGGACAGCATGCACGCGCCAGAGGGGGGGAAAAAAGGGGGCAGGAAGGGAAAGCGTGCCAGTGTCAGAGACATACGTTGCTGGGCGACCGCCACGGCGGCGATGCGGCAGGGCGGGCCGTGCGAGCCGGAGTCCGACGCCACGCTAGTGCCGGCGTCGTTGTCGCTGTCCGACGCCATGGCGAAGGGAAGGGCCTCGAAGTTGGCGCTGATCTCCTCGGCCAGGTCCACGCACAGGTCGGCCGCGTTGCGGTGCGCTTGGCCGTCGGCGTACGCAAAGGGCCGGCAACCGAAGTTGGCGCGGATCTTTGTGTTCTGCAAAGAATACGACGCAATGGGGTGTAACCGACGGACAGACGGACAGGCAGGCTTTTTAATCAGAAGACAGAACTCAAGACTCGGGCGTTCGGCAAGGAGAAAGAATGGGAAGCGTAGGGGGGGGGCATGATAGTGTAGTATCGGTTACGCTTCAAGTGATCGATCCCCTATATCTTCTGGCTACTCAGTCGCCCTAGAGAAAGATGCCTCCTAGCCCCTATCTGCTCCTTAACAATACGTATCTGAATTCCCTGTAAGTCGCAATAGGATAAGAATGTCATATAAAGTCAGTAAATAGTAATAGTAGTGAATAGTACAAACCCACCTTCTTTTGAATGTGCACCAGGGGCCACATCCCGCCCGCTACGTCTTCCAGGGTGGGGCTGAGGCGCTGGCCGCAGTACGTGAAGTAGACCCTGCCTTTAGGAGCCTGGCCCGGTGGGGGAGGAGTACCTTCCGACCGCTCCCAGCCTATCCCTGCCACGTCGCCTAGGATGCCACACACACACACACACGGAAACTACCATTAGGGTTCCGGTTACAACAGAAAATGGAGAAAAAGGTCTGATTTGTTTAAAGGGCCGGAGCAAGATCTGCACGGCGAAAGATCTCTAAAAAAGGGGGCAACAAATTGGACCGTCGGCGAGAGGAAAGGGGCAGTGGATGATGTGGTAAGGAAATGGTATTAGAACAGGTTGCTCTGCTGCCTCACCAGGAAGTAGAGCCACGTCCAGTCGGACGCTCTTCCACTGCAGCAGACTGGAGCCGTTATAGTGCACCGCCCTGCCATTACTGACCAACACAGACGGCAAGGCAGACGGACGGGCGGGGAGGCAACGGAGAGATGGGAGAGAGAGAGAGAGAGAGAGAGAGAGAGAGACAGAGGTTAGGATTGCGTTAGGATTGAGCGACAGAGATAGTGGCGAGAGAGCGAACGGAGGGAACAAAAACCTGCCGTCGGCACTCCGGTTAAAGATAGAGCAGTGAGAGGAGTAAGGGTGACACAAACAGCGGGGAGGGCGGAGCACATACTTGTGGAAGAGGCAGGTGCCGACGGGGTTGGTCCACGCCCCGTCCCGTTTCTCCGCCTCCGTGGCGAAGCCGAACGACACGATGGGCCCGCTGTCCTCCTCCGAGTCTCCATAGGAGACAATCTCGATCTCCCAGTAGAAGGACGGGGCCTGTGGGAGGACGAGAGACGCATGGGGGGGGACAAAGACCGCAGTCAGGTACTGCAACCGTGCTAGCATCCATGCTAACACCAGAATAGGGCAGGAAGATATTGACATTTTCAGTTTTTCATCTTATAGACTTTTGATTTATTTTTATTCCATGGTATTATTATATTATACACTAAATCTAATACATTAATTGTGTATATTAACTGATGACAAAAACATTACAATTATGGCATTTGAAGAAAAAATAATCAATGTTTTAATAAATCCCAATTTATCAATATATATATATATATATTCAATTAGGTGCATTAATTAACGTGGGTATGATTTCCTTCTGTTCATTAGCAGCTACTGTGAGATATGTTCATATCGAAAGATAACCATAATATTACACACTTCCATAGAAAGCAACACCAGCCAGTCCCCACTCACCTGGACGGGTACAGGCGAGGTGGCGTAGATGAAGGTGCCTCTGGGCAGCCCCCCCCCGGCGCTGGGGTCCGCCAGGAAGGTGACGGAGGTGAGCCTGGAGGAGAACATGCAGGCCCGCACCGGGGGGAACGCTCTAGAAGGGCACCAGGTGATCTCCTTGGGCTGAGGAAGCAACAAGATGTCACGGAGAGGACGTTGGTCAATAAACACAAAGAAATGGAGGAAGATTGGATTGGATTTTCGAGCCACTAGGGCTACAAAGAGCCCTTCACACTCGCACACACACACGTAACAGATTGGGGTCTGAAAGCCACCTCATCCCTTCTGCAACACCCTTCATTGCAAGATGACCTGTTCTGCCACCTCTAAGATCCCCTTTCTCCTGCGCTTCTTGTGGCGGCCATTGTGAGTCATATCGAGGGTTCATTTTCCCCTATATCCCACCTGGCGCCGCTCCGTCTGTAGTGGCGGGGGTGGTGGTCGCGCGCAGTCCCGGTACAGCATCCGCACCCTCTCACACTGCGACTCCACCATGCCCAGGCGCTCCCCGGGGCTGCACTCCTGGGCGACCAGGTTGAGCACCTCCACGGCCGCGGGGCACTGCTGGATGAACTCCTCGCAGAAGGAGCTGTCCTCCAGGAGCTGAGCCATCACCAGACACGCCCTGCGAGGGAGACACAGAGGCTTCAAAGGTCAACTGGCTGGGCCGACTGACGGTGAATTAGGTATTCAGTGAAAAAAAAAAAGAATATATCTCTTAAGCAGAAGAAAAAATATCTAAATATACCTGGTTCTGATCTCAGCGAGCAGACGCACGGCGGCCATGACGGGGCTAGAGCCGTCCCCAGTGGCGGGGAGTGAGGTGTGGATGGAGAGGCTGCCCTCCTGTGGCAGAAGCATGGACTGCACCGCCTGCACCACCTTCTCTGTGATAGACAGCTTGTAGAGGGGCAGGGCCTGCAGAGTGTGAGGGCAAGAATGAGATATTATAGAGATGGAGGGAGGGAAGGAGGGATTCAGACAGACGGAGACGAGGGGAGACGAGGTGAGGCGTGGGTCTAGATCAAAGGGAGACGAGCCGTGTTAAAAGTCTTTAAGTCTATACCTCAGATCTGGGCGTGCAGAGGCGGGAAATGGGCACGGTCAGGACGTCCGAGGATTTGCACGCTCGTCTGTATTCACAGGAAGGAAACTTCACCGTGGCGATGCCCTCCTGCTCGTTGATGGACAACACAACGCCCACACTGCCCAGCACTCCCTTGCCCACCACCTGCCGAAGAGAAAGGAAAGCACTTTAACAGCACACCGCTCTCACAGTCCATGATGACCCGGGAACGTGGGCTGTTTCTGGGTCGATAGCATTTGTGACGACGGTTTGGACTCCTCCAACCCACCTGGACCTCGGAGCCGATCTTGATGGTCTCCTTGAAGCCTCCCAGGGCGCAGAGCGCGGCCACCGCCTGCCTCCCGATGGCCTGCAGCTTGGCCAGCTTCCTGCCACTGCTGCTGCCCGTCTCCAGGATGCTCTCGGCATACTTCCCCAGCTGAGGGATGAACATCAACGCCCGGGAGAGAACCTGGAGAGAACACACACACACACACACACACACACACACACACGGAACGAAGAGTCAGTTGGCTTGACCTAAATACATGGGACAGCTCTGAAAGGTCATGGATGTGGGGAAAACAACAGCCTGCCAACAGGTTTATATGAAGTGTACACACGCCAGCCGGCAGTGATCTACCTTCTCGGCCGTGCTGGTCCAGATTTGGGCTGTGTTGGACTCTGGGGCCGTGAGCAGGCTGTGCAGCAGGGCGATCACCTCTGCAGCCATGCTGTTGGCCACGTGGCCGCTGATGAACGGCCTAACTGGGTCTGACCTGGAAAACATAAAAAAATAAAAAAATAAACAGGGTTTAGGGACGGTAATGTTGTGATGTTACAACATGAGAAAATGAGCAGATCCACACCATTTTATTTAATTCACAAAACGAAATCAATATTTTTGTATGTACACACACACACGCACACGCACACACACACTCACAAGCTTGGCTTTGTGACAATGACATTATAAGGACCATGCTTATGAAAAAGCTATGGGTGTGAATCACTGCATATTCATTTTTCATCAAAGATCACCTGGCCAGGTCCGAGTTGCGGTCCCTACACACTGCGGTCTGAGCAGTTTTCTTCTTGTCGCCAGTGGTGACACCTCCAGCCACCTCCGGGGGCGCGGCCTCCACAGGGGGGCCCACGCTCACGATCAGCCCAGACTGAGCCCACTTGTTGGCCTTCCTCAGGGCCGCAGACGCCTCCTCTGTGATCACCTCACAGCTGCCACTCTGGGAGCAGGGATCAAAATAAAAATACACAATGACAATACATACACCTGGGAATAATAAAAACGAATAACAATAAAGGACATTAAGATAGCGCTTTTCTAGGTAGCCAGTTGCTTAACAAGACAATTCAAAACGATAACTAGAAACAAAACCTGGAAAAATCAAATAAAAAAGGGGGCATCAAAGCGAGGCTGAAGAGGTGTCTCAGTGTCTACCAGTGTCTCTCGCCCCTACCTTGGTCATGTCTCGGTCCATCTTCACCACCTTCTCCATGTTGGCCCCGGTGCCTAGTCGAAAGGGCCGACCTTCTGAGCTACTGCAGCACACCGAGAGGGAGAGGCGGGGAAACGCTCGGGTCAGACTAATGCACACACTACCACACCATCAGAACAGACCGATTGAGCAGGTTTCTCGGAATGGGCTCCAACCTGAGCAGCGGCTGCAGGACCTCGTGGGACGACTGGTCCTCCCTCTTGTGGATGAAGATGGAGAGCTTGCCGTCCACCGCCTCCCCCTCCTCGCCGCCTTCCTTGTCAGACTTCAGGGCTCCCTTGGAGCTGGCGCGCGTCAGGCTGGTGTCGGGTTCAGAGGCACTGGGGGAGAGCAGGGTCTGGCAACCTGAGAGCGACGACACAACACCTCTTATCCACCAGGAATCCCACTGCTTAACAGCATAACGCATTACTTCTGCGATGATGAGTTGGAGGCATTTATTTCGGTAAAGGCGTGGCGCCGGTAAAGTTCGACCCGGAAAAGCATCAAAAAAGGCAAAGTAAAACTCCATATCCAAAAACACGTGTAAAACTGATGCTAACTATGACAGAAGACAAGCCTTCAAACGAGGCCCCCAACAGGAGATAGTGAGCGTGCGCTCCTATCCCAGCGAAGGACCTTTAACTAGTGTTTAAACAAACCCGGGGTGGGGCGGAGGTGTCCACAAAGCATCACGGCCACCAAAACAACAAACCGGCCCACCTGGTACCACGTAGTCGGCCAGCTTGGCCAGCAGCAGGGAGGCGATGCGTGACGCCGGGTCGCTGGCGTCCTGCTGCTCGGCGTCCAGCGTGCTGATGGAGTAGCTCCAGCTGGGCAGTGCCACGTTGCCGCAGTCCTCCACGCTCATGAGCGGCAGGGCGGCGCGGCACAGCTGCAGGATGATCAGCACCAGCTTGGGGGAGGGCCGCTGGTCCAGCAGCAGAGACAGCAGTTTGGAGACGCAGGCCGGCTGGCTCAGGATGGTCTTCCCTATGTGACTCCTAGAGGGACGGGATCCCCATCACGTTAATGCACACGATGGCGGGAGGGGGTGGGGGGGGGGGGCGGTTCGGTTAAGTCTAGCGGGTGCGGCTGGGAGGGATGACGGACCTGGACAGGTCGTTGAGCAGGCTGAGGACGTCCTGCAGGGCGTCGTTGCCGGCCGCCTGGTTGCCGCAGCACTCGGTGGCGCGGGCCAGGTGGTTGGTCAGCAGGCTGGACACCTGGCGCGCCAGGCCCGAGTGGACCGCGTCGGCGGAGCCGCCTGGCAGGAGAGAGAGCAAAGGGTGAGGGACTGCCCGAGTGAGACGCATCGGCGCATCGCGGGACCACCCCGATACAACGCAGAGCAGCACTAGAGTTTCATGGGACCGCGTCGGGAAAGAATAATGCGTATGCTCTCAAAGGTTTCGCCCGTCCGACATGGGCAGACGTGCTTTCATTCGGGATTCATAATTCAACACCATCTATTCCCTACACGGTTACTGGCCTTCCCTGAAACAGCATCAATACGCGTCGATCGTGTCTAGTCTTCACCTCTCCTATCTCTATATATTCTGCTTCCGTGCCTCAGTTTGGTGTATAAAACGTATGCTTTTGGGAAAAGCTTTTTGCTCAACACTGCGGTACCACAAGACATGCCTACTAAACTAAAACATATCCTTCGGCTTAAAACAAAAAGAGTCGTATCTTGGCATCGCTTCACATTACTCCAGCCAAAACCTGTGGTTTGACCTACCCTCCACATTCTCCCACTCTATGCAGCGGTTGGCCAACACCTGGAAAGCGGCCCAGGCCATGGTGGCCACCTTCTGCTTCTTGGTCTGCTTCTCGTTGGAGCTGCTTTCCCTCTGGCTGCTCAGGCTGCACAGGCGGTCCATGAGCTGGACCAAGCCGCTGCGCACCAGGCACTGCTCCTCACTCCTACGGCAACACGGAGAGGACACAGGGTGTGATGTTGTGCTAGGCTGGCTTACTTTATAGGAGGGTTAGCTTGGACAAACGGGGATGCAAATGTAGTCGGTTTTGTCTTCTTCCTTGCCTGGTGTAGGGGATTGTGCACAGCAAGCCGATGCTGTTGGCGCAGGCGATGGGGTAGCGGGCGCAGAGGGACACCACGGATGTCATGGTCTCCCCAAAGGCCTCCTGGACCTGCTCCACCATTCCCCCGCAGGTCAGCTCCTCAATCCTACACACATCAGTTACATTTAGTTAAAAAAAAAACACACTCTACCAGTAACTGGTAGGCTTATCTATCCATCATACATCTAGGTGGACACTCCCACTTGTGATGTTACTAAGGCACAGGGCAGGGCAGGTTTTGAAACGGCTTGTAAAGGCTAATCACACTCACACCTGGTGGTAAAATAGGGGCCCTTTAATAATGCCTGGGCCACATGCCCACACAGGCTTCACATAGCCTGTCGGCACATGACAAAACTGGGGGAGAAGAAGCTACCACAGCTAAATCAGTCGACGTTCCTATTCCCACTTTTGGTTGTTTGTTCGGTGCTTACCTGGGGCCCCCCTGCAGCACCATGGTCACCGGCCCCACCAGGTGCGTGACTCCGCCCACGCGCACGGCGGCAGTGAGCAGCTCCCTCATGTGCACCAGCGCCTGCTTCCGTGTGCTGCCGCGCCGCCAGCGGGTCTGCGCCGCGGACAGGAAGCTGCTGCTCGACACCTGCGGTGAGGCCACGTGAGGGCTCAAGTTATCGGTCACGCGGCGTGAAAGAACCGAGAGCGGCGGTCACGGAGCGAAGAGGGGCATCTGGACTTACCGCCTGGTCGGGCGTGGTCCCGATAAACGCAAAGAGCTGCCCCAGCAGCACGCTGTACGTGGGCCTGTCTCGGCTGTCCTCGTTGGCCAGCGACTGCAGCAGCGTGAAGGAGCTACTGCGGTGACTCGTGGGGTGGTGTCGCCTCCTAAGGGCGGGGCGGGGGGGGGGGAAGAGAGAGGGAACCATGAATGAAATGAAGGAAATGAAGGGATGGACGCGGTAGTGCGACCACGTCCATCCGTTCACTCGTTCATCCGTCCCAATGTCTCTGGGTGAGATCGGGTGAGATCGGTCTACCCGGAAGTGGTACGCTCACCGTTGGGGTGCGTGTGTGAACTCCAAGTCCTGGTTGGCGATCATCTCCAGGTCGGACGGCGCGGACATGCTGCGCAAGAAGACCGGCTGCTTCGCCATGGGGACCCCCGTCTTGCTGTCCGACACAGACTTGGAGGCTGAAACAGGTGAGCAGGAGGACGGTTAATGGTGTCAGCGGTGTAGGCGCTACGAGGCTACGTGAGACCCTCCAGATATCCAAGTTAGCGTTTCGCAATGAAGATCAGGCTGGCCTTGGCTGTGTAGCATTTGATTTCAACACATAGGCGCGGCCTTACGTTGTTCAAAAAGCTCTAGGCAATCAGATAAAGAACTATGTAATGCTATTGCTCTCTTCGCTCTCTCCAAATCAGGCTGGAAGTAAAGCAAAAACATTCTCCTCTGAGTAAAGCAGTCTGTGCAAATGTCTGAAAAGCTTTTCATTTTGTTATTCCGTCTGTGTCAACTAAACCGGTATTGATTGCTCCATCGATTGCTACACTTTCCTTGGATGCCGCCATTGAAATTCTGCGGCGCTCCTTGATTCATCACAAACTGAAACTCCCTCCCCAAGCCCTGATTGGCACTTTCATTCTTGTATTTTTGGTAGAGGCTTTCAACGGGCTCGAGGCCAGACTGATCTCCAGAGAGAACTCATGGGAACTCATGTGTACATCGTACATGAGGTAGTCATTAAGGATCAGGGAGGAGGAATGAGGAAGGAGTACCAGGCCCTGGCGTTCCGGCCGGCGTTCCGGCCAGGCTTCTGCAGTGAGGAGCGATGGTGACGTGGAGGAGGAGATCGGTGCGGTTCATCAGGCTCTTCACCAGGGCTTTGGTTTTGCCCAGCGGCACGCTGCTCTTCAGGTGGATGGAGTTCACTTCCTGGAAGAACTTTTCCCTACAGGTGCGTAAAACACAAAAGGTGTGTCTTACGACACGTAGGGGACCGAGTACACCCCATGCGCAGGGGCCATTTCCCAGACAAAGTGGCCGTTACGGAAATGAATTACCTCAGCGCAAGGACAACATTCTCCAAATCGCTGAAGTCGAGTGGAACCTCCTTCAGGGAGCAGAGTAATTCCAGCTCTTTAATTTTGTTCTGGTGAATAAAGTAAACACAGTGAAAAGAAGTCATCAGCATCGCAGCACACAGGGGGCCACCCCGCCCCCCCCAGCGGAAGAGTTTGTTTTGTGGAGAACAAATTGTGTACCTCGAAAAAATGGTAGTCGTGGAAGAAAGGAGAGTTGTTCTCCAACTTCCCCTGCTGGGCCTCCTCCACCTCGCTCTGCCACTTCTGCTCCAGCTCAGCCACACTCTGAGGAGACACAAGCCATCTCAGTACGCAGGGATCAACGGTCATTCTGGTGGAGGCCATTGGGCCCACTGTAATGCAGGTTGGTGGAGCTATTCTAACATAATATCCTCCACAAGTTCAACACCACACAGCGGATGAATAATGACAAAAGATTTTTGTATCGTTACTTATTTTATGTCGGCTGCAAAAGGAAAGCATTGACTTAAATAGGCTCAGTCCATTAATCCCTGGCCTAACAACATCCCCATGGACTAACACACTCCATATTAGTTCTAGAGAATGTATCGGTCTGTTAGGACAACACTTATATATTTATGCATTAGTTTGACAAATATATAGATATTCAAGTTTGCTTGTAGTTCAACTCACCTCATCTCTGATCATGCAGTTGGAAAAATACACCCTTTAGCCTCATATCCACCCATCCAACAGTAATGACTGGCATGTGTATATTTCAAGAGGGGAAGTCCCCTGTTATATTTTATCATGGGTCGGGTCCCACCTGCAGCTGGCGCTCCATGGCGTTGATCTTCTTGAAGGTCTCCGTCATGATCTTGCACACCAGGTCGTACTCCTCGGCGTGCTCCTCGCGGTACTGGAAGTTGACCAGAGACTGCAGCGCGTCCACCAGGGTCAGATGTTTTATAACACAGGACACTATGACCTCCTCCATCACATCTGGCCTGATCACCTCCCTGGGGGGCAAGACACAAAGAGGAGAGAAGGGGAGATGCCGGGAGGGGGGGGGGGGGGAGAGGGAATCACTGCATGTCCTTAGTTACTTTTGTGTATCCTTTGGGGGGGGGGGGGGGGGGGGGGGGGTGTAAACGCTTAGTCCCGGGGGGGGGGGGTGTCTTACTTGATGCTGGGGCGGAACTGTGGCCGGGCTCTCCCGGACACCTCCCGCAGCCGTCCCATGATGCCCGGAGGGAGGCGGATGCGCGGCAGGTCAAAGTGGCTGCCCGACATGATGCCCGGGGGGGGGATCAGCACGTCAGAGGGGTAGGTGAACTCTCGGTCCTCGTCGATGGTGAGGGGGAGCGGGGACGGGCTGGGCGTGAGGGCGGGGGAAATGGCGCCGTTGGCCTCCACCTGCCACTGGCACCTGAGGAAACAACGCATCGGTAATGTGCAGCAATTCTGGTGTACGAGGAGTAGCAGAACACTAGTCATCCATCCAACATCTGCCACCAACGCTGATGCGTGTTGGGGTACATATTATTTTTTGCAACATCCCACTTAATATAGGCTTTTTGATTGAAAAACGACTTGAGTGCCTGCACCTAGATTCATTATCATCACCTCTCTTTTTTGCGGTTATAATTTTCCCTCTTCTTTTTCCTAGTGACATTCCCGGCCAAGAGCCTCAGAGGTTTAGGGGAGCAGCGGAAGAGCTCCTGCTGGCTGTTTTTTTCCTCATCTAACATTACACAACATGTAATGAAGCATTGTGCATGTGCGCTATTACCTCTGAAGCAGCTTTGAGCAGAGCAGATCATTGCAGGCCTCCTCCTCCCGGGTGACCTCGGGGCCGTAGTACAGGATGCGGAGCATGGAGCACGCCAGCACCGACAGGCCCAGGGCCAGGTCTGCCAGGAAGGGAAGGCCCCCAGAGACGTCCTCCGATGACTCCTGAAAGACAGCCAAAACAAAACAGCGCACTCAGGATGGGGCCGGGCCCGGCGCGATCACGTTACAGCGATCTGCCGCAACAATAAACCGAGGGGCCTACGTGCTTGTAGCACGGGGTGGGGGGGGAAATGATCGTGTCGCTCTACCTGGGCCCTGACGGTGCAGGAGAAGCCCCACATGGCTTTGTCCGGGGTGTTGTGCTCACGGCCGCTCCTCATCTCGAATGAGAACGTCACGGTGTCGCCCTCAACCTACAGCGGAAACATTGTAAAGCCTCCTGGTCGTATCGCTGGACGTGTGTGTGTGTGTGTGTGTGTGTGTGTGTGTGTGTGTGTGTGTGTGTGTGTGTGTGTGTGTGTGTGTGTGTGTGTGTGTGTGTGTGTGTGTGTGTGTGTGTGTGTGCGTACCTTCACGAGGTCTTTGGGCCAGCCGGTCCCCAGGACACTGCGACTGCCGTACCCCAGCGTGTTTCCTCCGTACTCCGTCACCTTCCGGCTGTTGGTGTTGGGACCGGCGTAAATGACCAGCTGAAGAAAAGAGAAAAACATTGACGAGGCTAAAGTCAATGCTTAATCTTACAGCGAAAGGGCCGTGTTCTCCAAACGGCGCCACAACATGGGACACGCCCTCTTGCCCCCTCCAGTACCTTGTCGTAGTCGTACTGCGAGGAGCACCGGGAGTCGAACCTAAGGTACAGGCACCGCGCCCCTGGGATGTGCACCGTCTCCTTAAACTTGTAGTTGTCTCGAACCGGGTGCACCGTCTCCACCGTTTTCCCAGCGGCCCACGGGGTGGGGATTTTGAGGCCGGTCAAGAAACCCGGCTCTTCCCTCTCATCGAGGATTCTGGAGGAGCAGGGTTGGGAGTGGTCATTCGGACGTTTTGACAAAGAGGATGCCCGTGGTCGACGGGAGATGCCTGTAAGGCTGTCGAAATGTACCTGTCTTCAGCAGGCGACGCCTTGGCCCCTTGTGCTAGGGACCCGGAGGAAGGGCCCTCCGTGAAGAGCGGCGACTGGGTCTTAAGCAACAACGCCGTCTGAAAACAAGGGGCCATTAGACACATCATTGCTCACTTCGAGTTCCATTTTGAAATCCAGTCATTGTCCGTGTGCTGGAGAGGGCCCACCGACCTGGCTGGTGTAGAGCACCAGCTGGACCAACTGGGGCATGAGGGCGTCGGCCAGGGTGAGGGTCTGCAGGTTGGGGTGCATCAGCGAGGTGAGCAGCACGGGCAGCAGGTGGCCCAGCATGGTGGCCTTGGTCACCTGCTCCAGACCTTTAAGTCTGGGAGGGAGGGAAAAACACCACAACATTTGAATTGACCAATATGTCAATTGAGCCATGAGGTTGGCGGAGGTTAGAGGAGAGACGAGGTGGGCGGACGTAGGGACACCGTACAGGGGTGGGGTTGAAATGGTTGAAATGCGAGGTGTGAAATGAGTTCGCACCTGGTTTCTCGGTCAGGGATGTCACTGTTGATGAGGGCAGTGGTCACCTGCTGCAGGGTCTCCACCGCCTCGTCACAGCCCACCAGGATCTTGGTGGAGAGGGACAGGATGCTGCTTTGCAGCTCCTGTGGACCACACACACACACACACACACACACACACACACACACACACACACAAGCCCACGCACACACGCAGAAAGCAGGCCCACACTTCCATAACACTGCCTCCATTGATTTCCCAGTACTAAAATAAAAGCATCTATTTTTTGATTTCATAAAAGGATGCACAAGCAAAAGGATTATTATTATTAAAAACAGGATTTGAAATTCATAGCCTTTATTTACAAATCCAAATTTTCGCAACTTTATAATAATAACCCCACTTAAATATAGTTGTAGTGGAAAACTTGCAAACGAAATAAATTCTACCTCTACCACCATTATTCATTCTACTGCGGACCAAATAATAAGTCAAAAACCACATCTAAGTGATTTGAAATAAAAGCAAAACAAACATTGTAGTTAAGCTCCATTTAAATAGCATTTAAATGCTCTGATTTAAATAAAAAATAAAAAATGATTACAGTTAATACTTTTACTGTTTGGCAAGCGGCAAGCACTGCAACGGGCAATCGGTGGCCAACGCAGAGAAGGGGAACAAACACAAGCAAGCTAGCACACCGTGTCATGGCGGCGCATCCATGTCCCAGGGCTCCGTAGTCGCTCTGGGTTGTCACACAGGCCCCACATGGACAGACAGCGGTACGGGGTACTTAAAGGGTGTGTTTACCTGTACCTTCACGGTTTCCCCCTGCAGGGAGCTGTCGCTGTCATCACCGTCGTCGGGCCGGATCAGCACCGTGTTACTGAGCAGGTGGTTCTGAACGGCCATGAGGTAGCTCAGGCTGGGCGAGACCACCTGAAAAAGGGGTGCGAGTGAGAGTCCGTGTGAGGTGAGTGTGGGGGGGGGGGGGAAATAAATTGATTCATGGAAATATCGAGATTCTTTGCTACCACTATACACAATGCCATACAATACAAATGTATGGCAGAAACATCAAATGATCATAGTGAAAGCAAATGAATGGTACCGTCCTACAGAAAGCAATACAGTGTATTCGCCAATAGTCAATTTGCATCAACTACATTCTGTTCGGCTATTTTAATGTAAAAACAATGGCAGACCCCGACGGACCTGTAGAACCCGAATCCCAAACCAAACCTACCGTTAAACCACACAAAACGGAATCTTGAAATATTTACAGAATTGTACATCACTCAGAAATCGTTCGAGTTCCCTGCCGATTCCCGCTTTGTTTACCGGCACAGTGGAGAGCAGCTTCTGGAAGTCGTCACGGGCAACCGTCTGACACTTGGTGATGAGGAGGCAGGACTCCCGGACCACCGTCTTGAGGATGTAGTGCAGCAGCTCGTCGTTCAGTCTGCACCGTGTCACACGGAGATGATGTCATCAGATGAGGACGCTCGAGTTACAAGAAGCCAGGTTGAATCATTCAGAGCTGCTAGGCGCTTCCAAATGAGAAGAGGAGAAACGTCTGACCTGTAGTGGTCATCCTCCTCGCTGCCAAATCGATTCTTCTGCAGCTGCTCGGCCATGTTGGTGAGGATGACGTCACGGAGCTGGGAAAGACCACTGTTTCTCTCGCCTGGGAAATGACACAATGTGTCGCCCGCGCATAGAAATCAATGGTAAAATACTCTTGAATGACATGCGGTTTCAACAACAGTCATTCCGCCGCTCACCTTCGGTAAGAACTAACTTCAGCAGTTTGTTGAGTTCCGCCTGCCCCTGGTACAGTGTATTTAGGCCCGAGCTAGAGAGATAAAGACCAGAAGTCAATACAAACAACACCCGAGTCAACCTGCGAGTACATTTAGTGTGTGCGTCCTGAATACAGCCTTCCTCCAATGTCTGTGTCCTGCTGGTACGGGATGATGACGCACTGGGCTCACCTAATAGCCAGGCACACTTCCCTCTGGATCTCCGCGCCGATCTGATCCACCGGCGCCATGAGCAGCTGCCACAGCAGAAGGCCGGCGCGGCGCACGCTCTCGCGGTTCTGCTCTGACTGGGGATTGAAGAACCTGAAAACCACCTGCAGAGGAGCAAAAAGGACAGCGCTGTAAGAACACACACCCGGACAACAAAAGGAGGAAACACAGTGCGAGCGGTCGCAAGGAAGAAGGCAGCGGGAGGAACCATGTGCGTCGGTGGCTTGCCAGTCTGACCTGGAACACCACCAGGATACAGCGGATGATGCAGGTGTCGCTGTTCACCATGGCCTTCTCCATGATGTCACAGATGCTGCTGAAGTGGCGCGCCTCGATAGGGTGCTGCTTCCCCAGCAGGGCCCCCAGGGGCAGGCTGCTGCTGCTGGCCGCCAGCAGGTTGAGCTGGTGGATGCACATGGCGCCCACGTGATGAAGCAGCTGGTTGACCACCTCCGAGGTGGCCACGGTCTCCTCTGTGATGGGAGAACACGCGCCATTGTAGCTCACCAACAATCAGAGTGCGTTTGCTTTTTACATGAAGAGCATGTAAAGGGTTCACAGTGGTCTACCTTTGGGTTCCTGGATGACGTGGCTGACGCCCAGCCTTTGGCACAGGTGATGGAAGGCCTGGTTCCCAGGGTTGAACCACTGGTCCATGTAGTCGCTAGAGCAGGTCCACACCAGGTTGTTCAGTGCGTCGTAGCAGGCTCCTAGAGACACAAAAGGAGCAGAGAGCGTTGGCTGCATTTCCTCCAGCACGGCATCAGTGCGGTAGCCCTGTGGGTGATGTGGTGGAGGTGCAGCGTACCTAGCCCTGCCACCTGCGCACCCCTGCCTAGAGAGCTGCCCGGGGCGTCCATGAGGTCTGCTCGGCTGCTGAACTGCCCGTCTGCCAGGTTGAAGACCAGGCTGGAGGCTAGAACTGGCAGCAATGAACACAACATATAACTCGTCAGCCGTAACATCTCAGTAACAACTCATCTACATAAGTCAATAATAGAATTCTTTTGTTTCAATGAAATACATTCACTAAATACATTTAATGCAGGAAACAACTTTAACGCTTTCAGAGTTTCGTTTCTCAATATTTGTCCCTTCCAGCCAGATTAACCCTTAACAGTCAGTACCCCTCTGCGTTGTCTGTGCTACTCTTACTTTTGAGCGACGACAGGCCACTGGTTCCTCCAAACAGCGAGCGGGTAGCGGAGCTCCCGGACACGCCGGGCGGCGCGGCCAGCATCACTAAATATGTCCCGCACACGTACATGGGAGTCCTCCTCAGCGTCTTCAAGGGAAGTCCGCAGCTAGTATTGACCGCTGTGGGAAAGTAGAAAAGCAGAAACAAAGTGGTTGATCATTCTAGAACTCCCGGAACGGGATTTCCCTTCCTGAAAACCCGAGATGCTGACGACATCGCAACCCAGCTCCTCCGGTAGACGGTAAAACGCGGTGGCCTCCGTACCGGACTGCTCTTCTTTAACCGTGTTGGTGATGGTGGAGCCCGTCAGCGCCGCCAGCGTGGCCGAGTGCGACGCCCGGAAGCGGGACATGCGGCTCAGGAGCAGCTCATTCAGACACTTGGAGGACTCGCCCTCCTTGCGGGTGAGGATGACCCGTTCCTGCAGGATGTCCGCCACGCACAGCCCCGTCTCGGTCTGGGGGGGACGAGGGGAGAACAAGAAGAAGAAGAAGAAGAAGAAGAAGATGAGCCTGTGATGTCAACTCAATGACGACTCTCTGTAGTCACTCACAACTTTGAGTGGAACGGTCAGCTTCAATCGAACAGACAGAAACTTCACTACGCGGCCGCAGAAACCGAACGTGTAATAAGTAAATAAAAGTGTGCAATATCAATTGTCTAATGGTGGTAAGTGTAGTAGTATAAGTAAACTTAACATTGGAGACAGAGTTGCTTTTGGATAAATGGAGACAGAAAAACACAAGCGCTGAACCCTGCCGCTGAACACCCACCGATAAATGAAAGACGTCCATGAACACAGAGTGGCCCTTCTGGGTCTTCTCGTTGAGGCTGCCGGGGGACCAGATCCAGTACAGGTAGGTGCCATCGGAGCACAGGTGCAGGGTGGTCATGGTGCTGCCCACCGGGAAGTGGTGGGCTGGCATGGCCACAATCTGGCACGCCTGGAAACGGACAACAAATAAAAATGATGGGATCGTAAACACAGAGGAGCCAGCGTAATGTGTGGTGTCGAGAAGTATGTTGGCGTAGCTTCCACTGGACCGGATGTTGTACTGTGGTATGGAAGGGAGGAAGCGTGTGTATGTGTGCGTGCTTACCTGCAGGGTGAATGGGTCGATGAGATGGCACAGCTGATGGGGCTTGGCGTCGAAGGAGGTGGGCCGGTGAAGGAGCCGGCCGCTACTGAACACCACCCAGCCGGGCTCCAGCTCCTCGTTCCGACAGTACACAAAACCTCTTTTGGCGGACACACACACACACACAGAGCAAATGATGCACTTACGCAGGATGGTTTGTTGGGTATTGATCTGTGAATGTCCTTAAATGTTGCCATCTTTTAGCAGTAGGCAGGACAGGGCGTTGAACAAACGGTTGGGGTTGGAGTAGGAATATGTCATGTTTTTGAAATTGTCAATACCGTGATCTGACAATGATAAGTATGTAATAAACGTAATATCAGGAAGTTCGTCCATGTCAATACACTTAGTTGGAGGTAGCTTTGCTTTGTTGATGCAGTTTAGAGGTTTCCATAGAGTGCATTATAAATAAAACATACAGATGAGTGAGGAACAACTGGCGTCCATGTACAGTACATAGAGCACGCTGTGTTTGTCTGTTTGTGTTTGTCTGTTTGTGTGTGTGTGTGCATGTGTGTGAGACAGATAGTGGGGTCTCCCATTACCTCAGTGTTCCATGTAAGCCAGAGCCCAGCTTGCTGAGTCCTCTCCCGAAGGAGTTGGTGGTGTACAGATAGAGGCCGTCTGTGGCCACGCAGCGGCCCAGATCCGTGTCTGCAAAGCCCACCGAGGAGGGAAAGGTTAGGACAGACCGGTGGGTGGTAGAGAAGTAGAGCAGGCCATTCACAGGGAAAAGATAAATAAATTAGTTTGGATGGGGTTGTTTGTTTTAGTTCGTTAAATGGTATCGTTAATTAGGCCACATTTGTTTCAATTGAGTTGCCCCGGCAGTATTTTCAGTCCAACATTGATTTTCACTTTGCTACTTCCAGCTTTTACTTGACTTTGATAGCCACCATTTGAATAATAGAAACATGAAGGAAACTACAATGCATACATGATACAGGAGTTCTTCCTGGTACGTTTTTACAGTAAACGTTTTTTAAGACGCATTTCTTTTGAGGTGATCACACCAACATAAGTATATTAGCACATCTAGAGTCGACTGCTAGAAATGTCCTGCGTACGCCAGCCTTACATCAGCACTGCTCTGGAGATACTTTTTTTTGCACACAGGCCCCGATCGGCTTGCATAGACAGCTTTACAAGGTCAGCCAATCGATTGTTAGCGAAACTGAGATGTGACTCTGGTTCTCTGCTCCATCCCAACAACCTCTCACAACAACTGCCTGTCTGCCCCGGTTTCAAACAACCGTCCAGCCATGGATGAATGGCACATTCAACCCATAAAAATGTATCAAATATAAATGCAAGAAGGTAGCCTTCTGAATAGGACCAATATAATGTATTCCTCTCAAGACGAGACATACTTTTTATTATACATATAAACTGCCTCTGTTCGCTCCCAATTTATCGCTACAATCATACTTCAACATTTTCCCCGGTTGGATGGTTGTCGTGTAACCTTTAGCCGACCGAAGATGGTTGTGTGAAAGCTAGCGAGGGAGTCATCAACAGCGACAGAGCGTGGATAGACTGTGGCTTAAGTTCACCCCCAGGGATGCTAACAAGGCCACGGATCACGAGGACACGTGGGGACGTACCTTTGCTCTCGGCGGCCCCGGCGCTGCTGTCGGGCGTGGGCAACATGTCCTCGAATCCCCACGACACGCTGTGCTTTCCCCCCAGCAGGCACGACGGAGAGCCCGGCCCTCCCTCCAGAACCAGCAGTCTGAAGTAGGACAAGAGACAAGAGATGTCCCACATACAGCAGGAAAAAGAAACCCAAGCACACGGGCGCAGTGGTGTGGGTGAACGCGTTCAGCGGCGTGACCTTTAACCTTTAGGCTGCTCACCTGTAGAGAACGTCGGCGACGGGGAGCTGGCCCAGGTCGGTCTGCTTCTGTAGCAGGTGAACCGTGTGGATGAAGGTTTTCAGGGATCCCCTGGAGGAGTCACACACACACACACACACACACACACACACACACACACACACACACACACACACACACACACACACACACACACACACACACACACACACACACACACACACACACACACACACACACACAGAGGAAATAGGGCAGTAAGTCCACGGCTGCTCAGAGCGCACAGCTAAGTGTTTTCCCGGGGAACGACGGGGAAATCCTCTAATAGTATGGTAGGGAGCAGTTCACGGACTGTAATAGAATTTCCGTTGCCTATTGAATCTGGAGTGAAGCGCCTCTTCTACCGGGATGAGGTGCACAGATGAACTTTGCCAGGTTTTTCGAGAAGACACTGGGTTAGTTGAGAACCAAGTTAATTCAACAGAGATTAAAAAAATAATGTGCTGCATCTTCTAGGATATCTAGATAGATATCCTAGAAAATGTAACATTCTGGAATATGAGCAATATTATCCTGTATGTAGTTTTGTGTATTATCACAACCATTTTAGTTTACACACTATTTCAGCACACGCATTTGTATTGCGGGCGTCTTAAGGCTAGCATGCACACAGTGTGGGAAACAATTTAATCGAAGGAGTCGATTGACCACTTTGGAACAGTATGATATGTATAGCCATGTATGTTTTGCTTCCTCAGCCATGTGAGTCATTATCCACATGCTGGAGAGACTGAGGATGAGTCAGCCTTGAGTCGCCTGGGCCCTCTCCACCACACTAAGGAAAGCCTAATTAAAAAAAAAAAAACATATAGAAAGCAAACGGTGCATCATTGAAAGCTGGGGGGAGGGGTAAACAGTAGATAGTTCTTTAATTAGCTCCCACTGTTGGTGAATTGGGCCGTGGGGCTGGATGCTTCCCTTCAACAATGGCAGCCCTCTACACAGAAGCTGGACAAAGAGCGGCGAGTTCTGGTTTTGACAAGTCAAGCTTGTTTGTCAACAGCAGAAGCCAGTGCAAAAACACTGGCTTGTGACACGAGAGGAAGGGACTTTGAGTGGCTTGGTGTGAAGATGTCAAGCAAACAAACCAAGACCCCTCACGTTATATATCTGCACTTTAATCCATGTTTGGGAGGGAGGGGGGGGGGGGGGGGGGGGGGGGCGGACTTTAAAAAGAAAAACAATGGGGAGGGATGGGGATTTTATGATCTTATTGACAGTGTTGGTAGAAGTTACCATCACTGAAAAACGTCACTAAAAAAGTTATATTCAAGCAAACATTTAAACTCAAAAATCGAATAAGTATGTCAGCTGACTTGATTACAGTGCATGTCTGACATTTTCAGTCTCTTTCAACGCACGCAACCGCACTTTGACTGCCAATAAGTGTTCCTTTTTCTTAAAAACCTAACCCCCAGGATTCATCCGGTCGGGTGATGCGCCAATCAGGGGGTAAAGGTGTGGGGAAACTGAAAGCACCAGCCTGGGGTGGGGTCCTACCTGGCACAAGCCAGCGCCACGAGGGCGGCGGCCGCGTTCTCCCTCTGCCTGTGTGCGTGGAGGGCCGGGGTGTGGGCCTCCTGCTGGCCACCGTCCTCCAGCCAGGAGCAGAGGAGCCCCTCCAGGCCGTTGAGGCAGTCGGAGGGCTCCTTGCTGAGGCTGAGCGGCTGGCAGTCCCGCAGGCAGGCCAGGAGCACCTCGGCCGTGACCCCGCACAGCGCCGGGTCGCTGCGGCTCTGCGACTGCAGCAGGGGGAAGACCAGCAGCAGGCCCACGCGGGAGGTGAAGGGGGCCTGCTCGGGTTGCTGCAGCAGCCCCTGGCGCTTGAGCAGCGCCAGGGCCTCCTCGTCAGCCCCGCCGGCCCCCTCGCGCTCCTGCTGCTCCTCCAGGGCCAGTTGGCGCTGCGCCCCCCACAGGCCGCGCAGGGCGTTGAGGCGGTACTCTAGCAGCCGGGCGTAGGCATTGCTCTGGTTGCCGCAGACGGCGCGCAAACGCTCGGCCAACTCCGCCGGGTTCTTGGTCTCGAAGGTAAGGATCTGGCGGAGAAAGAAGTTAGTAGAATAATTATGCAGCCTGAAACCCTCCGATTCGATTAAATGTGGTGTGTTACGTAACAGGAGTATCTGGAAGACCCAATCTAAACTCATGTGCTCATTATATAATTACCGCTTTGCTCTAGTCTGGTTACACACTGATTTGAATTTACAATGTTATAGTCCAGTCAGATAATGTGTCAACAAAATTCAATACTGAGGAGAAGCACAGCAAATAGTGTCTCTAGTTCAATGACACAAAGCAGCAAACTATGCCTAGGTTCAAAGTTCAAACTGTGTGAACTTCTGCCTGAGAATATTATTACAATGGCAACTGAGCTCATCAGTATTATATAGCAAATGCTGCTATGAATACACTGCTCAAAAAATGTAATCTTATCCCTTTGAACTGGCAACTGGAAGCAAACTATGGCCACCATGGCCAGGGGATTATAAGGGTTTTTTAAAACCATTTAGCATGGTTAAAGACCGCTCTTCTTCAGGGAGGTATAAGTCAGGCATGGGTAAAAATATAAACATAATTTGAATTTCATTGATTTCGGTGAAAATACTTGGGTGGCCCCATGTTCTAATCAAATAACCGAGAAATTCCAACGCCTTGCGTTTACAGATCAGATTGAAAAAGATCTGGTTGGTCCGGGACAGCAAGACACATTGGGATCAGCCTATCACGAGTGAGAATGATGTGCTTCCCATGCACTTAGGCAGCATTTTAGATATTGATTACACTGTTGCCCAAGAATCCCAGACCAGAAGCAAATAGCCATTATACAATTGAGCAGGCTCAATCTATATTGATTGTATTTCAGTAATGCAACTAATATTACGGTAAGGGTCTTTAATTGGATGCTGGGGCCTTTTCCACCATGGTCTGCAAAAAGCTAACGTTGAGAGGATATAAATAGCCAGAGTATCATCTTGACTGTACCCTGCTGCTAGGGACAGGGAGACACAACTCTGTCACTTCAAACAATGCCAAGGTATAGCCTTCTTCAAACACCCTATTTTAGAAGCCTCATACAATAACCTCAGGGAGCTGATAACGTATGAATGACTTCTGTCTCGGGAAGAAATTCTAGAAGCCATTCAAGATTTGTTTGACAAGAGACCTAAATACGGTCTATTAATGACATGACATTGGGAACGGCAGTAATCGGCAGCTGAAATTGACCCAAGGATATACAGATTATGCAGTTTCAGTTTCATTATTATGCTGCATCTACTAGTCTTCTTAATCATTAAATAAAAACAAGTAAATGATTTGGAATTGGCACAACTATACAAGGCTATATGATGAAGTTCAGCAGATATTGTGGACTGAACTCTATATTTAGACAGCCGCCAGTAAACAGCACAATACTTAACATGGTATGCCGACATGGATTTTTGTGGAGTGGGTTGAAGAAATTGAGCTATATGAGACCATATCACTGGGGACCCCTTCCCCCTCCAGACTTGGCTCCATGTGCAACAAGGCCTGGAGTAGCTGGCCAATGGATGTGAGATGGCCCAATGTTACGGAAGACTCTCCCTCAGGACCTGGGCAAAAGCTCAACTGCTTCAAGTCTCAACGGAAAGCACAACATTGTAGCCAAGTCTGCTTGCAGAGTTGCAGTAGTATCATATATCTCCTGTCTCAATAGTAGCTTCCAGCAATCTCTTATTTACTGGATTTTATCTTGCTTTTCAGATTGTATTATGACATGGACTGGATCGTTGTGTGACATGTAGCCTTTATAAGACACTGACAAATAAAATAACAGCCTTCATTTTTGTAATACTCTTTGGCACGAAGGACATCGGCCATAGGGTTCATTTAGTCAGCTCCTGGTCCTAAGGAGTTTAGATACGAGAAGTTCTACTGCTGAATCACAACCAATTGAATTTGGCCAGTCATGCGCACTTCCCATTTTACAAATGAATCCAAGCACGTTTAAGTGTATTAGGGCAATGCCCTTGGTCCAGTTTGGATATGCTCTGTGTCTACTTGAAACATTCCACATCAAGGCTTTGAGAAGGATGTGTTAATGCTGTGCCCTCTCTGTAACGTGGCTGGAAATGGCTTGTAAATAATAATATAGTGTGTCATACATGACCAATGCAGTGACACCTTGCCATTTTAGCTGTTCATTATTTTTGATTGATCATTCACAGCAAAGTAATATTCTAGCCAATAAAATGTTGTTTAATCTGATCATTTTATTCAAGTTTCACCCATGGAATAAGATATGTAAGAAACGCTTATTTTCATCTGTATTATTATTCATTAACCCAAAATGAGGAGATTATGGAGTAAACATGGAAAAGCCATTCATATGTATCTCTTAATCAATAAAATTAGTTACTAGTAGCCTATAAGTAAACAAACATTAGCATGTTGCAGCTATCTGTTTATCATTGACTGACTGATCCATGTTTAACTTGCACATGTTTACGCTCTTGTTTGGCTCATACTTTTAAAAAGTGAACACCTGTAACTAGTGAACTGGTCTTCCTGTGGGCAGTAATCCCTGTTTGGCCTTTGTTTACCCTGTTATTTGTGAGCAAATAACACTGCATAGCATGACCACATACGCTGTCACTGCGTGAACATTACACATTAGTTCACCTCCTATTCACTGGGAGAAAACTGTTTCTCTTTGTTAACTGGATAATAATGGTGATAACACAAACCAGTCTTTTTCGTTAATCCTTTGACTAGCCAAAACAAACATTATCGTTTATCACCATGGTGGGTGTCTCTTTCCCTTCTTAATGAATGGAGACTCTAGTACTGGCAAATCAGCCATGACTTGTGGTACTCAATGTGGTCAGTCACCCAATGGAAGCACTAGAAGACCCCTGCATTAACTGCAGTACTATACCATAGTGCAGTTGGTTAAGCCAGGAAAGACGGCAATATGCGGAGGGCTGAGCAGGTCCTTGGGTGGAAGCAACAGACTAGCCTTGTCTGAAAATATTTGTCACTATAGGAGACAGAGCAAACCAGAGTCTTGCTGCTGCTGCCTGTGAGGACTTCTCACAGCTGCATCAGACTCTTGGACCTTCTCAGAACTTATTTCACTCATGGCTCGGATATTTACCACACCACAAGATCAGCTTGGCTCAACACAGGAACAAGACCCTTGAACTCATCGCTACTTGTGGGGAACGACCTCCTACCACAGTGGTAGCCAGGTCTGGCATCTAAACCCAGGTCTACTTTAGATAGGTATGTGTGGCCACTGCCAGGAGGGATTTTTGTCTGTGGTCATGAGAATGTACTAACGCTTCCACAATAACGGCAACTTGGTGACCACTGGGCTACGGTTGCTTCTGGTGGGAAGCTGGTGGAAAGACCTCATTTCATGGTAATATTAGGTGGGGTCAAGAACTTGGTAGCTCCGTTACTGTAGCAGCAGCTCTCGGTCGTCAACTGTCACTTTGGCCAAGCAAAATGAACACTTGGCTCTACCGCATTTGCTTCTTTGATATTTATCCATCTCACCTAATGTTTTAGTCCTGCGTACGCTCTTAAGACGTCTGTCTACCATCACGGTCACTCTGTACATTCTAGAAATGCTACTGGGGGGGGGGGGGGGGGGGGGGGGGGGGGGTTACATACATTCAGACAAGCGTTATGACCGCTCTACTGGTAAGACCAAGGTTCTGGCTTTATCAGCCTTTATCGAGACTTTCTCAATGGGTTGTGGAGGTCTGAACAAGCATAGGCTGCGTCTGCGAGAGGCGACATCCCTTCTGTCCGCTGCACTGAAGTCCTCGTGGAATGCACAGCGCCAGTTACCGTTGCTACTGTTGATACGACGCACCGCACGCCCGAGTCAACGAGCCGCAGCGGTCATGTTTTGTGGTTTACTCACCTCCTGTTCAGTGTCCCCCTGCTCAGCCACTCCAATTTCACTGGGTAATTCAGCCAGATCCGTGACCCGAATAAGTCCATCGTGAAGGAAAATCGTTTCCTCCTTCACAGAGAGCCACTGGGACGAATCGACGGCCCCGGAGCCCATCGCTCTCTCCTCCGACAAATATACCAAAAGGGTCGAACATTAAAAATTCAGTAACTATAAATAACAGAAACGCCCTGGCTAGCTCGTACGCTAGCTATACATCCACATACTCGCAGGTTGCTTGAAGGACTACCTTTAAGATGTATTGTACTGCTAAAGATACACTTTGTGTTATCGGCAAACCGGGAAAAAAAAAACAGCGGCTAGACAGCTCTCTTCATAAAACACAGGTTGTCATCAGGTGCTGACAGCGGCTACCAGCAGGCAGACCTGTTTAGCTAGTAGCGTATCCAGCTAACGCGTACGCTAACATTAGTGGGCGTGACACTCGTAATAAATCCGTTATTAAAACGTCTTATTCGAGCATGACGACTCGTCCTAGAGAATCACCGCAGGCAACACAATCATTCCCAGTATAATAATGAACACTATAGTTACGTAAACTGTCCAACCGCTGTATCACTCGTTGGACAAGATAATGAGTACCTCCCAGCTGTCAGTACGACGCCATGTTTCCAAGGCCATCTAATTGTTCCCAGCATACACTGCGGGAAGGAATAAACGGTCAAATGTATATCATACATAAATCCTGCAGTTAATTTGATTATTCTATGAAGAAAAAAAAGCCATTTCCTTTCCATGCCTCGGACTATCTATTCCATAAAGAAAACACTTTTCGGGGATAATCACCATTATAATCTATTTTTGGATTATACAAGCGTTTGTGTGTTGACTGTAAAGAGATCCTAGGGCGCCATCATGTGAGCATGTGGTGTAATTTTCCTGATAGCAAAAATGAAGCACTTCGAATTTTAAACATATACATAAAATGGATGATTCTAAAGTTTTACATGTGTAAATTTTTTTATATATAGATATATATTATGTGGGAATAATTTTCCCAATAAAAATAATACAATAAAAACACTATTTGAGAATGTTTCATGAAATGGACATACAAAATGTAGAGTGTAAAGTTCATTCTATAGTATTTGAGGTATTGAAATGTGCAGTCATCTGCTAATCCCAGGTGCAACAGTCCTCAGGCACCGCTTGTAAAAGCGAACAGGAATAACTGTCTTTGTATCTTGGAGAACATTTGCAGCGGTGTCCTTTTCGACTTTCTGCTCAAGTCCTTGAAATGCAGCCGGGGCTTGAGAGAAGTATCCATTGCATCTTGACAAGAATAAAAGAATAAAGCACATGTTAGATTATAGACAAATTCAAGATTTACATAAAAATCCAATCATGAAAAATAACTACACATTAATAGTAATTAGACCTTTTTCTGTTGAGACATTTTTTCTGCATTGGCAGATCAAAGCACCGCATTGAGACAAAATCCACCAGGAGTGAGATAATTGTTTTGGTTGGCTTGATATGTTCCATCTTAATAGTCAACCTGGAAAATATATATAAAATGTTATGCGAGGAGGTGTAGGAGATAAGAAGGAGAGACCATGTCTAACAAAACAAGTGTCAAAGTATGTGTTGTGATATTCTTTATTTCACATTATGCAAGTCAGCTAATTATATCAGCTGACTAGAGTATTTTTCAATGCCTCACCGATTAATGCAATCACAATGATAGATGGTCTTTGACTCCATATTCCTTAGACCATACTTCTTCTCCAAAGCTGGGATTCTGTATTTACATTCATCCAACATTTTAAGAACAGTGCAATGGGCCAGATTGCCTGTAGAATACAAAAATGAATGTCAATTGTCTTGCAAATGACCAAAGCAACACTTCAAACTTCTCGCTATCCCTACTCCCTTGAATATAACATTTAATTAACTCCTGAATCTTTTACTGAGATCAATGGTGGTTCTTGCAAGCAGTTGGTTGGGTTTAACTTTATTATTATTTGCCTTTGATTCTATAGTATTATAGCACCTTACAGATTCCTATCAAATTACATTACACCACATGCTTGGCACATCGTTCACTTGACAGAGCAGGTCTATACGAAGGTTTTCTACAGCACCTGTTAATGGCTCTGTGTGGGCTTTATTGGCGTTCCTTGGAGGGTTGCCACTATCCCAGAACGCGTCTGCAGTTCCAGTCAGGATTCCAGACGTTTTGATTCCTGGAATTGTAAAAAATAGGCCTGATGTGGTCTCTTGCGGTGTTGTTGATGCTGCTGTTGCTGCTGCTGCTGCTGTTGTTCTATGGGGCCTCTGTTTCTCCACTGTTTTCAGTTGCCTTGGTGATCCAGATTCAACTGTCAAGGGTATCGTAGTAGCTGTTTTGCGAGGCACTGCCGTTTTTTCCAAACAGGGTTTACGCCACGGATGATTGCTACTGCCTTTGATGACCGACATCCCAGTCAAACAGCGGCGGTGTTTCATTTGCACGTTCTTATGACGTTTGGGGGTGATGGTGGTCCGTGTGGCAACGCTACCTGGTGGGTTAGATGCTGTCGTCTGTGGTACAGGCGGGGTGCTTGGCGTTGGGGAAGTTGTCGTCGTCGTCGTCGTCGTCCTGGTGATCGCCTTCGATGCAGCCAAGCTTGCATATGTCACCCCCGACCCAGCAGCATTCTTTTCACTACCTGAGACGACCACACCAGAACCAACTCTAGTGGTTCTCGACCGTGCTGTGACCCGTGGCATCTTCGGCAATGAGGTCGCAGGAGTGGAGGGTGCCACCGGCGTTGTCCGCTGCATTGGGACGGATGCCGTCACATGTTGTTTCCTGCTTTTGCGGCAGCCTTTCCCCTCCCTCTTCCCGGGTTGGAAAGTATCCCCTCTTGGTGGCTCTCTAGGCCGACACCTAGGAGGTGACGGATGAGACGTGTCTGTGCGTTTGACGTTGGGTCTCCTCTTTGGGTTGGTCAGTGCACAGCCCTCTGTGCAAGTGGAGTCGTCAGCTTCACTGGAGACAGCAGCAGGTTTGCTTGTAACGACGGATGTGTTGTAACTCAAAGACTTTTGGAAGACAGCAAAGGGCGCCTCTTTGGAAACCTTGCACCTATTAAGATTAAATATGGATGTCTGGTTATTGTTTGTTTTGTTTGGAACTGTTTTTTATAGCTCCTGGCCTCAAATAAGGTTGCCAATTTCATGTTTATTTGATTTGATTCAAGATTGCATTAAATTCAAGACAAGAAAATCTATTCTGATAGTATAGTCTTGTAAATTTATGATTAAGGGTTTTGTACATGCAATACACATTTTTGTCTATAAAAGTTAGATTAAGATTGAGTGAAATGTTACAGACTAAAAGGCATGTATGCCAGGTAGTGTAGACTGCCAGGCATGTTAATACAAGACACATTTCTAACTTCAAACTTGAAATGACCCCAGGGTTGTTTCACTGTTATCGAACAAAAGTCGGAGGTTTTTTTGACCAAGGAATTTGACTTGACCTGCAATGCAATCCCAATGTACCATACAGGAAATTCCATTTTTTTTTTTTAACATATTTTATTCTCCAGAAAGTGTAAGTGCATAACAGAACAATCCGACAAAAATGCCACGCCAAAAAATAAATGATGTATAAAAGAGACATAACAATTTATAAACTATTGTAGTTGTGTGGACATATATGGTCCTTACCTTCCCCACCAGGACATCTCAGTGCACTGTTTCTGTTGGATGAGATTGAAGCAGGGCACCCTCAAGATGTTGAAGAAACTGTAGGCCACCATGTTGGATATGGTGTCGTTCACACCAAGGAGACACTGTCTAAACCTTGCAGTGGGCAGAGAAGGGCTGAGGTTACGCGAGATGGCATGCAATTTCAAAACATTAGGGGAAATTATTATTTACCATTTAGTCATTACGCAGATGCCTTTATCCAAAGCACCCTAGTGTGAATTCAGCTGCAGGTCATTAAGGAGCACATACAGGTTTCTTCAAGATGGCAGAGGACACAGGGGATTAAACCTTTCACCTGGGAGTGGGACACTACAGTAGTACACCATCATGCTATGTTGTTTAAAAGGAGTCACAACAATACCAGACAAAAAGGTATTGGGGATGTTTTGTTTAATACATAGTTCTTGTGTCAAGACAGTATAGTATCGTTATTGTGGTTCATAGGGCACTTGTCTGTTAGTTACCCAAAAATGCACTTTTGGAATTTTCTATCAACTTTTAATTTTCTGTGCCAAGTAAGAGGATATGTGCAGCCTTTGAATATCTATAGGCTTAAGTCGCTCTTCAAATATACTTGATATCTTCCAACCCATAGCAAACCACAAAATGACATCCAGCATGTTCTCTCTTGACATCAAAAGAAAGATACATCTAGGGCTAGACCGCCCTTCAGGTTTGAAAGGACTTGGGTGAGTTTAAACTTTTATGCCGGAAGAAAGATATAATCATATTTGTATAGATTCATAATGAGGATAATACAATTTCAGGAATTAATATCAATCAACTGTAATAGATATACTTTATTTTATTAACTGCCAGTTTTTATTTATTTATTGCTGCGTGGATGTCTTGGGAATTGGGATAAAGCAACACGTCTAATACAATTATAGTGATATATTTATGGACGGTGAAACTGCACCCTATCCAAATTAGAGAAGATATAGAAGGGGAGCTAGATTGTTGCTACCAGGGGCTTGTCTGGGGCGCACCCTGGTAAATAGACGCTCATAAAAGCTCACCACAGACTTACCTTTGGTCGCAGTCACAGTGTGAAACGGTAAAAAGGTTTGAGTTGAACGTCCCATAATTCACGGTAAAGGAAGGGATGATGTGCACACAGTGGTCGTGCTCACGACAGCATTTGTCTGCACTCTCAAACATTCCTAAACGGGAAAACATGAATAATCTTAATGAATAAGTTACTATGGATTCTAAATGTGTCACATCTGCATAGCCCTATTCATATAAGATAGTGGGACATATAGTCTAATTTGTCAAACTGTACTCTTTTGACACAAACTCTATATTTGTTTATCTTATTTTGACTGAACATCGATTGTGACATCAACCATGAAAAGTATTTTTTCCCCCCAACAGGCACTGTTGTCACTATTACTATTACTTTTATTATATCACTATTATTTATTTAACTGGTTGTACTTACCTAACTGGTTGTACTCCATGGCTCTGCTTCCAACACCACACCATAGAGTCCCTGGGAATAACCACGAGCGTTTTCTTCTCGATTTCACCACCAATGTTCTGGAGGTAGGGGCCCATTCATCGTCGCGTGGTGTCGTTAGACCGACAGACAGGGGCTCTCTGGCAACATCCGGCGTGCAGGGGTTATTATCCGGAGACAGCAGCATGCTGATATTGAAACGACGGATTGCTGCGTCTATTTGCACGTCTGGGTTCTTCTTGCAGAGAGAGAGGTATCCTTCAGTGATGAATGGGTTGGAATGAATAGAGCATCTGACCAATTGGTTGTCTTCGGTCCATACGGCAAGATATAACACGAAGTTGCCCAGTGGTGCCCGTTGAAGAAAAGTTAGGCGCGTGTCGTGCCCCTTCCTTGCAGCGGAACTTAGTATTGGACAAAAGTGGCCAGACGTCATGCCGTCCTGCGCATTTGCCTTAGAAAGTAACGATAAGACGAGGACGACTGACAGTAGAATTTCGTGTATCATTTCAATGTAGGTCAAGTGTGCTGGTGAAACTTTAACTTGAACTTAAAATCAAATTGTCGATTGACGACTATACGCAGGACGCAACGATTCAAATGTAGTACTTATAACTCGACGCTTCGAGTCTTGCAATGCATGCAACCCGCTGGTGATTTGCAGGGTGCTGCTGAGTTTAGTCCTCTTTAATTGATGGAGGAGGAAGCAAACGTCGGTAACGTGACACTGTTATTTACCAAGCGTGCTCGCGGGTTGCGCACCTGCACCGCACGCGTACGCGCACTACGTATAATAACTTTATTATTGTATTTTGATTCCACAGACATTAGCTCCTCAATGAACTGTTAATTTAAACGTTGTTGTTATTCTAATTGCACTGTTGTGATAAGTGTAGGCCTATTTTGTTGGGCATAACAGTAATTCAATCATAATAACAACAACGTTTAGGAGAATTAGAAACATATATGACAATATGTGTGCTGCATCTTTATAACGACTGAAAGATAATGTCATTGTATTCATATATTTTATTTTATTTTCATTGTTATTATCATCGATTATACTCTACAGTGCCTAGTCTATAGTACCAGTTTGTCCTTTGTATAAACTACAAGCATAAGCAAATGTAACATAATATAATATTAGCATTTCCCCCCACAATGTGTATTAATCTGTGTAAACTCTGCAAAATCTTTACATGCAACGTTGTTTTTGGAAACATACATATTATCAGTGCATGCACTACCTATTTACAAAGAATAACAATACATACGAGTCAGATCAGCTTGCATTCCCATGGATTTGGCAGAATCAATCGACACAAAATAGAAGACAGAAGAAAAGTTTAGTTATAGCTCAGAGAAAAGCTTGCAGAAAAACATACGACGTGAGAGAGTGCGCTTGGTTCATGTTTGTTGACCACTTATTTCGGTGATCCTATCGCAGCATTACTTTATCACAGTTCACTGCACGATTCTACTTGTTTGATTTCCTGACATTAAAGGAGAGAAGAAGCCCTCGTGTTTGGCGCATGGGAGAAAGACTATCACATGTGACGCAGAGAAGGAAGAACCAGATCGGTCCTCAGGTTGACTATTCAAAGAGGCGTTTATTTTTTCACCGATGTCCTCTCTTATCACTTGTGGTGATGCTGCTATACGTGTCACGTAGTAACTTGCACTCATTTACACCACAGTTCTGGACGCTTTTCTTCAAAAGCCTGTCTTATCAATACCAATGCGCATCCTGATGGTCATGCAGCGAAATATGTATTTACATTATAGTGGGCTCATGTGTATAAAATATTCAGAGGAATGTTATGGGGGGGGGGGGGGGGGTAAAAGAGTAAACGTTGAATTACAATAAAATCATTTGACTTAAATGAATGTGTACTGTATATATCTTGAACCACAAGACATTTCATGCATAGTTTTTTTTTCTATGAATCACTTTTTTCTTTAGTTTAGTGTAGTTCTATTACAATGGAGCAATGCAAACCGCTGTGTATAAATTGAGGTCATTCCATTGAGTCAGGTGTGCTTTTCTTGGATCTCTGTGATAGGTGATCAGACACCCACTGAAGCCTTGATTGGTCGAGGTGTTAGCCAACAGAAAGGGGGGGGGGGGACTTTTCCCCAAGAGCAGGGTGTGTTAGGATTGAAGCAGGTCATCATTGAAAGTGCATGCAAGTCACACTCCACATACTGACGACGTCACCCCCTTCCACGTTGGCTTAAACTAAGACCCCTCAGAGTGAGCTGTGCATTCAGTATAAAAGCCGTGGTAGAAAAACACTGAGCTCTCCATGTGAGGCACGTGCTTTAGATAATTACATCTAGCAGAGGAGACAGGTCTTCATTAAACAACCGAGAAATAATACAAAATAATATTTTTTGTTCTTCTCAGATCAAACTAAAGAACAAATAAGTCAGACATATATATATACTTGATGTGCTATTCATTTAAAGTCTCAAATAAAGAGGAACTTACGTTTTTCATAAACACCAAGTCATGGTCTATGGAGTTTATAAATGAGATGAAAACCATTTCTAAACTTCTTCTAAACTTCCACTTCTTTATCTCCTAACCTGAGCTACTTATTTATATGTAAACATTTTTCCTTAAGGACACATTTCCATGACACCGGAACCGTTTATATATCACAGCAGCACTTCCACTTTTATCTTATGCCTGTGGGGTTTGCATGCTCATACAAGGGTTAGCTTTCAATGTGGCACCGGAAATTAAAATGTGACAGCCGGCTCATTGTGACATAACATACAAGGACGGTTGTAACTTCAAATGCCATAACATATTACATTAATTGTTTCATGCCAGTGCAATTAAAATAATATTTGTTTGACCTTAGGACGTGAGTACTCCTGTATACTACTTAACATGGTGGGACAGGCATGAGTGTTTTTGTGCAGCTTTATGCTTAAGTGACACACTCTCAAGTCTATACTTATTCGATTGCAATAATGATTGGAAATGTTCCACGGGCAGACTCGAAGTCTGAGCACAGGAAAGGGATAAAGTGAAGATAAAGATGGGAAATTACTTCTTAAACGTGGGGAGGGGGGAGTGCTGGGTGCTGGCTGAGAGCAACGCTTGCAGAGCACAAAAAGAGAGAAGGAAAGAAAGGCTAAATGCGACAGATTCTAAAGGGTTTCGAGAGGAGACGGAGGAGATGGTTAGATGACTCATGCATGTTCGCGCGCACGCGCCAGTGACTGCTTAATCACTGGAGACATGGTTCTCGTTGTACAAGGTGTGCCAGCGCTCTATCTTCTTGTCCTTGTTCTTCAGGCACTCGTACCAGTGCTTCAGCCTCTCTCCTTTGGCGGTGATGCCCAGCTGACATCCACCTATCACAGACACAGACCAATCAGAGAAAGACCAATTAGAGACGGACCAATCAGTGTCACAAGAACATCCACAGAGGATATTGTAGGGGTTAGATACATTTTATATTCAGTAGGAAGTAATAACTTACCAATGTAGTCGTTGGATTTGCCAATGTCATAGTCCCACACAGAGATATCTAACGTTTTCTTGGCCAGCTCACTGTGTTTGATCTCATAGCCGAATTCCTGAGGTTCAATCAGGCACAAAGTAGATGAACAGTTCTTACAGACAGGCTTTTTCAATGTTATTTTTATATTTGAAATGCTGTCATTTAGCAACCAACCTCATTGTATTCTGGGTTTAGTGTCTTCTTCTTGATCTGGGTTTTGCACTTGGCTTTCTTCCCCATATCAGGTTTCAGAACTCTAGAAATGATACGAAGAACATTAGCATTTGTGAATTATCACAAATGTATCATTTGTTTATATTGACATTAATATAGTACAGAGGAACCTCTTATCCCGTGGGACTGTTAAACGGCAGGTAGGCCAAGAGTGGGATGTTGCCTCACCATGAATCAAGATCTACTGTAACTCCAGAATCCCAATGAATGAACTCATGTTTCAATGTTGATTCATGTTTCAATGGCTTACTATTTCCTTGACTTTACCCCCAGTTGTTGCAGCTTTTTGTGCGCTCCATGTTTTTAAAACGACATGAAGGCATTGTCAATTACTACAGCATTGGCAATTGTTTTTATTTATTTATTTTAGGTTGTGACCCAACGACTACGTCACGTGTGGGTCCTGAGGCGAGACCAGTTGAGAGCCACCGCTATAGGAGACACACTCTCTCTCTCTCTCTCTCTCTCTCTCTCTCTCTCTCTCTCTCTCTCTCTCTCTCTCTCTCTCTCTCTCTCTCTCTCTCTCTCTCTCTCTCTCTCTCTCTCTCTCTCTCTCTCTCTCTCGACGTAGACCTCTTATCAGCGACAACGACATTGTCGGCCTACATTTTGACGAAGGGGTCAGAGTAGCCGTTGGCATCCATGGCAGCCAGGTGGACGCAGCGCACCACCCCCACGAGCAGGCGGTTCTGCTGGGTGCTGTACATGAGGGACATGAGGATCCTGCCGCGCTCCTCCACCTCCCCTCCATCCTTCCCCGGCTGTCACAAGGAGACACAAGGAGACAGGGGGGGGGGGGGGGGGGGGAGAGGCGGGATTGGGAGTGAGAGGGTGGGGGGGGGGAGGTAGAGGAAGAGAGAGAGAGACAGAGAAAAGGAGAGGAAGAGAGGGTGAGAAAGGGAGGGATGGAGAGACAGGTAGAGATATAGGGACAAGAGAGACACAGAGAGACAGAGATAGAGAGACTGGAGTGGTGGCAGGTTAGGCCGATTCGTGCTCAGATGTGTATGAGGTTATCAAAGGAATCTGTCATGCATAGACATGCTTCAAGCATTGCCTCGTCCTCGTAGAGAGAGATGCCTCGGGCCGCCCCGGCTGTGCCAGTCCTCTTCATCTGTGTGTGTGGGGAGGAAGAGGAGGGGACGACAAAGATCACAGCGGGTCAATGAGAGACACATTGGGGAAGAGGAGAAAAAGAGAGGAAACACTAGCAATTATTGTCTGGGGTACAGAGTTCACCTACGGGAACAACTCTCTCCAGACACACGTTGAAGTTCTTCTTCTGGTTGACTTTCAGCTTCTTCAGGGCCACTCTGGTCTCTCCGATAAATTCGTTATGCCCGAACTTGTCCTCGTCACAAACGGAGAGCCTATACGCGGTGCAAAAGGCGAATGAATGGCTGCTTTCCATGCCGTTGGCGCATTCATTTTGTGTGTGTTTTTGTGTGCGTAAAATGGTATCCAAGGATACCATATTGCGGTGAGTAAAAAAATAAATAAGAACAACGCTCAGATAACAGCTAACCATATACGTGAGGCAGAAGTGTGCAGTTTACTGCATGGCTGACTGCCCTGGGGGGGGGGGGGGGGGGGGGGGGGGTTAGAGAGGAGCGAGAGGGCGGGGTATCCACCTGAGGGTTTTGCGCTGCATGTCCTCGTCTGTCAGGCCGTGGTATGTAAGCGTCTCATTCCATGCAGGGTTGCGTGTGTTCCTCAGGGTTTTTGTGCGCAGCTTTGTAGACTGATAAAGACAGCCAAGGAGGGATGGTTTGGGAGGGGGGGAAGGGGAGAAAAAAGGCATCTTAAAAAGAAAACTGCACAACTGATTTGGATTGGGTAGCTGGCATCGTTGTAGAATAAGTGTTGACAAGGATTTCATGGCCTCCTGGTACAATCTACATTTATGAATGATGCACTTTGGAAAATAGCATCGTTTGAAACTGACAATGAAAGGACATCTTTCTCAGGTATGACAAACAATAATCGGCCGTTCTGCCGGTGACAAGCTGCAGAACTTGATTGCCACCACAAGGTGTCAGGCTTAAGCCTATTGGAAGATGAACCTGCTTGCGCTGCCGCTTGGCTATTATTTAGAACAATATGTAGGGTGACAACAACACATAAATACTTTTGTTGTCTCACCTTACTAGCCCCAGGAAGCAGGTGAAGCTTGATATATGGATCTGCCAGCCCGTTGGAGTCCATCGGCTTCAATCCCTGTAAATTGGGGTGAAAGATCACATTGATCATTGATCACATCATTGCAGGATGCAGAAAGCCATTAAGGTTGCCTTTTCATAATGCAAACTACTTGATGTGTTTGTGAACGTGAGAGAACACTTGACAGTACTTTGGCTTTGAGGATGCTGCAGTGAAGGCTGCTGCTTTCCTGCTCATAAAGCAGGCTGAACTCCAAAGACCCCAGTGTGGCTGAAAGAGGCCAAAACCATTCATTAGATCTCCATACAGATAGACACACAGGGCTGTGGTTGGCGATAATTAAGAGAATAAATCAGAGGGGAATATACGCATATTGCTTAATGACACAAATCTTGTGCTTGTTGGCTTCGGTTGGAATTAGCATGAGCCGAGAACGCGGACCAGGCTGAGAATTTGATGGACACGAATACTGCATTATAATTACACCCAAAAGTGTGACTCATCGATCTTGGTGACCTGGATCACGATATACAGAACACTATCTCGGTATGATTAAAACATTGGTAAATTATGTTGAAAATAAGGTTATAAATAACTGGAATAGAAGGTTTCTTAATGTTTATATGAAGGAGTAACCATAGGAACCGTTGCTGTCAGGGGGACAAAATAACCTCTTGTAATTGGTTTATTTTGTCTTAGATGATGGTGAGAGACCCGGTGATGGGATTCAACTGGTTCAACTACAGGTTCAACTGGTGAAATGCTCTCTACAAGCTAATGCTAAACTGCAACGGCTGCCAAGGAGCAGAGATCGGCGTATAGTCATTGTTTTTAATCCTATTGGTGTTCTTTGAAGTCACTCATTTGTGCTACACATAACTCAAATTAACTATCAGTACTTAAAATTTAACCTTAAACCCCATTAACAGCTATTAAAACTATTCAACCAAATGATTAACAAAGGATTGTATAGCAATATATAAGTATTGGCATTGCAAGTGGAACCAGGTGTATGGGAATCTATTGGAATATATACAGGGGCACATCATTAATATGCAAGGGCAATAACACTTTAATTCACTTTTAAATAGCATGTAGAAAAGTGAAACAAATACAATGCTAAACCTTCCTGACATTACCTTACAGTCCCTACATTTGACACTAAAAACAATACACAAGTGAATTTGTTTTTAGGGTTTACATTTTAAAACAGTTTCCTTATAATCAACATAGGAATAGTCTGAAACATAATACATAATGTATTATATATAATCAATTCTAAGTTATAAGTAATTCTCCTGTATGCCACCACTGAAAGTATTTGTTGCATTGCAATCAACACATTGCAGCAAAGGTTCAAGTCAACTACCCAAATGGGGGTGTGGCTGGAGCTATTTGGCTGCCAGACCCGAAGTGGTACATTAATCAGCCTGTGGCTTGGCTACATGATCTCATACTAATTTCTGCTGTGTAAAGATAAAGAGACAAATGGTCCAAGACCAAGCCTGCGACTCGTTGTAGCTGACGAGTCACTCCCCAGACTGGCTCAGACTTCTTCTTGTCTCAGCACTGCTGCGCTGTCTATTTTCCCTGTAAACTCAAGTGCCACACCCCCAATCCGGGGTTCATGACTCTGATTGGAAAGTAATTGCATTTCATTTCCCGGCGTATTGATCTCAAAAGACTTCCACCGCAATTGAAGAAATGCAACAATGAGCATTTACTTTTGGAACCTTCAGAGCAGTGTACAGTGCTGTGTTAAACGGATGAATCAATAGTCTTTCAACGGGGGATTTCATACAAACATGGCGGCGTATCACGCTCAAATTAAATGGTGCTAAGACAATGCCCTGAAGGTTTTCATTTGTTGTCTTCTGTTTCAAAAATTCAAAATAAACAATTTGTATCAACATGTGGCATTCATTTCCTCTCCATTCCAGGGGCGTGTGCATCTGTACAAGACACCACACATCCACACCATCATCAGCAAAGGCACTTGAACCAGTAGGAACCCGAAGACGGCCTCCTAAACTCCCATCAGCGTCACAACTCCTCAATCAGACCACCACATTTCTGTCCCCGCTCTCACGAGAAACACACAGGGGACCGGCTGCAGACACAGGGGAGGAATCTATATCCCATCAGTCCTGTTTCATATCAAATGGTTTGCCCACACCCGATTCCTGCATCTCTGTGGTAACTTAACAACGTGTCCCCCCCCCCCCCCCCCAAGGGACGCAATGAGGCCGTTTGCTGCTCCAGGCGTAGGACATGATTGGAATGGCACCGTTCTTATCACCCCTGGGGATACATATATATATATATATATGGACTCCTCCTAGCTGAGTGTCGAGGCGTCTGAGCAAGACACCTAACCCTACATATATATATATATATATATATATATATATATATATATGTGTGTAGGGTCCCCCCTTCACAATAACATGTTTTCACTATTGACTCATTTTACATCTGCTCTCTGCTCTGCTTGGAGGGTATTTATTGATTCCCACGGCTGGATGGGAGCTCACACCAATCATTTATCTTCCACCGCCAAGTCAGATAGATTCAGCCAGAATGATATCTGCTGTTTACAACAACTATTAGACTATTTGTACTCCTGAAATATTACCCCTGCTGACGGGCAAAAAAAAAGAGAAAAATAAACCAGGGTTTTTGGCGTGGTATGACTCAGTCTTCCTTAATGGGAAAACGATTGCTGCCAAGTGAGGGGGACTATACTTAATATGTCACACCATATAAGTTTGTATCGAATCAAAAAACACCTGTGCCCCATTCATTTTTCCTGAGTGTCAAAATGTGCTTGCGGCAGAAGTATACAGCTAGTATATGGGTCTTGGTACTCTCCATGCTGAACTATGTAGTGGAAGAAACTGCTGACTATGAGGATCATGCATAGGCTGTTCAAAATATGGACGTAGGGTCGTTGACATCACCGATTGGTTTACACATGACTGTTTTGAGGGAGTAGATTTGCCTTCTACCTGCCACCAGCACTGGAAGCAATCCATATTTGGCCCATTGAGGGCGAGACTTGAATGTTCCCCTCGCACTAGTCTCTGACCAAAACTCATTAATATTCAATCCATAATAACCTTTTAATTAAATACCATTGTAGCCCACGATGTCGGAAAAAACGTATCATGAAGATGAACTAGTCACTTGATCCTAACCGAATTACTAAAAAGATTATTCTGATAATTAATACGATAATTAAACCACTATTTCTTCTCGTTTAATGAAAATTGTGGCAGGTCATTCTGCCACCAACTACCGTGAACCACCTAAAGGCGGTTCTCCTCTGAGACTCGCAACCAGACCGGAAGAGACTCGACATGCAAGTCTCTTCCACCTGAGCAAACAGATGGTCACGGCTGCCGCTTGGAATCCTGTCAGAGATCCTCGGGTGAGGGGGCTGTGCGGCCAACTCACTGGCTTCGTCGGAATCGATGTCGTTGGCGTCGTCGTCTTCCTCCGCGGGGGGAGGTGGCTGTCGGACGACCGGCTGCCTTCTCTCCTCCCGCACCGCGGGGGGCGCTCTCTGCTCTAGAGAGCCGCCACTAGAGGAGTAAGGCCCTCCATCTTCCATTGCCATTGGACCTGCAACCACATGGAGCCATTTCAGCGGACCGTATAACACACAGAATGTAGCAGTCCATTCCCCAAGTCCTGCAGCTTAAGTCACTTAAGCTTAAGAGTCCCAGTGTCAAAGGAAAACTGTTGGAAACCCCAAATCAGGAAGGGATATTTATATTTAGCAGATGCTAAATGCTTTTATCCAAAGCATTCATACACCGACGGCGGTGTCAACCATGCAAGGCGACAGCCAGCTCGTCGGGAGCAGTTAGGGTAGGTGTCTTGCTTAGGGACACCTCGACACTCAGCTAGGAGGAGCTGGGGATCGAACTAGCAACCTTTTGGCTACAAGTCAACCCGCTCTACCTCCTGAGCTAAGCGGACCCATTTGTAAGTATGCTGACACATCACATCATGATTCTGTGGCTGACTCTCCGGTGGCCTGAGCCCTAACAGTCAGCGCTCACCTGGCTGGGCCATGGTGGCAGCCGGCTGGGGTCTGGAGCTCTGGACGGTCCCAGCCTTCTTCATCACCACGGGGCTGTCTTGGCCCGGCCCACCAGCGCCCCCTGGGGCCATTCGCACCTCCGATGGCTTAGGGGCCACAGGAGGGTAGCCGCCGGTACGGCTCTGTCGCTCTGGCCCTGAGGAACAGGAATTAGAGAGCATACACACACACAACCACACAAACACAAACACACAAACACACACACACACACACACATTTGCATTGGCTGCAGTGGAATCTAAGATGCTCTCTGCTCTCTGGTCTGGTCTGATACTTTTGATGTTGCAGCCTTTTTATTGCAAAAGGCATTGACCTACATACAGCCCAACACACCATGGCAGCCGAGTGACTATACGCCATAATTACACCAGCTGCCTCGTTTCCTCTAACTCCCTTCCACAGGTAACTGGGCTGAAACATGGGGGAGGGGGGTGGATTCTATTCCTACACCCCCAACACTAGCGTCACCCTGACACACATCACATACCACCGCATCCACCCCCACTCCCACCGACCCCCCCCCCCGGGCTGCCAAAATCGGGTCTGCGCCGCCAGATCAAAGGTTCTGGCAACGGGGAACAAAGGGAAAAACACAACAAGAAACGAGAGGCTGCGCTACGAGAGGATTGGTGTCGGGCGGACAGAGGGATGAGAGACGGAGAGGTGGGGGTTTTTCTTTTGAGGACAGGATGTTAGAAATCGGAGTGTTATGTGGATTTCCTAAAGGTAGGCCACAGGCGAGTTTCACTTGCCTGCGGTCGGTTCAGCGCGAGCCCCCTGAGGTTGACCTGAGATGTGGAAAAATAGAAGGGATCAAAATGGGTGTTCATTTAAAACAGAACAGCATTGCAATGACAACGCAACCGCAATCTCTGTGTGTGATCGCTTTGGGACATCAAACACATTCTTTTCTATTTTCACTGCAGTGGGGAAAGGGAGGATTGACGTGGTACTTTGTTGCTGTGGATGTGCTGATTTCTCTCGCGCTGCCGAGACCGGGGGTCCATGGGCCTGCGCGGCCTGCTGCTGCCCCGGGTTTGGGTCTTTGGGTTTGGAGATGGGCATGGGCGAAGGCAGGAACTGCTTAGGGAAGCCTTTGAAGAACCAGGCGCCGGACCTCTTCCACACCTGAGGGTTCCCATGGATGGACATTATACACGTGGCTTCCGCGTATGGGATTGTATTTATCTGTGCTTGATAGTGAAATTAAAAACAATAGTGACAGAAAAACCATTGCAAAGGCGTGAAGACAAACTCGCCTCTCGTTGTTCTTTGCAGATCTTGCAAAGCCACACGGAGCGTGGACGACTGTCAGCCTGCGTTCCACACTTTGTGCACATGTGCTGCACAATCACAACACAACACACAACACAGACTAGAATCACAACACTGAAACCGAATGCATGAACTGAATGCATGGCGGATTTTCCTTGTTGTTTTGTTTTGATTATCCACCTCTTATTATTCGCCCGACGGCTCCTACCTTTTTGCAGTCCTCACACACCACGGAGCTGACCCCTGGCGACCCCAGCTGCTCCCCGCACAGCAGGCAGCGGGATACCCCGTCCCCACACGCTGTCTTCTTCATGTCGTCCAGACGGTTCACCAGACGCCTGCCACGGGGAGAGTGACACCTCTTCTTAAAACCACTATCGGCACAAAACAGCTCTGTCTAGGAGTCATCCGCACTTAAGAGAGACACAGCGTCTACTGATTTTAGACAAGGTTGTGTCTGGCCTTCATATTCACAGCGGTCAGGCGGAACAGAACCCGAAAAAAGTCAATAACTTAAGCGGGCAGCATACTGATGGGAGCGTGATGGGAGAAGTCCTTTGCCGGCTAACTTGTTTTATGCTCTTTATGCTTTGGGAACGCTCCATTAGTAAAGACCTGTGGGGTCTCCATGGAGATGGGGAAATCCCATCAAAATAAAATCACGTCAAGCTCAGCGAGGTATGCGTATGTTCGTTTTTTTTCTCCGCAATCACATAATTTGTGTCCTCGCCGAATCGTATTTTTCTGCAAGAAGTGTGCTTCCCCGCTTTAGGAACAGCCTCTCACCCAATCCTCTCCTGTTCCATGGCCTCCATCTTCTCAGCACGGGCGATCACATTGTTTATGATCTCCTTCTCCTCGTCGGTCAGGTCAGGGGTCGCGCCTGGGCCAGGCTGCGTTGTCCAGTTGCCCCTGAGAAGCCAAACCAAACACAACGTGTTCAGATGCAGCCAGGTCTCTCTCTTTCTGTTTTGCTTTCGTTTAAGTAGATGACGGTCAGTCATCATGGATTTTGCGTCCTTGACTAGCGTGTTGTCAAGGAAAGCACCCTGGAGGGGGTTGCAGAAGCAGCGAAGGGCAGGACAGGGAAGCATAGCATGTAGCATGTGGAGAACGCACGCTCCCCAGACAAATACACGTTGTGCAACCACCACGGTAATGGCGCCACCGCACATGGTCACAAATCATTCATGAGTGAACATGCAATAACGTAGGATGTGAATATACACTGCTTAGTAGTGCAGGGGAAAGCAGGGCATCACAGCAGATAAGAGTAAGAAAAACCGCTGACTTACTGGTCCTTATCGCTGCATCACAGCGGACCGACAAGGTGGTGAGGTAAAAGCAAAGGGGGGGGGGAGAGAAAGAGGAAAGCACAGGATGGTTAGTGAGCTGGGAGGCAGACATCGTTGTTTATCCATCACCAACTGTGGCATGCAGAAGACGCAGTGTTCGGCCAGCCGTGCGTACTTAGTGTGCACGCTCCTCTGCCCGCCGTTGGACACCCAGCGATCCGAGCTGCCACCTATCACTGCGTCTGTCATGGCTGCTGCGCTCTGTGCAGTGGTGATCTGCAGGGAGGACAGCCACGAGACACAAGGAGGGAGGTGGGGAAAAGAACGGAGAAAATGATCAAGACGGTGTCGGTGTTCCCCATTGGGTACGATTGATGCTTTTATACAAAGCAACGTATTATATGTAACTACTTTTGATGTATGTCATTAACGTTGTCTTTAGTCATCAACAAGCAGGCAGGGGTTAGGCATATTGCTCAAAGGATGCCAACAGGTAGACCGCTGACATTGGGGTTCGAACCAACAACCTCTTAGCCGCTATACTCTCACGCGAATGTACAACAAATAAATGATCATCAGTACATCAAGAGTCAGTTCAACCTTACATCTAGAGCAAGCATGCAACCAATACAGAACATCTGCACTCATCATAAGGACATTCCCTTCCCCTCCCATCGTTTTACCCTGTGCTCATTTATCATTGTTTTAAACCATGTTGGAGCAAACGAAATAGCCTTACTTGAGTCGCCACCTAGACACATAAACACACACACACACCCATATAAATGTATTGAATTATTGTCTTCTAGGAATTGTTATGCTGATGTTGCGCTAACTTGGGCTACTCCTCCCATCGGTGATTACATTTGCTCTGAACGTGCGTTTATCAGGATAGTTCTGACCACAAATTGGCTCGTCAACGTTGGCACTTAACCATCTGAGAGTAGATTGCAAGAGCAGCAGCAGCACTCAGAAACGGCATCAGCATGACCACGCAGCATCAAGCGGTTCTTGGCTCAGAGGTACGTGTTCACCAGCAAAAGACCGTCGTTATCCGCCGTTCATAAATCGGGTACCAACCAGTACGCACACATGGTCTATTCAAGCCGAGATCATCCATAGTTATTATGGTGAAGGTTTTTGTCGTTGTTGTTCCTTTCACAGCGAACATAATTGATCGGATGCATCGAGGAGGCGTTACAAACACATTAGGAGCAGATGTCGAGAGAAACCATTAAGAGGAGCCCCCCCCCCCCCCCCCCCCCCCCCCCCCCCGGAGGAAGAGACTGAGCCTGTGTGTGTGTGTGTTTGGTTTTTCCTCCGTGACTGTGAAACTGAGACACTCCAATGCTCCCATCCAGAGAGAGAGAGCAGAGGGAGCGCATGGAGGAAGAGTGGAGGAGTGGAGGAGTGGAGGAGTGGAGGAGTGGAGGAGTGGAGGAGTGGAGGAGTGGAGGAGTGGAGGAGTGGAGGAGTGGAGGAGTGGAGGAGTGGAGGAGTGGAGGAGTGGAGCGAGGCTGCGTGAGGCTGCAGGGAGAGGAGGACGCCTGCGTTGAGGGACGGAGGCTTAAGGAGGCTGAGGAGACCAGCAGAGTCTATACAAAATTAAATCAAAAGACTTGTAGCGCTTCCTTCTCCCCGGAGCTCCGCGTCTCTGCGGCTTTGGTCTCAATTTCCGGCGACGGGGCGCTGGGGGAAGTGTGGTGAGGGGTGATGGGGACTCTGAGAGTGGGTTGGGACCAGGGTGTGTGTGTGTGTGGGGGGGGGGGGGGGGGGGGAGGGAGGGAGAGAATAGGAGACAACAGAGAGGGCTAGAAGTACTAACAGTACAGGCGGAAAAAAAGCGAAAATCAATACGTCTCATTTGTCTCCAGTTTGTTGGAAGCCATCGCTCAACAGCCATCGCGCCAGCCGTGGTACAAAAATGTCAACTCAGTGAAAGCGAGAACGTAACTCACCATCTCACCACAGCCAATCCCAGTGTGTGATCCTTAGAGAATACCACATCAACAATGAACAGGAATCTGTCTACGTGTGCCTGTGGTATGTGTGTGTGTGTGTGTGTGTGTGTGTGTGTGTGTGTGTGTGTGTGTGTGTGTGTGTGTGTGTGTGTGTGTGTGTGTGTGTGTGTGTGTGTGTGTGTGTGTGTGAGAGAGCAAATGGACATAAACATTTAGCTTATCATACTGATCTAACGGATGATAAATAGAGATGTGATGGTGTAACAGTGGAAACTTTTTAACCACTGTTTGTAACAGTTTAACTCGATTAGACACGTCAAAAAAAATAACCTTTTGTGTTAAAGCAGACAACTGAGTCTCTCTTCACAATCGTATCATCTATGATTATTGGGTTTGAATATTTCATTATGGCTTGTGGAATTGGTTTTGGACTGATATCTGACACCGATGCGGATGTGAGTGCATCCCTATGAAGAGGACAGAGCTAAAGATAGAGGTGAAGATCGAGATACAATTTAAATGAAAAAAAAAAACATTGCTATAAATAGTCCTGTGCTTTGGGTGTGGGCATGTTGTTCTGATGTTGTGTCCCGTGTGTCTGATGAGGAGCGTGTAATGAAGACAGAACCTTTGTGGAACACCGTGTGGATGATCACTCATCCACAGCCACAGCCCGTCCTCACCGGCCCGGCAACATGGGCCGTGACACAAGTGGGCAGAGAGAAGGAGCCAGCCTCTGCTGAAGAGGGAATCTCGTTAGCGATGGCATTCAACTGATAGATTGATAGCCGATGTCAGTGATGGCGGATCGCTCCCGCGGAGAGCTCTCGCAGGCTTCCGCTGTGAGCGGTTTGGAATGAAGCGGTTCAGACGACATCATCGGCTGTAAGTTTGGATGTGGAGGTTTCACACGCCAACAATCCTTTAAAAGCCTGACTTGAAAAAGAAAGGAAGAAGAAAAGCAAAATTATATATCTATATATTATTTTCCATCACCCCAAGGACCCATCTTCTGCCTTTCTATCAAAAATGTCATACTAGGTGTATTCATAGCGGTGTTACATGATTGCTCTCATTCAAGAGCCAGACCGCTCACTGGCTATGCTAGTGAGTTCACCGACCTCGCCGAGCATGGCCCGGCTATGACTCAGACTCAGTGGTCTATTTCCTACGCCTTGGTTTGGAGCTGGTGGGATAAGAAATCAAGAAACTTTCAGTGACAGAAAAGTGGCGATGAACCAAGTAGGGCTAAGTAATTGTTGAGAGGGAATTACGTTATGAATTTGGCTTGCAAAGCGCTGCGTCATACATGAGATGACACTGGGGAAACTGGAGGAAATAAAGGAAGTGTCTATTCAGTTATTTCCTTTGTTGACCAAATAAACCTGCCTTTGACTCCTGTATCGTTAACTGTAATATATGAACACTTGGGGGGGGAGGCGGGTTAGAGTCCACCAATTAGGCGACCTGAAATTTACTCAAGGGGTGTAAAAGGAAAGTCAATACAAATTTGCATCAGTGTGTCATTTGGGGGGGGGGGGGGGGGGGGGGGCTGGGCGCAATTCCCAGTTCTACAGCCGACACTGTTCATAACCTCCTGCTGTTTTATGACTTTGGTTATTATTTTAGGGAAGCAACAGTAGCCATTCTGAGTAGGACTCCTGAGTGATTAAGAATCTTTAACAACCCACCTGGACACACCTGTGGTGCTGTCACCTTTTTTTTTTACCACGGCTAATTGATGCATTACTGCAGTATGCACTTGACAGGTACAATGAAACGTCCTCTGATAGCCCGGTGATTCCTACAGCTACTCTGCATTATGTCCAGTTTTCTGGGGAAAGTTGCTCGTGCAGTACTTAGAATTTGTGTAGCTGCTCCAATATTGATTTCGTTGTTTGCTTTGGTGGCTGTCCACCTCACCTGTAGGTCACTTTTGGCTAAACCTGTGCGCTGAATGACGAAATGTATAAAAATGACAGATACTAGCACACTGGTGTACTTATGTGCAGCCTGGTTTTATGTGTGACACTTAAGATGACGATACAGACAACAGGGAAGAGGATTGTGCGTTGTTGAGCGCGATTTGGACAGTGGAGCAGGAAAATATCGATGGATTGATCCAGCACAGATCATTATTGACCTGCGTTCCAGGACTCTGGTAGGGAAGGGAGAGCAATGATGCAAACATGGTATAGCATGACAGTAGTCCTATCTGGGCTTTTTCCATAGGGGTCAACTTGAAGGTTAACAACAGTGAATGTATACGGCACAAGGTTTTGATAACAGTCTCTCACAAAATGGGCTGAGGTTACCATACTAATAATAATGAATCTTTGTCAGTAAATCATTCCGTACCATGCCCCTATACTTTGAGACACACTCGATTTCCAGGGCACAAATTCCCTTGCTATCAACGGAAATATGTCTAAAGTGGGTTAATGAGACTCTAAAAAACAATGCATAGCCCTTCGATACGGCTTCGCTTTAATTAATAACATATCGGGACCACGTTCCCATTGTGTTACCTGGGTTTGGAGCCGAGGTCTGTGTTCATGACTCCTGGATGGGGTTTAGCCCTGGGCGCTAGTATCCAGGGCTGCTCTACCCATCACAGCAGCTGTAATACCCATTACAATGTGCTGCTGCAGACTCTCTTTGGGCGGAAGTGACAAGCAAGTCAGCGATTTCTCCCAGTCCATTAAAAAAAGATATAGAAAAAAAGATATTGCATCGGAGGCTGGAAAGTATCCAAATTAATCAATTTGGCAAATTGCATTTCTATACAACTCGTGGCCATGCCATTTATTTGTGGAACACATTTATTAGTCATGGCTAAAGGTTGTAACCGATCATATTGTCCTCTGTATCCCAATAAAAACCAAATGGGTTTAGTTCAAACAGACACTTTTCACCATGTGCTGCCCTTCGCTAACGTCCCGTACCCTTTCCCGTTGGGCTTCCTACAACGCAGAAACAATGACAGGGCGGCCAGACTGATGCTGCTGTCACTGGGTAATGCAGTAAGGTCCTCCTGGCAATTAAATCATCCAGACTGATGCCAAAGAGGCCCCCGAGAGCCAAGGTTGATTCAACTAAGGCTCCAGAAAACCACGTCCAAGGAGCCCAGGTTGGCAGAAGTCACTGAGTTTCATTCATTGGATCATTTTAATGATATTATCACCCTCTTTTAGATCTGTAGACCTCATTTACGTTGACTAGATCCTTAGGAGTTTAAATAATTGAAGGATGTGGAATGAAAAGCATGTCGGCAAACAAAGCTATACTTAGGAAATCAAATATTGATTAGTTTTCTGTTTTTGTTATTGAGGTGCACTGAATAACTTATACCAAATGAATGTAGTACACGCCGTGCACTCTGGCAAGTTTTTCATTTCTTACTGGTGCTCAATGAGTTTTAGCTTTGTTCCGTGTTTAGAAACAGTTTGAAAAAACACCACAGCAATCTCCCTGCAAGAAAACACTGCTTTACAACAAGCTGCAACAATCAACTAAAATGTAAAATCAGTTCAATTGCAAAAGTACAACTCTTTCTTCGAGTAGAAAAGTTCTGAGATGTTATGGCCAGTGTGTTAAAGCCAAAATGTAGACCAGAATGTCCTTACGATTCATCTTTTATTTTGACAGTCGGTCCAATCAAACATCTCATTCATCAACTGATTAAGCTCTGTTGGCAAGCTCTGTTGGGGGGCAAAAAGGGTCGAAAAGCCCCACTGAGGACTGGACATGGAAGAGGGCTGTTAAGCACTGCACCAAGTCACTGTTGACTGCGGGAGAAAAGCATCACTCAGCGATTCTTAATTATTTACAGCAGCAAAGCTCCTTGCTTGTCAGTTCTACATTTGCCTCTCACTGAGGCTCCACATTTTCAACGCATTAGCATATTGTGCTAGAGTTGGTCTTTGATCAGCCAGATTTCTTTTTCTAGGAGAGGGTGAGGTGTGGGAAGGAAGCGATTGTTTGCGTGAGCCGTAAAGAATAGGGGGAGCTGCAGCTGAAGGCATTTGTTTGGGCTGTGGGAATATGTCTTGGCTGCTGGCATGAGAATGCAATATCAAATACATAACATGAGGAAACTTGTGATTCTTTATTTTTCTTTATTTTTCTATTATGGTCACAGGGACCATCTGTGAAGCCATCTGTGGTGGCGTTTTTAGGTCTGGAATGGCAAGAGTCTCTCAAAGCCATTTAGATAGGAGGCATACTTCCAGGTTCCACTTGGCTGGAGAATAAACAGGAAGGACCATGTAGCCACCCCCCCCCCCCCCCCCTTCCCTGCCCTGCTCTGCTTCCCGCCCCTGCCCACAGCGCTGGGCACACTTCCTTTCGGAAAACAGACGCAAGCTACATAAACTAAAAAACATAACCCAATGTGTCAGGCATTATTCCAGCAGCTGTTTTTGGTCTTTTGTCTATTACCAAAAAATTAAAGTACAGTGAACGCATTATAAAACGAATCCTGCAAATGAAATGACTTCAAAGAATTAACATAACTGTGCGGTGGAGCAAAAGGCTGCAATCGTGCTCTCGTTCAAACGCTTAATCGCTCATTCCCGCCACGTCCTGGGGCTTAAAGGTGGGGCCGCCAGATTTACGCGTTGCGTCGGTGCGACCCTTAGGGTCCCATTCCCTCTCCCTAGCCAACAGAACGCTAATGAACCACCGAGGCCGTAGGTGGAAGCAGTTCATTAGTAGAACATAAAACAAGCCCTGTCAAGTCTTCATTGTGTCAGGTGAAACAAAGTGAAACAATACTTTGATGGTATTTGCAACTTGTCTGTCTGTGTTTCCTTCAGGTAATACATTGTGTACTCGACCGACAGTTCCAATAGACAATAAGTAAAGAATGAATCAATCAATACCAAATAAAACCCCTCTGTCGTCAGCTCGTCCCTGGTAGCAGAAGCCTGATCCACGTGGTACAGTTCAGCTGCTCCGCCCCGCCCCCACCCTCCTACCCTGGGCTCCATCGTCTGGACAGTGAACTAGCGGGTACAAAGCAGCCTGAGTGTTTTTCTTTTCACTAGATCTCTGTTTGCAAACAAGCGTTGCGACAAGGCTGGCAGCACCACGCCACACACACACAACAACACTCCGTCTGGCGCTACCGTCTGTGTGTGATGCCAGATGAAGCGGTTTGATTTTACTCTCTGATCCTGTAGAGAGCATGTCATGCGGGGGGGGGCGCGATATGTTGCCAGAAATGACCGTATTCTACTCAATATAAAGGTAAACAGAACATCAGGGGTTGGTCAACATCAGTAGACGAGGAAACGATTTTCATTTGTGTATGTTTTTGAAACACAGGATTCTTCTGAGAAATGATTGCTACAACTAGTGAAAAGGTTGTAAAACAAGCTTTGTAGAGAGCCATGCTTATCCCTCAGCCCAACATCCGCCATCGACGAGCCTAAGACAATTGAAAGATAGTTTTGAATGCCAAATCTTGGGCTCTCTCGGGAGAATGTGGCTTAAAGGCCACATTAATCTCCTCTGTCTTCCGCAATACACCAGCGAGTGTTGGGCTAGATCTAATCATAGGTGTCAGGGCTGAAATTTCTGCTAATGAATTGAATCTCGGCCATAGCCTGCTGAGAGTATGTGGTGGACAGCCACTCCCATTTGGAGCGAGGAATAATGGAACGGTTATTCACACAAAATATATACAAGTTGAAAGCTACGTCTAAAACATGGGAGCGCGTTTGATGTGTGTGCGTTTCCAACTCAAGTTTTCTAACAGATTATGAAGAATACAAGGTGGGGTGGATTTATACCTTTACCAACTGTGGCCATGGTAACAGCAAGATCAGAGGAAATCTGAATGATTAAATACTGTGTGTATGTGTCTGTATGTGTGTGTGCCGTGTGTGTGCTTAAATGTGTTGTATGTGTGTGTGTATGCGTGCGTATGGGCCGTGTGTGTGTGGTGCTTGAATGTGTTGTGTATGTGTGTGTATGTGCACGTGTGTGTCTGTGTGTGTGTGTGTGTTGTGCTTGAATGTGTTGTGTATGTGCGCATGTGTAGTGTGTGTGTGTGCGTGTGTGTGTGTGAGTGTCTGTGTGTGTTTATTGTGCTTGAATGTGTTGTGTATGTGTGTGTATGCGCACGTGTGTGTATTTGTGTGTGTGTCTGTGTCCACGTATGTCTGTGTGTGTTCTGCTTGAATGGGTTATGTGTGTGTATGTGTTTGTGCATATGTGTGTGAGTGTGTATCTGTGAGTGTATCCTTTACAAACCCAATGTATCAACATGTAAAATACCAACTGATTCCACGCCGACATCAATGGCTTGTCCGGCAAGCTCCTGCGTCACATGCAATGAAAGAGGATTCTTAAGTCTGAAATGATGCCTCTTGCCTGATTGATTCCAACCAGGTCTAGAAATAGCATCAAATTAAAAACCAGAAGGCCTTTTCTTTCCCCCCGGGAAGACGGCAAACAAACCTAAGACATCGGACTGTAGGTCTGTTCGCGTATCTTTAAGCTTTAAATTATGCAGTTAGCGTGCAGAGCACTTACTTCATTCCTCCATCCCCCCCCCCCCCTCATATTTTGCCTTTTCGCCTTGCCTCTCCCTCGCTCTCAATCTCCCCATATCTGCGTTGCCCTAGGCATGTGTGAGACAACAAACCTATTATTATTCTGCCTGCCTCCATCGCTATACCCATTTTTTCTTCTATTATCCCTCTTTCCTGGTGTAGTTCTGCTCTGTCTGTGGCAGTGTGTGGCTCCTGAGGTATAAGCTGGCCGTAGAGAGAAAGGGGGGGAGGATGGAGAGAGAGGGGGGGGATGGAGAGATAGAGGGGGGGGGGCTGGAGAGAGAGAGGAGGGACTGAGAGAGAGGTAAAGAGGAGGGTATGAGACAGAGAGACAGGGAATGGGAGAGTGAGGGGGAGGGGGGAGGGAGAGAGAGAGAGAGAGAGAGTGAAAGAGAGAAAGAGGAGGGAATGAGAGAGGGGAAAAGCGAGGTACAGCAGCAAAAGGGTGTCGTCCAACCGTCATGGTGGTTGCTCGTGAGAGGAGGCAGCTGCAGATATCTCAAACCCTTTCATTCAGGTCCTCTCCCCCTCCCCCATGTCATTCCCATGCCTCAGGTCCCTGGAATGAGTAAGAGATGCTGGAAGACAGGGGGCGTATTCCAACCGTATTCCCCTTCTCTAGGCTCACCCTAGGCTCTTTAAGGGGGCTGCTGATGGCAAAACTGATTCTGTTCGGACAAAATAACTGTATCGCTTTGTTGTCGCACTCTGATCTCGTTCCAATAAAGTTGAATAGACTACATGGGCGCAGGAAGGGTTATGCTCACAACAAGTAAGCTGTCAACTGTCCCATGGCACGACTGGAGCTGGGGATGCCTATAGCCTTTGGGAGGCTTTTGAAACCGTAATGCAGCCTTGTCAAGCCCCAATGTGCCCGCTTACAATCCTGCAGCAACGCCCAGGGACCGCAAGCACGGAGTCTCCTAAATGACTTACCACCAGCTCTGTTTTCCTACAACAGATGTGCGCCCTTGTTGCAAGAGTGCAGTCAGCTACTGGGTTTCGTTTTTCTATCGAAGCGAATAACGGTGGACGTTTTTTTTTTTTTTACTCGACCAGTGGTTCATTTACCACGTATACAGATTGAATTGTCTTATCATTACACACATGCGCTTTATAGCCATGCACAGTAATCGCAACGTAACACAACATAGCAGCATCGCCACCTTATAAAACCTGAAACAAATGAAAAAAAGAAAAGCTACACTCATTTTCTTTTAAATCACAAATAAAGCTCACGTGTATGAATCCGATATTTAATGCAATGCTCTTCTAATTACAATCACTGTACTATGTGTGGTGTAGCGTGTAATATCTCTTGCCGCGTCTGTTATGAATGAAACGGTGAATTCATTCAATGCGTAAAAGCAAACTTGTAATTCACGGAGCACCTTGGCCACATGCAGTAGCCCTCCCTGATTCAGGATGAGGAGAACGCAATGCTGAGTGAAAAATAATGAAACCATACTCTACCTGAAATAATCCAGCCGGCTGCTCTGAGTACAAGCTGTCAGCGAGTGATGCGGACTAGGATGTTGTGCAGCATACGGCTCCAACCAGCCAGCAGGTCAGTCATTGCGCATGGTGGCCAGTCACCAAAACGTGCTTATAGGAGTACTAGGGTATAACGTATTCAAATCGTCAAACATTCACTGACTCACTCGAGGCACAGGTGATCTCTGCTGCGTGGGTTCTCTCTCTCTCTCTCTCTCTCTCTCTCTCTCTCTCTCTCTCTCGCTCTCTCTCTCTCGCTCTCTCTCTCGCTCTCTCTCGCTCTCTCTCTCGCTCTCTCTCTCTCCTCCATGAAGAATGACAAGCCCTTGATACCCGGGCATGGAAACCCCTGCATCTAGAGTGATACCAAATTGATGCTTATAAGTAGACACTTAAATAACGTGATGCTGAATCCAATCAACCTGTGTGATTGGCGTTGAAACTGGCAGTAATGAAAAAAAAAGATTTAAATTTCAATGATCTTGAGTTCGAGGAGTTGCTTGTCAAATCCCGCCATCTATTGGTTATCTGGAACAGCATGACAGATGTGTCACGTTTGATGGAAATGGGAGTCTTGAACTGTATTGTAGTCAGTATTATTTTAGAAACCTTGCAGGATAATATAATAGAACACAATATAGCGCCTATGGTTTTCCAATTAATTTCAGGATTTCTCTAACTTGCCTACTTTACAGGCTCAGAATATTCTTGCTCCTATATTTCTGACCTCTTAACCCTGTTAACGTGATGCGTTGTGTGTGGGTGTATTGCATATGGAATATGTTTATTTGTGTCTCTTTATCTATCTCTACCCGCCTGTCAACCTATATCTATCTATCTATCTATCTATCTATCTATCTATCTATCTATCTATCTATCTATCTATCTATCTATCTATCTATCTATCTATCTCTGTCTGTCTGTCTGTCTGTCTGTCTGTCTGTCTGTCTGTCTGTCTGTCTGTCTGTCTGTCTGTCTGTCTATCTATTCATCTATCTCTCTCTCTTTCTCTCTCTCTCTCTCTCTATATATATATATATCCAGTTAATAATAATAATAATACTTATACTACTAATAATATTAACAATCATATTAATAAGAATAAAAGTAATAAAAGTAATACAATTAATACAATTAATAATTATTATTATTTTTGTCATAACAGTCATTATTATTATTATTATTATTATTATTATTACTAATAATAATAATAAGAAAGTTAATAATAATAGAAACAATTATATGAAACCATCAAACAAACAAACAACCGTCTACAAATCTATTATAGGTTATGGCTGTTAATATTGCCCTAAATGCCCTAATCAACACAACAAAATTGTCCAACAAAAGAATCTCCTTTTGAGTTTACGCCAAATAATGAAGTTTAAGAAAAGCACAGGCAATAATTTCCTATTTTAAAGATATTGAGATTGCCGTGGGCCTTCGCGCTGGGCTTGTAGGGATATTCTGCCATCTAATGGACAAATAATTAATTACATCAAACAAACGCTCAATCTATGCGAATTCTACACTTTACCTATCGTGAAGTGTCAATAATAGATGGTTGTTTATATTTATATTTATATATATGCACATAATTTTAGATTCGACACGAATGATCTAAACATCAATTAATATGCGAGTTATGAAGAAAGGTCAGAGAAATACCAGAGTGCGCGGCTCCACGTGTGTCATGTGACGACCGCGCCCACGGCGGAGTCACCTGACCTCCCCCTTGTTTTCCTCTGCAAAGGAAAAATGGCTGCTCACTTGAGCAATGGAAGAGTGAATTTAAACATTTTGAGAGAAGCAGCACGCAAGGAGCTTCGAGAATTTTTGGACAAATGTGCGGGAAGCAAGGTATTTCACATGTTCCGTTTATATTTGAAAAGGATAAAAAAAAAAACACAATGACGTTTCTTGACTTGCCATTGGTAATCATCATCATATCCTGAGTCAGATGTGATGTGTTTGCTCTGATGTCAGTTAATTGTGTTATTTGCTTTGCAGGCCATAGTTTGGGATGAATATTTGACCGGACCCTTTGGCCTGATAGCACAGTACTCCTTATTGAAGGTACGTTCTTACATATTCACAGACGGAGGTGGGTAACAGTGCTAACAGAAACCACATGGAACCATCCTTATTTTGCTGCAGTAAATGAATAACGCTGTATGGCCGTGCCTTTTAGGAACATGAAGTGGAGAAGATGTTTACCCTCAAGGGAGGGCGTCTACCCCCTGCAGATGTCAAAAACATTATCTTCTTTGTACGTCCCAGGCTGGAGCTTATGGACATCATTGCTGAGAATGTGTTTAGGTTAGTATAAGCCTGCTACATATGTGTGTCCTATTTTCCAAGCCAACTTGTAAAAGAGTCACACAGCAAGCGAGCATGTGTTTTTTGTCATTTTTCTGCAAAGCGATAGTAATAGTAGCCTCTAGTAACACTCTCTACACTTCAATGTTGTACCTTCAGTGATAAGACAAATTCGCGAGACTACCACATCCTGTTTGTGCCTCGGCGGAGCATGCTGTGCGAGCAGCGCCTCAAGGAGCAGGGGGTCCTGGGGTCGTTCACCAACATCGACGAGTACATCCTGGACCTGATTCCCTACGATGGCGACCTGCTCTCCATGGAGTCTGAAGGAGCCTTCAGGGTGCGTTGAGTCTGTATTTATATTGTATATTCGCAAATACTTAACGGTTACGCATTTCATAGTCTGCCTCACAACGGCAATCCACAGAAACAACTTTTAGGTGAGTTACGCAAAGGCTTAGACTGCATTTAAAGTAAGATGTAGTATTGCACTTAACTTAACCATATTGACCTCTTACAGGAGTGCTACCTGGAAAATGACCAGACCAGCCTTTACCACACCGCTAAAGGCCTCATGACCCTGCAGGCGCTATATGGCACCATACCTCAGATCTATGGCAAAGGCGAGTGTGCACGGGTGAGTGTGTGTGTGTGTGTGCGCGCACGGTGGCATGACGCTGCAGTAAATACTATAACAACGATCGTCATTGTCTTCACAACTTGCGTGTGCTCTGGGTAACCCTACATATACATGGATGACGTTCGCCGGGGAATGGCGTGTCTTGTGTCTCTGGTGTTTTTCGGCAGCACGTGGCGAACATGATGCTGAGGATGAAGAGGGAGTTTGCGGGCAGCCAGAACCAGATCCTGCCGGTGTTCGACACGCTGCTGCTGCTGGACCGGAACGTGGACCTGCTCACTCCCCTGGCCACGCAGCTAACGTACGAGGGTCTCATCGACGAGATCTATGGCATCACCAACGGTCCGTTTGCATACGTACGCCGTATCGTTAAGGAGCTGGCATCCGTTTTCATGTGTCGGCCCGATGCGTAACTTCTACCTGCTCCTTAGAGAGACACGTTTCGGGATTCACTGCAAGTCACTTTCACACTACACATTACTTTATGTCATTCAGCAAACGCTTTAATCCGATTTACAAGTTAGGCTGAGAACAAGCCAAATGAAAGGATTGGACTGGCATATTACAAAAAATACTGTCCGAGCATTTCATTTATTGATTGCTGTCGGGATTTAAAGAGAAGTTCAACAAATATAAATAAATGGTCTACCCTAGCTTTAAAAACAACAGCTGGACAGAGTGCAGAGTGTCCAGAAATACAAATCAGAAATATAAGGTTAGTGTCATTTTAAATGATACATTTTGAACACATTGTTATTTATTTATGCATGATTTGCTCCTCATTTAGGTTATGTGAAGTTGCCGCCCGAGAAGTTTGCCCAGAAGAAGCAAGGGGAGGGCAGCAAGGACCTGCCCACAGAGCCCAAGAAGCTGCAGCTCAACTCTGCAGAGGAGCTGTACGCCGAGATCCGAGACAAGAACTTCAACGCTGTGGGTGCTGCCCTCAGCAAAAAGGCCAAGATAATTTCAGCTGCCTTTGAGGTTAGTCTGACTACTATACCATACGAGTGCCTTCGACTCTGTGGGAGGTGTGGGTTTTTATTATATTTCATGCAGTTGACGGCACTGGTTTCTCTCAGAATTTGGCGTAGTTCTGGGAAATAAAAGCTTTCTTTATTTTTCTTCTTGGCACGATGAGCATCTCGGCACAATGTGCATAACGAGGATCTGAAAATCATGATGTTCTGGGTCAGCATGACCAGATCTGTCAGACAAAACACTTGTTTTATAGCAATGAAAAGCCTATAATGTATACAATATGTCCATTTATTTAAGAAATGAGCCATTTAGTTGTTAGCAATATTGCCCTTTCTTAAAATGGCTGTCAACGTAATCTAATCAGATCGTAATCCTTGTGTCAATTGTCACTACAAAGGCCACAACGGAAAACCAATAGATTTAGACCACTAATGCAATTACCTCAAAGATGTGACAAATCTATCGCAATCTGATTTGTCCTTGTGCTTTTAAGCTGATCGGTAATATGTTCTGTTGTAAGAGGAGTTTGTAAGCAGCAACTGTGATGTACCCTCATCAGTGGCCCAAACCAGCTGGGCCAGGTTGTTAACTGATGTAAACTAATGACAGATACACAATGATCCATGACCTCATCAGTAGCATATTTATATACGTATGTCTATTGCTTTTCATATTTAAAGAGAAATGTCTTATTTCTTATTCCAAAATAGATTTGGAAAGGGGACATAAAGTGCTCCTATAACCTGCACAACGACGCAAATAAACGTGTCGTTGATTCGTGTTATTTTCGTCTGTATTGCACGCCCGTGCCTGTTCTGCCTCATATTTTAATTGTTTGAGGTTCCCCTGTGTATTCATATTTTTAGCTGCTCCACTAATGACGTAATCATTTTTTTCTCACACCTTTCAGGAGCGCCACAATGCTAAAACGGTGGGAGAGATAAAGCAGTTTGTGTCCCAGCTGCCGCACATGCAGGCAGCGCGTAGCTCCTTGGCTAACCACACCTCCATAGCAGAGCTCATCAAGGACCTCACAAGTGCGTACACGGCCCCCTGTCCTCCTGCTCCCATCCCACGCCGACTGCATGTGATTCAGTATGATGATTCAAGTGTATGTCTTGGTAGATCGGCGCATCATAATGTTCCATGTAGTCTTGTGATTAAGGTGTTGGACTCCCAACTGAAAGGTCGTGGGTTCAAACCTCAAAGTCCATAGACTTACCTGTAGGCATCCTTGAGCAAGAATGCTTTAGCCATACCTTCTCATTAATGATGTATATAAAACATTTGAATGGTAGATATAATGCAATATGAGCTCTGCCGAGAAGAGAAGTGTTTAAGAAGTACAGAGATGCTTTGGATGCTGATGATGTTGTCTTTTGCCCTGTAGCATCTGAGGCTTTCTTTGATAACCTTACGGTGGAACAAGAGTTTATGACTGGAGTGGACACAGACAAGGTACTGCCTATGCACCCGTTGTCTGCTTCCTAAGCACTTGAATAGGAGTATTTACCCACTGAAATAAATCTATTTTGCATCATGATACCTCATGATTTCAACACTGATGCAAATTGTATTTTCTCTGGTTATTTATTCAATACAAACACCAGTGGAGTCCAAATGGGGAATCTGAGATAGAGGTTGGTGATTAAAAATGTTGTGGGGGAAACTTGGTTGAATTTGTGACCATTGTGCAGGTAAACACATATATTGAGGACTGCATCGCCCAGAAGGTTCCTCTGATCAAGATTCTGCGTCTCATGTGCCTGCAGTCCGTCTGCAACAATGGCCTCAAGCAGAAGGTGTTAGACTTCTACAAGAGGGAAATCCTACAGGTAGTTAGGAAATGCCATTTCCATGCACTGGTATATTATGGATAATTCTAACATTGATGTAATTATGTACGTATATCCTCTAAATCAATATTGTGATTGTGTCCCAACTTGACAAATCGAACCATTTGGTGTCTCTCGTCGTGTTTTCAGACGTATGGTTATGAGCACATGCTAACACTGAACAACTTGGAGAAAACAGGGCTCCTGAAGCCACAGACCAATTCAAGGAACAACTATCCCACCATCAGGAAGACCCTGAAGTTATGGATGGAAGACGCAAACGAGCAGGTAAGTCCTCTCCTGCCGAGATGACTTTGACAGGCAGGTGTAGAAGAGGAAAAGGTGGAGGAAACATTCATTGTGCATCAATCGTCACCCTGCCTGCCCCATGTTTGTTTATTTGTGTGTGTGTGTGTGTGTGTGTGCGCGCGTGCTTGTGTCCATGTCCAGACCCCCAACGACATCTCGTACGTGTACAGCGGCTACGCTCCCCTCAGCATCCGGCTGACCCAGGTCCTGGCCCGGCCCGGATGGCGGAGCATCGAGGAGGTGCTGAAGATGCTTCCCGGGCCACACTTTGAGGAGAGGCAACAGCTGCCTGCCGGGCTCCACAAGAAACGTAAGAACCCCCTCCAAAACATTTGAAATACAATACCCCAAGAAACGTAGAAGTAGTGGTGGTGGTGGTGGTGGTGGTGGTGTGTTGGCCCCAGATGCTCTGTTAACGAGAGCCACACCACTGTAAACAACCTCCTGTCTGCTGCTGGGTGGAGATAAGGCCGGGCTTTGTTCCCTGCACTGTCCAGAAGCTGAAAGAAGCAGTCGATTTACTGCGGCAATCGACAATGGAAAAAGTGTGTGTGTGTGTGTGTGTGTGTGTGTGTGTGTGTGTGTGTGTGTGTGTGTGTGTGTGTGTGTGTGTGTGTGTGTGTGTGTGTGTGTGTGTGTGTGTGTGTGTGTGTGTGTGTGTGTGTGTGTGTGTGTGTGGCGGTTGGGACGATGTGTAAATGGTAATTACACACTTGTCTCTGAAATGTGCTAATTAGAATAGAATAACTCAACTGACTTGTTTCTGCATGTCTTCTATTGTATGACGAAAAAAAAAGCTGTTAATAGAGGACTCTGTCTAAGGGAGGGTGACGGCTGAATTAGTGTTTTTTTTCCCACTTTTCCCAAGCATGCTGGTTTAAAATGGCCATCTCTGTGTTGCACTTACCCTCTTCCTCTCAGGGGGAAGCCATGTTTGACCACCTGCTGCTCATCTCACCGTTCTGTTTGTTTTGGACAGGCCAACAGGGGGAGAACCGCACCACCCTGGTGTTCTTCCTGGGCGGGGTGACGTACGCAGAGATCGCTGCCCTGCGCTTCCTCTCTCAAATGGAAGACAGTGGGATGGAATACATCATCGCCACGACCAAACTCATCAACGGCAGCAGCTGGATCAAGTCCCTCATGGACCACCCGGAGACTCAGAGCCCCTGAGTCACGGTGGGGGGGGGGGGGGGGGGGGGTTGGCACTTCACACCTGGCCACATCAAACCCCCGGCCACCTTTTTTTAGTTTTGCCTTCTGTGTTCTGCAGGTGTCCGATTGATGTCAGTCCGCCGATGGCAAAACAGATGTAGGCGCTTTAGGTCACGCGGTTCATTATTTGCAAGCCACACGATGGTCTGACTCAGCTTTGTGTTGTTCCGTACGTCCGATGTTCCCCCTATACATTGGGTTTTCTAAGGTTATCCTTTGGGGCTGGTGCGCCGTTATGGATTCTGTACATATGTTAATATAGGAATGATGGAGCATTTGAAAAATGTAATGCAATTGCAATTTTTTGAGATGGTTCAAATAAAAAGAACTAATAAGAACTGAGAACTCTTTTGGCCTTATTTCTATTTTGCAAATACATGTATTGAATGAATTAATAAAGTGCATTCCAATCAATTGTTATTTTTATAAGAGGTTTGTGGGTCCACATTATATCTGAAATAAATATTGTATTGCCCTAATTACTCAACTTAATATTTCAAAATATAATATAATAATGTAATACAGTCAGTGCATCTCTCTCCCAGTGAGCAGGGCAAGGAGAAGACGAGGAGCGGATGGGAGTGTATCCATCACCACATCCCCCAGCCCTCTGAAGGAGCAATTAGCTCTGTAACAGGCTCCCCGATCAGCCGATAATGGCCCTCTGCTGTCTGGAAGAAGCCAGCCTATAGCAGCACGTGATCTGACAGCACAGGACACTGATTGAATTAGGAAGCCATTTGCTGCATGTTCCGGTAGACGATAACAGCGCTGGAAAAAAGGACGTTGGTGTCTTTTAGCAATCGATAGCCTGTCCATGCCTTGCTCTTATGGACAGAAATGCTCCTAGGTTGCCGGTTAAATACTGACAGGTATATTGTTAGATATTGCAGCAAACAGCCTGTGACCGTTTTTCTGCAGAGGCTATGTTTGTTGAGTGACTTGGATCAGAATATAATTTAAAGTAGAAAATCGAAAGAAAATAATTTGGAGGAGCAGGTGCACTGTATGGCTTAACCTTCCACTTAGAAACCCCCCAGGGCTTTCAAACAGTTAAATTGCTTGGGGCTCCTCCTCTGTCATAAGGACTTCAGGCAGGCAAGGCAACTCAGTTGAGAAAGTGTCTCTGGGCTGGAAACACAGAAGCCTATTTACTGAGCAATTCTGTTCACGGATAACAGTCAAAGGTAAGTTACTTTTCTGCTTCTTTTATCAGTGTTGTATTTCCCATGCTTTTTGGATTAGACTTGATTATACTATGCCTTTGTGGTGTGCAGGCAATAATCATGAGAGTTGAAAGTTAATGTTATTTGTTTGTGATTGTCAATAAAACAATTGTTTCGCAGCTCACATTTATGTCTTCAGGGTGTTTTATTTTATTTTAAAATCTATTCATTCGGGGGAAAAAGTGGATCAAAAAACAGACTAGAAGTAGGCCTAGTAAGAATGGCTTTTAAAACTTGATTATAATGCATATGTTGGTGAGAAAAAAAATCTGTTAATTTATTCTGGTTGCAGATCAATACTGAACCCATTTTGTGCAATTTACAAATACATTATTAATGGCCCCCTTATAAATACCCTCAGCATCTACTTATAAAACCAAGGCCAATACACGTCAGGGCTTAGCCTTAGCAGAACAACTCAGACTCACAGCAGGTGAGTATATTGCTTGTATGTGTCTTGTTTAACGAGAATTCCATTCGAAGAAATTAAAGAAAATTGAATTTGGAGTTCTGAAAATAGCTGGCCTGGAAACCGTTTGAGTGGATCCCAACAGTAGCAGCAAACGTCCAAAAACCCTTTGCACCTCTTCATTTCAGAGCGATGGGACACAGAAAAGCCATGGAACACCTGAGCTGTGGGGCTGGACAGGAGCACAAGATCCAGATGGATTTTGAAGTGGAGCCCCTGTCCATCAGATTCCTCCGGACATTTCGAGAAGTTCTGAAATTTGTTCTCTTTAGTTACACCGTTTTGTTTGGTGCTTTGCTCCTGGCAAGATGGACAACCTATTTTATGGTTGGAAAGTAAAATAAAAACAAAGGAAGAGAAGACAGATTCTCTCTCTCGCTCTCGCTCTCTCGCTCTCGCTCTCTCTCTCTCTCTCTCTCTCTCTCTCTCTCTCTCTCTCTCTCTCTCTCTCTCTCTCTCTCTATGGCTTAAAGGTTCCATCTTAAAGTGGTTGTACAGTCGTCATGTCATTCAACACACCACTGGAACTAGATATGAGTGTATCCAATATGTTTAAACAACACTTTTAGCCTTTTTCTCAAGTCAATGTCAGTGCATCGTCAGTGTTCAACAAATCTTGAAAAAAACTATTTTATTAACTGCAGTATGGAAAAGCATCAGATGTAATATTGATTGAGAAATGGAGGAGTGCATATGGATCAGATCAGAGTTACAGTTTGGGGTTGCCTACTGTAGGCTTCATGATCGTCAAGGAGAAATCATTGTTCGGCAGACTTTCCTCGATACAGAGCATTTAAAAAACGACTACACCTATTTTATCTGCCTCCTGTGGATGATGAAGCAGGTTTCCGGCACATGTTGATGTTTCATTTTGATCCAGACAGATGTAAAGACTGAAGGTGTCAACTGCCATCGCTCTATGGAACACATGGCTCACCTATGGACCCATACTTCCTTACTGTGGCTGTTCACATCGAGTACTTTACTCATCCAGGGGGAAATTGCTTTGTGACCGATAGGAATCAGACAGCTGTTCATCTTAACCAACATAGTTGAACTGGTACATTGGGAGTAAAAACAGTGCATACCCTTTTGTGCTCACTGGATGCCATTGCTTATACATTTGTTCAAAGTGACTTTGTATGATTTTAGAATTAAATTATTGTCTTGAATTGTTGCGTTTATTTGTTGGATGTGATTACATTTTAGATACACAACGCTATAAACAATATTTTATTATATATGCAATTTAGTGTATATCTACTTACACTTGCAATTCAAATAGCCTATCTAAGTATATCTTATAAAGTACTTTTTAAATAGCTTTCTAATAAGCCTCACTGCAAGCTATATTAAGTACAATATTTACATGTATGTAGATACTATTCAGCGTCTCCTGCAGGTATTTTGAAGGAGCACAGAAACATCTGTTGCAAAATGCTATGCTTTATACAACTTAATTTCAGGCATTACATTGTCTTGGATAGAGTAGCTACAAACTGTTACTTGTTACTTGGAGAGGTCACACTTCAACCTTAAAAATAGGCCTAACACTCCTAATGAAAATGTACCAAAGTATCGTTTATAAATCCAAACATTAGGACCACAAAAGGCTGTCCAATAAACAAGTAACATACAGCCATTGGCTGCTTAACCCATCCAGGCACTGCTGTGGCTACTGGTGAGTAGCTCTCTGTCTCTGGCTCAGCAGACACTGTCAGGTTTATATGCAGGTGAGGCTTGATTTGTGAGTGGTTGCAGGTCAGGCTGCTGGTCAAACCTGCAGCAGCTGTGTTGAATATGATTGACTATCAATGACATCACCCTAGATCCCTCGGTGGGGGGCTGTTGCTATCCCAAGCCGACGTGTGTGTGGGGGGGGGGGGGGGGGGGGGGGGGGGCTTGAAAGCCTGGTCACTCCACTAACTGTTATCAACCTCTTAGGGCTTAACCCTGAAACCAGATCAGATTTCTAAACCCTAAAACCTAACCCTAACCCAAAGACCAAACCATAACCCTAATACCAAACCCTAACCTTATAAGACCAAACCATAACCATAAATCCAAACCCTAACCCTATGCCAAACCCATCCTATTCCTCCCCTCATGAACTTAACTCTATAAACAGACATCTGCTTAAGCTACAGGCTAGCTGATGAGATTGCCCAGGAACTGACTTGTGCACTTGATGCACTAATAAAAAATAATTTCAGAACCACTGATACATCCAGTTACTAACTGGATGCAAATGCCTATTCAATTTAGTGAAATGTAGTCCTACGAGACAATTCTGTTTGAATCACATCTACCAGTTAAACTTGTAACTTTAATACATGTGTTTTTATTTTTATTCTAGTATACCACAGGGAAATCTTTTTTCATAGCTGTCGCCTTTGTCAGCACAATTAATAAAACAAACCACTAGGGGCGTTGTTATTTTTCTTACGACCTATTTAGAGTGTCTTTGTGTTCTCTTGGGCACGGAAACGGAAGCTACCGCTGAATATTGTTGTTGCGCCGTGCGTCGTGCTGTACTCCTAACGTATGGAGAACGCATTTTCATTGACACAATCTTTAAGTGATATTATATGCTAAAGTCATTAAAAAAATACGGATGCACCTCGTCTTTGTATGAGCCAGACAGAGTAAACCTAACTCTGTATCTATTTTGAGATTGCTGGCTGCTACGTGTTGGTAAAAAGTGCGGCAGCGTACAACTTAGCTAGCTAAACAAATCCACCATGGCGGATGTAACTGCACGTAGCTTGCAGTACGAGTACAAAGCGGTAAGAAGGTTTTAACACTGCTTTTTGATCGGCGTGGCGCGATAAATGTAAATACTTTGTTGTTGTTTTCGACGCATGTTCATGCGTGTGTATAATAATTATTGCGTTCGATTTCACTGGGGTGAGCAAAACCGTTAGCCAAGCCGGTGAGCACACTTAACATTTCTTTACGTGATCTCTTAGAACTCCAACTTGGTGTTGCAAGCGGATCGCTCGCTGATAGACCGTACACGGCGAGATGAACCCACTGGAGAAGTACTGTCCCTGGTTGGGAAGCTTGAGGGGACCAAAATGGGAGACAAATCTCAAAGGACAAAACCTCAAATGCTGGAAGAGAGGCGTGCAAAGTCAGTTCCATGTCTTCATTTGTTCTGTGAACTACTCTTTCAACACAATTTTGTAGGTTTGCACGTCTATGTGAGGTCGGATGACTTATATATCCACAATCCCTCTCTAAACTCTGCAGGAGGCGGAAGAGAGACGAGGACAGACACGATATCAACAAAATGAAGGGCTTCACCCTCCTATCTGAAGGCATTGATGAAATGGTGGGCATTGTGTACAAGCCCAAAACCAAAGAAACCAGAGAGACATATGAGGTCCTGCTCAGCTTCATCCAGGCTGCGTTGGGGGATCAGGTATGAAATGTAACCCCATCATCACGCACTCATGATCAAGAGACATCAATTTCTGCCCCTCCCATTTGACACACTCGTTTTGGTGCCCATTGTGTCCAGCCACGTGATATTCTGTGCGGAGCGGCCGACGAGGTGCTGGCTGTGTTGAAGAACGAGAAGATGCGGGACAAGGAGAGGCGGCGGGAGGTGGAGCAGCTTCTTGGACCGGCCGACGACACGCGCTACCACGTGCTGGTCAACCTGGGCAAGAAGATCTCCGACTACGGGGGCGATAAGGAGCTGCAGAATATGGGTACGCTCTGTCATCCATGAAGCCACACTCGCGCAGTCTTTTTAAGCTGTTGTGTTGTGAGCATTGCACTGACCGCCGTATCAATCCCCTCCTCAGATGACAACATCGACGAGACATATGGCGTGAACGTCCAGTTTGAGTCTGACGAGGAGGTGAGCTTTAAGGATTTTCCAGAGGAATTGCAGCTCGTCTCTCAAGGGTTTTGAACTTGCCAGAAGTATTTATTGGCTAGGTCTGTGATCCAGTTTCTTTTTTCGATGATCTCCTAAGGAAGGGGATGAGGACCAGTTTGGAGAGGTGCGCGACGAGCACTCGGACGAGGACAGTGAAGGAGAGGAGGCCAACGTGGGCTGCACCCTCTCTGCCAACGTGAGACTGATTCGGTGTTCTCTGATACGTGAGGCGAGATAGCGGCGCCTGTTCCAAACATACCCATTACTTAACCGAAAATGTTTTCTTAAATCCCATTTTTCAGCTCGGTGTCACAGGCGACGTGATGACGGCCAAGAAAAAGGACTTGCATCCTCGCGACATCGACGCCTTCTGGCTCCAGCGGCAGCTCAGCCGTTTCTACGACGACGCCATCGTCTCCCAAAAGAAAGCGGACGAGGTCCTGGACATCCTCAAGGTACGCCTGGTCGATTGTCTGTTGACTCGTTTAACGAAATGCGGAGGGCTCTTGTCTCGTTGTTCTCTTCTTGACTCACTGTGGCGGTTTCGGGGTTGTTCTGTGTGTCCCACAGACCGCCAGCGACGACAGGGAGTGCGAGAACCAGCTGGTGCTCCTCTTGGGTTTCAACACGTTTGACTTCATCAAGATCCTCCGACAGCATCGCCGCATGAGTAGGTCCTTTTAGGTTCAAAACCACATTAGCATGCTTCGCCATATATTTTTACATATTTCACGGTATCGAGGTTGATTCATCTCCCGTCCCGACCGACAGTCCAGTACTGCACCATGTTGGCGAGCGCCCAGAGCGAGGCGGAGAAGGAGCGCATCACAGGGAAGATGGAGGCGGACCAGGAGCTGTCCAAGATCCTTTACCAGCTGCAGGAGACCGAGAAAGAGGATATCATTCGGGTAAGTCGCCCTGGGTGTTTAGCTACGTAGCCTGTGGCCTGAATGGAAGCATGTTGTCGATGTTAAATTGATGTTGTGTTTCAGGAGGAGCGATCTCGCCGCGAGAGGGTCAGAAAGTCTCGGGTGGACGATTTGGAATCTATGGACATTGGCCACGGAGAAGTGAGTGATCTGCCGCACATCCTTTTCATTATGAGAATCCGGGAGGGGGATTCTATCACTGCAACCGATTAAGTATAGGTTCTGAGTGCAATGCATAGCATTTGATTATGATTGATGGTTTTGCCCTGTAGTCGATGACTCCCCGGCAGCTGTTGGATCTGGAGGACCTGGCCTTCACCCAGGGCAGCCACTTCATGGCCAACAAAAGGTGCCAGCTGCCAGACGGCTCCTTTCGCAAGCAGCGCAAGGGCTACGAAGAGGTCCACGTGCCTGCCCTCAAACCCAAGCCCTTTGGGGACGATGAGGTATGTGTACAAGACAGGGGAGAGAATGTCTTTGTGCTGCCTGAGATAGAAATCAAACATCTGTGACTAACGCCTTACATGTGTTCCCAGGTGCTTCTTGGCATTGAGAAACTACCAAAGTATGCTCAGGCTGGATTTGAAGGGTTCAAGACACTGAACCGCATCCAAAGCAAGCTGTTCAAGACCTCCATGGAGACGGACGAGAACCTGCTGGTGTGCGCCCCCACTGTAAGTCCACCGTGCCTTGTGTCGAAACTCTTGTCCTGCTGCTGAAAGGGTTGCTCAGCTAGCGTTCCAGTAGCATGTTAGTAACGGCCTCTTTGTTGTGTGCATACAGGGTGCAGGTAAAACCAACGTTGCTCTGATGGCCATGCTCAGGGAGATTGGAAAGCATATTAACCTGGACGGGACCATCAACGTGGATGACTTTAAGATCATCTACATCGCGCCCATGCGCTCACTGGTACAGGAGATGGTGGGAAGCTTCAGTAAGGTGAGTCCCTCGATTTTGTTATGACTTATTTTGTGTCTGTATGTCATTTATAATGAATATAACATTGGTGGCTGAATCCACTAGCTAGCCACATAGGAGATATGCCTCGTAGCATCCCCGGTTCGATTCAGATCTGCGGTCTTAAGCTAAGTGTCATTCCCTCTCTCTCCCAACCCACTTTCCTGTCTCTCTCCTCTCCATTAAAAAAATGTGGCCATGACGTGCCCCTAATCCATGTCCTCTCTCAGCGCTTGGCCAGCTACGGCATCACAGTCTCTGAGCTGACCGGAGACCACCAGCTGTGCAAGGAGGAGATCAACGCCACGCAGATCATCGTCTGCACCCCAGAGAAGTGGGACATCATCACGCGCAAGGGGGGCGAGCGGACCTACACTCAACTCGTGCGGCTCATCATCATCGTAAGTCGTCGTCCCCCCCCCCCCCCCGATAACCTTTTTTCAATTCATAATGTATATATCAGGGGTGGCGTGGGAGGCGTGGGAGAAACGGCCGCACCCCCTAGTATACGTTGTTTGCGACACTGTGTCCGCGTAACCACCGAACCCGGGGCCCTCGGTGTGTGATCCCGTACGCTGTCCCTTCAGGATGAGATCCACCTGCTGCACGACGACCGCGGCCCGGTGCTGGAGTCCCTGGTGGCCCGGACCATCCGCAACGTGGAGCTGACCCAGGAGGACGTGCGTCTGATCGGCCTGAGCGCCACGCTGCCCAACTACGAGGACGTGGCCACCTGCCTGCGCGTGGACCCCGCCAAGGGCCTCTTCTACTTCGACAACAGGTTGGCCCCATAGTGTGTGCGGTGGGGTTAGTGTGTCTCTCTCTCTCTCTCTCTCTCTCTCTCTCTCTCTCTCTCTCTCTCTCTCTCTCTCTCTCTCTCTCTCTCTCTCTCTCTCTCTCTCTCTCTCTCTCTCTCTCTCTCTCTCTCTCTCTCTCTCTCTCTCTCTCGAACACACTAACTTGGCCTCTTAGCGTGTGTGGTGTAGTTAGTGTTTTATATATAACCGTTGAAACGAGTCTTTGGGTGTTAAGAATAGCGCAACAGAAATCCAATACAGCATTGTGATTGGTTAATAATGCCCTGTGGGTGTGTTTTCGGCAGTTTCCGCCCCGTGCCCCTGGAGCAGACGTACGTGGGCATCACGGAGAAGAAGGCCATCAAACGCTTCCAGATCATGAACGAAATCGTCTACGAAAAGGTCATGGAGCACGCCGGGAAGAACCAGGTGGGTGACCAGAAAAGGTCCTCAGGATATCCGACTTCGGTTCATTGGCATTGTTATTATTGTGAAACACAAGTCATTTCAATTCTCACTGTTGGTGTATTGTATAAGAAAATGTATTATATGATATTGTATTGTTAGAGCATCGTTTTAAGTTCTCGTATAGGCATGCTGACCTTGATGGCACCGGACCAAATAAATGGATAAATAGAGGACACTCACACTTTGTAGAAGCACATGTTCTACTTCTTCAGTGATGCAGGACAGGCATTGCCCCTCCGCTTCACCCGCATACCCATCCGATCGTCTTACAACACCCCTGTACCTATTCTCCAACAGGTGCTGGTGTTCGTCCACTCCCGCAAGGAGACGGGCAAGACGGCCCGGGCCATCAGGGACATGTGTCTGGAGAAAGACACCCTGGGCCTGTTCCTCAGGGAGGGCTCTGCCTCCACCGAGGTGCTGAGGACTGAGGCCGAGCAGTGCAAGGTAAGCCCCCCCCCCCCCCTGGAAACCGTTGCGATACAACTGCACACCGTTATGTTATTAAAACTATACTCTTTAAGTGGACAAAATATGCTAGCTTTATGAAAATGTATTTATACATTTGTTTTCCGAAATCAAGTAAGAACAGAAATTTAATCCATCTGAAATCTGAGTATTCGTACAGTCCTATTCAGCTCCATGATTTCTAATATTTCATTGACGTGGGAAAAAATGAAAATGTGTTCAATGTAAAAGGGCATTTACTTGTAAGCTGTGACCTATAGTTCTAAATTTACGGACAGGTTCCTTGATAAAAGAAATCACTAGACACTTGATACACGCTACTCGATGCTGCCATAGACGATGACACCATTTTGGCTGTACCTACTATCATAGCATAGTACCTATTGCAGCATTGACAGTAGTGTTGTTAGTATGGACCTTGCTAAATCTCCCGTTCCTTGCTCTTCCAGAACCTGGAGCTGAAGGACCTGCTGCCCTACGGCTTTGCCATCCACCACGCCGGCATGACCCGAGTGGACCGTACCCTGGTGGAGGACCTGTTCGCCGACAAGCACATCCAGGTGCTGGTGTCCACGGCAACGCTGGCCTGGGGTGTCAACCTGCCCGCCCACACCGTCATCATCAAAGGCACCCAGGTGTACAGCCCGGAGAAAGGCCGGTGGACCGAGCTGGGAGCCCTGGACATCCTGCAGGTGGGTGTGATACGGTGACCCTCTGAGGGTGCTTTCACTTGAGCTGCTTGGTCTGTTCAAACAAAGCATGCGTTGCCTCCCATTGTACGGTTTGTTTGGGGTGGGTCCGTCTTGGTCCGCTTCCAAGTGAACTACGGTTGGGTTCGCTTCAGGGGAGAACTTTAGTTTGACATCCACGCAGCTAATGAGTTTGATTTCCATTTTGTCAATTTTTTTTTATGAGCGATTGGATAGATGTTTGTATTTTAAGGCAATCAAGCGACTCCTGACCAACGTTTCGAACCAAACTAGGACGTGGTTTGCTCTTTTATAATACTGCGGTGTGAACACAAATGGAGCCAGGGTGGACGAGCAACATTCAAATGCCTTTTGTTTGTCTGTTGATTAAACGTTCCCCAATGCCGTACGACCGTGTTTGTGTTTGCTGTGGTCAGATGCTGGGTCGTGCCGGCCGTCCCCAGTACGACACCAAGGGGGAGGGCATCCTGATCACGTCCCACGGGGAGCTCCAGTACTACCTCTCTCTGCTCAACCAGCAGCTGCCCATCGAGAGCCAGATGGTGGCCAAGCTGGCCGACATGCTCAACGCCGAGATCGTGCTGGGCAACGTGCAGAACGTCAAGGTGGGCGTCCTCCCTCCCTCCCTCCCTCCCTCCCTCCCTCCCTCCCTCCCTCCCTCCCTCCCTCCCTCCCTCCCTCCCTCCCTCCCTCACTCACTCACTCACTCACTCGCAGACGAAAGGTTCTGGTCGACATAAGCATTATCATTACTTCACTAAATGACGATTACCAGTCATCCTTACATCAGTAAGTGGCTTTGGATGAAAGCATCGGCCGAATGACTTGACCGTGTAGATGGTAATGTAATGCTTTGAAGCCAGCAGTCAAGGTTCACCCGTCGTTCCCTCCTCATCCTTCCCCAGGACGCGGTCAACTGGCTGGGGTACACGTACCTGTACGTGCGCATGCTCCGCAACCCCACCCTGTACGGCGTCTCCCACGACGACCGCAGCGCCGACCCCCTGCTGGAGAGGCGCCGCATGGACCTGATCCACACGGCCGCCAACGTGCTGGACAAGAACAGCCTGGTCAAGTACGACAAGAGGTCCGGCAACTTCCAGGTACTGCCGAGACTCCCCTCCGATCGAGTCCTTACTCAAAGACAGGTCAAATATGTTGAAATATGTTTTGGAGACGTTTACATGAAGGAGCCATTCCCTGGTCATTGGCTCGCATTGGTTAAAATTCAAATTAGGTTGAAGGTGACTTTGTGTTTTTATTGCACTGAAATCCCACACTGTAAAATCCATGCTTCCATTTCAAGGCCCCATTTCCCCCTTGAAAACGCGCCATTTTAAATGTATTCACGCCGTTATAGAGAAGTCCTTAATGTCTAATGATTATACCATCCCAACCCCCCTCCTTAAGGTGACAGACCTGGGTCGCATCGCCAGCCACTTCTACATCACCCACGACTCCATCCAGACCTACAACCAGCTGCTGAAGCCCACGCTCAGCGAGATCGAGCTCTTCCGCGTCTTCTCCCTCTCCTCCGAGTTCAGGAACATCACCGTGAGAGAGGTAAGACCGACACCAGGGAGCCAGGTGTATTAAGACCCCACCCGCCTGTACGGTAGTTCGATGCACTAACTGAGTGATGCTGCTTTTACCTTGTTTTCTAGGAAGAGAAGTTGGAGCTCCAGAAGCTCCTGGAAAGGGTTCCCATTCCAGTCAAGGAGAGCATTGAAGAACCCAGCGCTAAGGTACGGCCTAATTAACTGTTTGTGAATGATAGAGGCAACATATCAATCGATAGACATTGCTTCATATTCTTTGTACATCCTGATTTCTCTATAAACACATTTGCAAGAAATGGCCTCTACCATTTGCCATTTATTCGTATAATAGATTAATTGTTTTAATATGCATTTGGGATATTCGAACAACCTGACCCAATGCCCTTCAGTGGTTTTTACAGTGGTTTGTACAGTTAGCTTACAGTGTTTGTTCATTGCGTGGCGTTCCCAGATCAACGTTCTGCTGCAGGCCTACATCTCCCAGCTCAAACTGGAGGGCTTCGCTCTCATGGCCGACATGGTGTACGTCACGCAGGTAAGCCGTGACCCCCAGACACTGCATTCTCCTCAACACGGTTCACTTTAGCCGTTGTTGGGAGGGAACCTGCTAAACCAACCGCACGTGTGTCCACCAGAGCGCCGGACGGCTGATGCGTGCCATCTTTGAGATCGTGCTGAGCAGGGGCTGGGCGCAGCTCACGGACAAGACCATGAACCTCTGCAAGATGATCGACAAGAGAATGTGAGTCCGCCCACCAGCCTTTTAACGTTGTACTTTGTACCAGTCCTGTGCTAATTGGAATGGGATCCCCTCACCAACGTGTGTGGTTATTCCTCTAGGTGGCAGTCGATGTCCCCTCTGCGTCAGTTCAGGAAGCTGCCGGAGGAAGTGATCAAGAAGATCGAGAAGAAGAACTTCCCCTTCGAGCGCCTCTATGACCTGAACCACAACGAGATTGGTGACTATTATTGGCTCCTTATTATTCTAACAAATGAATACCAATCAATACCAATTAAGGATGAAGGCGTATCCATTCTATATAAATGCTTCTGTCTTTTGAATCGAAACCCATGCAATGTGTCGTTTTCATCTTCTAGGTGAGCTGATCCGCATGCCAAAGATGGGGAAGACCATCCACAAGTATGTCCACCAGTTCCCCAAGCTGGACCTGGCCGTCCACCTGCAGCCCATCACACGCTCCACACTCAAAGTAGAGCTCACCATCACCCCCGACTTCCAGTGGGACGACAAGGTCCGTAACATGCTCGTCCGCCTCTCCGCTGCACTTTAGCGGTTGTATTGTGTGTGGTATTTTGAAACCTACAACCCCATTTTACCGCTCCTGTGGCTTACAGAAGTTGCGGCTCTATTTTTGACAAATCCGGCAATGGAAAATGCGTGGGGAGAGGGTTCATTGATGTGTTCTGTCTATTTTATGCCAAAAACAAATCAATAACGCAATGTTCCTAAAAGAAAATCAAAGCGAGGCTCGCTAGAAAATCTCTTTACGCTGCTGCAGAGTCGGCGCAATCGACCGTGATCCCTGCAGCCTTAAAGATGGCGTTCTACATGACCGAATTAGTTTTAGAGCACATTTGGAACATACATGTTGCATATTCAGCCTTTTTTTTAAGGACCGCGAGGTCTAATGGGAAAGCGGTGTGGAAGAGCCTGGGAATGACTGACTCTCATCCGTGGCTCCCTTTTGCAGATTCACGGCTCCTCCGAGGCGTTCTGGATCCTGGTGGAGGATGTGGACAGCGAGGTCATCCTCCACCACGAGTACTTCCTGCTCAAGGCCAAGTACGCCCAGGACGAGCACCTGGTCACCTTCTTCGTGCCCGTGTTCGAGCCTCTGCCGCCGCAGTACTTCATCCGGGTGGCCTCGGACCACTGGCTCTGTAAGTCACGTGTGCCCACCCAACGTAACGTGTCGGCAACTATTAACACACGCTCCACGATCAGTCGTAGGCTGTTGTCTCACCGCGCTCCTTCCCCCCAACCCCAGCCTGTGAGACGCAGCTCCCCGTGTCCTTCCGTCACCTGATCCTCCCGGAGAAGTACCCCCCTCCCACCGAGCTGCTGGACCTGCAGCCCCTGCCCGTCACCGCCCTCAGGAACTCCGCCTTCGAGACCCTGTACCAGAACAAGTTCCCCTTCTTCAACCCCATCCAGACCCAGGGTAAGGCCCGGATAAGGCACGCATCTTTATTTCTATATTTAGAGATACCTGTCTTGGCACGTTGTTTCTACTGCTTTATATCGACGTGGATGGTCACGGTATGCATAGTTCTTCCTGACTTGTAATCAAGGCCACCGTTTTGTGTTTCCACTGAAGGAGTGGTGTGAACGGGTGGAGTTCTGTGCAAATTGTTACCTGAGCAACTAGCCTAATGCTGGGCTTTGATTATTTTTAAACGTGTTTTTAATTTCATTCACAATCATTTCTCTCATCATGGTCGAAGACTTCTGTCTTTTATATATTTTATTTCACATGGTTTCCTGCCCTTTTATTTATCTGTAACTCCATGTTTCCCCCTAGTGTTCAACGCTGTGTACAACAGCGACGACAACGTGTTCGTGGGGGCCCCCACCGGCAGTGGAAAGACCATCTGCGCTGAGTTTGCCATTCTGAGGATGCTGCTGCACAACGCAGAGGGCCGCTGTGTCTACATCACCCCCATGGAGGCCCTGGCGGAGCAGGTACCGGCTTTACATGTGACTTGTCAGAAGGACAAAGGGACCCGGCGTGGCCCCGACATTAGGAAAGAAAGAAAACCAACTCGATTCACCGCTCATCATTCCTTCAGGTCTTTCTGGACTGGCATCAGAAGTTCATGGACCTTCTGAACAAGAAGGTGGTGCTGCTGACCGGAGAGACCAGCACGGACCTGAAGCTCCTGGGGAAAGGGGACATCATCGTCAGCACCCCCGACAAGTGGGACATCCTGTCCCGCCGCTGGAAGCAGAGGAAGAACGTCCAGAACGTCAGCCTCTTCATCGTGGACGAGACCCATCTGATTGGAGGAGAGAACGGGGTGAGATTAGCACATTTCCCATCCCATTGGCTGCAGCAGCAGCAGCAGGCGTGTGCTGCCATGGTCTTCTGTAGGACTTGGCTGCGGTAGTAGGAGTCTCTAACGGACGGTGTCCTCTCTCCGCCAGCCCGTGTTGGAGGTCATCTGCTCCAGGATGCGCTACATCTCCTCCCAGATCGAGCGTCCCATCCGCATTGTGGCCCTCAGCTCCTCCCTGTCCAACGCCAAAGACGTGGCCCACTGGCTGGGCTGCAGCACCACGGCCACCTTCAACTTCCACCCCAACGTCAGACCCGTACCCCTGGAGCTGCACATTCAGGTACGGGCCCGAAAAAACCCCAACAAAAACACCGCTCCAAACCCCGACGCTGCAGAGGAGGCTCTGGCGTGAATGTTTATTTAGTTGTTCTTTTTTATTTATTTTTTATGCTTTTCTCCCCCCTGGTAGGGCTTCAACGTGAGTCACACCCAGACGCGCCTGCTGTCCATGGCCAAGCCCGTGTACCACGCCATCATGAAGCACTCCCCGTCCAAGCCCGCGCTGGTGTTTGTCCCGTCCCGCCGACAGACCCGCCTCACCGCCATCGACATCCTGACCTTCTGCGCAGCCGACGTCGTCCCGCAAAGGTCAGTGTGGGGGGTGGGGTGGGGAGGGGGGGGGGGGTGGATGGGAAGAAACACAAAAACAGTATTGTCTAAAATGTGCACGAAAAGGAAGCATTTTTAAGGACGCAAACCCCCCCGGTTTCAGCAAGAGAACGTCTGCCTACAGGTTGAAACAAAATGGGATGTGAGCAGTCGTAAAGGTTTTAGAAAAAAAAACCACTTCGGGTTCCACAGCAGCAAGTGCGAGGGACTTTGTGAAACGTCAAAACGCACGGCACACTTGCTCGAGCAGGGTGTGCAGCCAATAGAAAGCGACCACTCTAGAAAAGTAGCAGACTTCATTTCCCCAGTTCAACAACTTTATACATTTTAGTAAACAACAAATAAACAAAAGAACACACAAATGTTCACCCACACTGTGTGAGACCCAAACGGAACGGTTTTCCACTGAAAAAGTGATCTGGGGGTTCGCCTGCCCTTTCAAGACAATCGGAGGGCGGGACAGGACGATGAGTATTAACCCCGTCTCGGGACGTCCCTCCTAAAGGTTCCTGCACTGCACGGAGAAGGACCTGGCGCCCTTCCTGGAGAAGATCAACGACGCCACCCTGAAGGAGACGCTGGCTAACGGCGTGGGCTACCTGCACGAGGGCCTCTCCACCCCCGAGCGCAGGATCGTGGAGCAGCTCTTCAACTCTGGTGCGTGCTTTCCTGGCTCTCTCCACCCCTTATGCTACTGCTACTTACCTCTACTGCTACTTACCTCTACTGCTACTTACCTCTACTGCTACTGCTACTGCTTCTATACTACTAATGCTACTACTACTACTTCTATACTACTACTACTGCTACTAATGCTACTACTACTACTGCTACTAATGCTACTACTTCTATACTGATATTGCTACTACTACTACTTCTATACTACTACTTCTATACTACTACTACTACTTCTATACTACTAATGCGACTACTACTACTTCTATACTGATATTGCTACTACTACTACTTCTATACTACTACTTCTATACTACTACTACTACTTCTATACTACTAATGCGACTACTACTACTTCTATACTACTATTGCTGCTACTACTACTACTTCTATACTACTAATGCGACTACTTCTATACTACTTCTTTACACCTGCTGCTACGACTGTTACTACTACTACTACTACTACTACTACTAGGTCTGTGCCCCCGTGTCCCTGAACACACCCTCCCACTCACTCTCTGCACCCCTTGTGCTCCCGAACAGGTGCGGTCCAGGTGGTGGTGGCGTCCCGCTCGCTCTGCTGGGGCACCAACATCGCTGCCCACCTGGTCATCGTCATGGACACCCAGTACTACAACGGGAAGATCCACGCGTAAGTCTCTGTTTAAGGCCACACACCCGACGGCTGGGTCTGTCATGGCCTTTGCAGGCGATGGACGCTATGAAGTCACCATGTTCAAAGAAATGTTCCTCCCTGCGTGCGCAGATACGTGGACTATCCCATTTACGACGTCCTCCAGATGGTGGGCAAGGCCAACCGGCCGCTGCAGGACGACGAGGGGCGCTGTGTCATCATGTGTCAGGGCTCCAAGAAGGTAGGACTCCTCCTCCTCCTCCTCCTCCTCCTCCTCCTCCTCCTCCTCCTCCTCCTCCTCCTCCTCCTCCTCCTCCTCCTCCCCCCCCCCCCCCCCTCTATTGAACTACACCTATCATGTCCGTCGGGGGGTTGAACTACAAGACGGGCGCCTTTCCTTCTCTCCTCCCAATAGGATTTCTTCAAGAAGTTCCTGTACGAGCCGCTGCCGGTGGAGTCCCACCTGGACCACTGTCTCCACGACCACTTCAACGCCGAGATCGTCACCAAGACGGTGGAGAACAAGCAGGACGCCGTGGACTACCTGACCTGGACGTTCCTGTACCGCCGCATGACCCAGAACCCCAACTACTACAACCTGCAAGGTGAGTCTGTCTCCGTCTCTGTCTGTCTGTCTCTCTCTCTGTCTCTCTGTGTAAGGGCTTCTCTACGGTGGCCTTTGATTTGAGTTGAGTCGCTTCACTTTTGTCCTTATTCCTGTGCCGCGCCGCCGTCCCGTCCCAGGCATGTCCCATCGCCACCTGTCGGACCACCTGTCGGAGCTGGTGGAGAACACCCTCCACGACCTGGAGCAGTCCAAGTGCATCAGCATCGAGGACGAGGTGGACGTGGCGCCCCTCAACTTGGGCATGATCGCCGCCTACTACTACATCAACTACACCACCATCGGTCAGTAGCGGCCCCACAGCCCGGCTACGCCATCCTATAACGTAACACACACACACACACATACCACACACACACGCATACCGCACGCACGCGTGTGCGCGAGCAAAGAAGGCTGGTTTGTTGCCGACGAGGCGGAAAACCCGCTGAACACGGAAACCGAGCACCACGCGTTCTCAAGGGCTGGTGGGCCGTTTGGGTTGATGGCTGTTTTTCTGTATCGGTGGCGTATTTCAGAGTTGTTCAGCATGTCGCTGAACGCCAAGACGAAGATCCGCGGCCTGATCGAGATCATCTCCAACGCCGCAGAGTACAACAACATTCCAATCAGGCATCACGAGGACACCCTGCTGCGCCAGGTAAGACCCCCCCTTCCTCCCTCCCTCCCTCCCTCTTCCGCGGACGGACCCCAGCTCCGTTATTTAACTATCGCCTGCCCTAAATGCCCTAAAACATCCCCCACTAAATCTGTTGGAACAACCGCGCTGTCTTTCAGCTGGCCCAGAAGGTGCCCCACAAACTGAACAACCCCAAGTTCAACGACCCCCACGTCAAGACCAACCTGCTGCTGCAGGCCCATCTGTCCAGGATGCAGCTGAGCGCAGAGCTGCAGTCGGACACCGAGGACATCTTGAACAAGGCAGGGAAAACTCCTCAACGGTCCCAGAATAAGGGAGCCGTGAATAACTGAATCCTACTATGGCGCGTATATGTGGGTTAACACTGTGTGTGTGTGTCCGTGTGTCCACTGCAGGCTGTCCGTCTGATCCAGGCCTGTGTGGACGTGCTGTCCAGTAACGGCTGGCTGAGCCCCGCCCTGGCCGCCATGGAGCTGGCCCAGATGGTCACCCAGGCCATGTGGTCCAAGGACTCCTACCTCAAACAGCTGCCCTACTTCACCTCCGAGCACATCAAGAGATGCACGGACAAGGTTTGCCTAGACGTTTGACATGTTTGCCCATCCCAGCTGTTGTGTGGTTGAAGAGCCAATGATCTGACGGCTGTCCCCTCCTCCAGGGCGTGGAGAGTATCTTCGACATCATGGAGATGGAGGATGAGGATCGGAGCGGCCTGCTGCAGCTCGCCGACTCCCAGATGGCCGACGTGGCCCGCTTCTGTAACCGCTACCCCAACATCGAGCTGTCCTACGAGGTGGTTGAGAAGGACAACATCAAGAGGTACGCCTGGGCATCACTATTTAGGATTGTAAACGATACGCTACTGGTGGTATAGAACCACTCCTATTGTCTAGGAGCAGGCTGTATTGATTTTGAGTTCCGGCTGGTTGAATGTGTATATGTTTATGTGCTGCAAATATACATGTATGAATGTAGATTAATGGTGGGTTTCTCTGTTTTGTATTTATTCTTTACAGTGGTGGTCCCGTTCTGGTCCTGGTTCAGCTGGAGAGGGAGGAGGAGGTCACCGGACCCGTTATTGCACCTCTCTTCCCACAGGTACGGTTCAGGTGGATTTGGAACGTTTAGTTGTATCCAGAGGGCCGGGGTCTGAGTAGGATTACACGGTCATACCTGGTATTAAACATGCATCTCCAGTAATTATACGGGCATTTTGTTTTTATTTGATTTTTAAAGGAAGGATTGCTGTCTGACTGCAAGATACAAAAGTGTATTGTGCATGATTAATGTAGAATAACCTTGCTGTGTTTTGACTAACCCTAATGTGTTTGTGTGGATTCAGAAACGCGAGGAGGGCTGGTGGGTGGTGATCGGAGACCCCAAGTCCAACAGTCTCATCTCCATCAAGAGGCTCACTCTCCAGCAGAAAGCAAAGGTAAGTGTGAAGAACCCAACGTGGAGCCATTTGGTTGTTGATTGTAGTGATCAAAACACGTGTGTATGTGCTGTGACTGTACCAATAGGAGTCAAATAATGGTATTTCTTATGTTCCATCCACAATAGGTCAAGCTGGACTTTGTATCGCCGGTGATGGGCGTCCACAACTACACGCTGTACTTCATGAGCGACGCCTACATGGGCTGCGACCAGGAGTACAAGTTCAGCGTGGACGTGAAGGAGGCTGACAGCGAGGGAGACAGTGATTCTGACTAGACCAAGCCCATGGGTCACTGTGGCATCGAGTCTGATCCCGATTGGTGGATCGTCTTTGTTGTTTTTACTGTAAATGGTTAAACCAGACTCTTATCCCGTTTGATAATTTCAATGGAATTTCTTTTTTTGTATGACTATTTGTTTCTTTGTAGTGGCCATCACTTGTCTTGCATACACCTTCAGAAATTACGTTGTACAGGATTGATGTGTCTAGTTTTTGTAAACAGACCTGTCCAGGAAACAGATTCTCAATATATAAGGGCCAAATTACTTAAACACAATGTCAATTCTAATAAGACAAACAAATTATTTAACATCCCTGTTAATCTTATCGATTTGTGCTGGGAAACATCATGGTGTACTGAACTGATGATTTGTAACTGCATTCTTGTACTTTGTTCTGGCCCAATTGTTTTTCAATAAAAAAAGATGGTGAAATGTGTTTGTGACTGACTATATAATTATGCACAAATGGAGTCAAAATCATTTGTTTAATTGTATTATTGGTATGTGTTGATTTTATTAAAAAAACATTTGCTTTTGCAGGAAAGTGCACAATCACAAAATGCAATAAGAGTATTACAAGTTGCCAAGTTAATATGGGTAACATCACATCTGGTGCTACAACACTGATCATGTTTACTGTATATGAGACCCTACTAATAATACCCAGTTAGACATGCTGCCACAGAAGCGGTCCTATCTAAGTGTCTATCCACTCATTCGTGGTCTTCTTGGTATCTCCACAGTGCTATCTCTCCGTTGTCGCTGCAGGACGCCAGCAGGCCTGCCTCCTTGGGGTTCCACGCCACGCAGTTTACATCCTGGCTGTGGGCTTTGCTGACGTGGGCAGCCAGGGAGAAAACGGGCTGGTCTGGGTCAGCAGCCAGGTCCTCTTTAAACACACGCACGCCGTCATCGCCGCAGGCGGTCACCAGGGCACCGGTTAAACGGCACCTAAACAAGGGAGTATATATATATATTTTGAATGATTAGTTTACCATGTTATGGTCATGAAGTTATGTTCAAAATCGAGATATATGTTTGTGCTCCTGAAAGGCAGATTAAAACCGTTTCACCTTACTGCCCTGACGCCTTTTGCCATCCCAAGTGATCAATTGAAGAATGGATAGAGTGCTTACCAAGCAATATCGTACACTGTCCGTCCATGGAACCCTGACAGAGTGCACACACACTTCCACGACATGTCTCCTGTACAACAACACATGGAAATGAGTTAATACAAGATCCACCAAAAAACGTCTCGCACCCATCTTCCACAACGAAGCATATGAGCAGCTCACCCGGTCCCTCTATGTTCTGACACTTCCAGATCTTAACGGTCCTGTCGTCGCTGCACGACGCCATCCTCTGTCCGCTCGGGTCAAAGGTCAAACTCCAGACTGTGGACGTGTGTCCCTCCAAGGTAGCCTTGCACTCCCAGTCATCATCCTCTTCCTTGTAAACACATATGTTGTTGTCGTAGCTGGCTGAAGCCAGAAGCTGTGGATAGAGAGCGAGTACAGAAAATGAGGATGCTTGTTTTTAGACAATGATTAACAGGCAAAAGAGAGAGATCCGTTGTGGTTGTTGACCCACCTCCAGTGTCGGGTGCCAGACAACGTGTTTGACATCTTGTGTGTGCGAGTTTATTACAGTCACACACTCATACTCGTCCTCCTCATCAACTGTAAGAGACAATGGTTAATACTTTTAAATATGCACCAATGCGACTCATTTAACAAAAAGGCACATGTGTGTGATGGCACTGACCTTCCCAAACCCAGACACTCTTGTCTCGGCTACACGTGGCCAGTAGATTTCCTGACGGTGCCCATGTCACACATTTTACCTCATTTTCATGTCCTTCTAACGTTGTCAAACACTGTCGGGAAAACAAAACAACCATGAGAGAACGTGGACACAAATGGATACATTATTCTGCATGGTGAGCTGACTAGACGTGTATGGTCAATTTACAAACGGGGTTATGAAATAGGCTTCTATATTTATTCTGACCTCAAAATCATCATTCTTCTTCTTCCAGATACACGTAGTTGCGTCGAAGCTGGCCGAGGCAAGATAGGTCCCACATGGAGACCAGGCTACCCTTCTAACGGTGCGCTGGTGTCCATCCTGGAGCACACTCAAGCATTTCCAGGAGTCGCCTACAACACATCAACATGCAATACGTTACAAAAAAAAGGATGCCACTGATGGCTGATCGCTGCAGCCGACAATTGACTATTTATTTCCCGAATATAGACTTTCTTGACTCACCTTCCTTTCCCCATATCCTGATGGCCCGGTCGCCTCCACAGGAGGCCAGTAAAGTGGCCGTGGGGTTCCAAGCAACATGCCAGCAGCGAGAATCTGGATGAGCGTTGAACCTCTCGACGAGCACCAAGGCGTCCTTCATATCTCCGCCTGTCAGACGGCCGCAGCTCACCACAACCAGCCAAGTTCACTTAGAAAAGGTCCTGTTGCAAAACGGCCCCTTACAATCAAGATTGACGTTCGACCACTAAACAACGCGTCGTCAGTGTTAACGGAAAGAAAAACGGTGTCCCGTCTCTAAAATCGATTAAACTAATAACACTTTTGTTTAAACGTCGACGTTATTTCTTGATGGTCAATTTACATCTTACAAACTTCCATTACATATTTCTAACTCGAACGGCCAGCGTCAACGTTACAAACTCAAAGTTCTGCCCCCTGTGGCCGGGAATGGTTTAACGCCAATGTTGCCCGTGGCGTGCACTAGTTTGTTCTTGCAATAGTCTGTTCCTGCAATAGTTTGTTTCTGCAATAGTCTGTTCCTGCACTAATTTGTTCCTGCAATAGTCTGTTCCTGCACTAGTTTGTTCCTGCAATAGTCTGTTCCTGCACTGGAGATGAGGTTGCAAATTACGTTTAGGTAAAGGTCCACATTAGGTATTAGGTTAGAGATGGTTAAGTTGAGGTATTAGTTAAGAGATGGTTAAGTTGAGGTATTAGTTAAGAGATGGCTACGTTTAGGAATTGGGCCAGAGATGGTTACGTTTAGGTATTAGGTCAGAGATGGGTACGTTTAGGGTTTTGGTAAGTCAATGTATTTTCAGATGTGGTTAACTGCAGGTATTAGGTTAGCTGCGTGCTGTGCTGCAGGGGGCCAGCCTGATGCGGTGTGTTGTTGTGCTTTGGCAGTAGTGGGCGCTAGGTGGCAGCACTGCCGCTGTGTCATCTGAAGCTGAAAGCTGTGGGAGTGAAAGGAAGAATGGCTTGAACAAGGAAGACAAATATTTTACAGGAAGGCACTGCGTTTTTTAAGTTTTGTTTGAATTTGTTTATAGACAAAACGCGCAACGACTGCCATTTCAACTTCGAGGTGTTTTCTTTTCTTCTTAGGTAATAGATTACGTTTTTTTAGACCTCGGGAGATTTTTAAGTGGCTAACCTAATATCTAGAATAGGCTTGCTAACATTAGCCAAGTGCGCTAACAACAACAGTAGGCCCAAAGGTCTATTGTCCTCACGTTATTTGACAATCGTGTAGTTTTTTTTTTTTTGCAAGCTTTTCAAATAAAGCTAGTGCTTTGTATTCTCAATATTGACAGCAGTAGTCACTGTCATCACTGCATTTGCTGCCTCTTTGGGGATATCATTTGGACTGGCCTACGGGAAGTACACTGTCCCGTACGATCACATTTGTCGTATTACTGGATATAAAGCTAATCGTTTCTACACTTTTCCGAAAGACGCTAAGGCAATTGGATAACCATGTATGCGCCACCGGGTACCGCTGTCACTAGTAGCAGAAGAAGGAGAGGTGGTACCTCTCTGCCTAAGCAGCCAGAGCGAAGCTTGGCATCTGCTCTCCCCGGAGCACTCTCCATAACCGCACTATGTACGGCCTTAGCGGAACCAGCCTGGCTCCGGATCCACGGTGGCACATGTCCAAGACAAGAGCTGGGAGTAGCGGACGTCCTGGGTTATATCGATCCCAAGCTCCTGGACGGTGAGAACCACAATCCGGTCACATGGGACACCGAAGGGAAATTGTTTATCTGTGGCCCGTTTCACATGGCTTACATAAAACTGTCTGTTTCTTCCTCTTGTCTAGATTATTGTGTGAACCCCCAGACTATCTTATTGCTGAGGGTGATTGCTGCCTTCTGCTTCCTGGGCATTCTATGCAGTCTGACTGCGTTCCTTTTAGATGTGTTTGGACCCAAACATCCGGCACTCAAGATCACACGCAGATATGCCTTTGCCCATATCCTGACAGGTATGACACAGATATTAACCGAAATTACCAAGCCCTTATGGGAGACTTAGACTGCATGATACCTTATCGGATAAAATGGCTTAATTTGCATAACTGTACAACAAAATCCTAAACCATGAACCGCTGTCCTCTGTGTCTTGTGTGCACCTCAGTATTGCAGTGCGCCACGGTGATCGGCTTCTGCTACTGGGCCTCGGAGCTCATCCTGTCGCTACAGCAGCAGCACAAGAAGTACCACGGCTCCCTCATCTACGTCACCTTCGCCATCAGCTTCTACCTGGTGGCGGGCGCCGGCGGGGCCTCCATCCTGGCCACGGCGGCCAACCTGCTGCGCCACTACCCCACCGAGGAGGAGGAGCAGGCCCTGGAGCTGCTGTCCGAGATGGAGGAGAGCAGCGACACCTACCCCGCCGACTATGACATTGGCAATCAGTTCCAGCCGCCGCCGGCCTACACACCGTGACGCAGCTGCCCACCCCCGACCCCCCCCCCCCCCCCCCCCCCCCCCCCCCACCCGACCCGGCCCCACCCCGCGCTCCAACGGAGTCGTCCGTTCTGTCTTATTAACACACGCTTCTCTATGAGCACCGCTATTCTTTGAGTTTAAAATCGGCCTCATCAGACCCAACCGGCGCATAGGCAGTACCACTCGAAAAGGTCTGTTCTGGTAACTCGTTATCAAGTGGATATGGCTAGCGCTCTGTTGTCTGTAATGAACACACACTTGCGCTCGGAGAGCGCGCGTGTCCATTGATTGTCAGCTTGGGTGCATGAAAACTTCAATGTCAGCAGAAATGTGGGAGAATTTTGATTGACATTTATTTTGCTTTCACCAATGGAGCTTTTTTAGGGATGTGCATGTAAATTGTGGTTCAGATTGGGTGCTTACGTGTAAAGCTGACTAAAGTAGGTGAAGTTGTGTTTCAACGTGGATCATCCCCTAATATTTAATGGAGTGGATGTAGAAATCACAGCCAGTTCAATGCCAAATTGGGAAGCAGGGCATGTCGGCCACAGTACTAGTGGATGGTTGGAACATTCAAGAGTGTAATTACTTTTGAAACATTTTATATGCTTGCTGTATGTTTGATTTGACTTTGCAGAAATGACGACAAAAATACTTTCATTTCTATTTCGTTTAATGGTCATTTAATTTATTCATTGGTTGTCTCTAGTGCTGTACATTTTATTTCCCCCTTTCTCTCTAGACATGTTTGTTTTAGTTTTATTTAATCAGTGATTGTTTGAGATGGAACAAGGAAATAAACGGATGTTTTAGACGATGTGGGACAGGTTTTATGTGTTTGTGGTGTTATAGCATGTCTTGTTTCTTTTATAGTACAGCTGATTCAATTTGATAAACTTTTGGGGTAGTAACAGGATGTGTTTGTGTTGTATTTGTTTTTTTTATAACTGATCAGGGTTCACTAGAATTGTCCTACCCAAAATGACATTTTTATGACGGAAGGAAGGAATAAAACTGTCCTGTGACCAACTATCAACTATTCACTTTTGCTCTAGTTCTGGTTGGTAAATGTGAACTCATATAAATATCATTTGAGGTAAAAAGAAAAAAAAACAAGGCCTAGAATTGTGTATAATGTAACTTGTGACATGTTTATAATTTGGTGCCATTTCTGCATTCTGTTAATTAAACTTCATATAGTTCCAAAGTGTTCAAATATGTTCAATGTAAAACATCGTGGACTGCTGAATTATACATGACGGAGGACAATAAAAGGGAATGCCAAATTCCACCATCAGATGCCATTCATGGTTAGACCGGGGAAAGGGACTTCAGTAAGAAGAATATTTCAGGAGCCTTAACATTGCAATGTAGGCCATACTGCATCACAGTGACTTGGAGTTGCTGTTTGGATCAAACCGGTTACCAGAGCCTGTTGGCACTTGTGTGGAACCGGGGTTATTTCAAGGTGCAGTCTAGACAGTGGAGACGGAACACGGCATTAAAGCAAGTAAGAGTCTTAAATCGTAATAGACTTTAAAGGGCATATAGAAGGGAAGCCGCATCGGGTCCACTGTTCTCTTACCCTATGTAAAACCCAAACTGAAACGCTTACTGACACGTACTGGTGAGTTTCAAATGTGAAAATGTAATGGATCTGTAAGTCAGAGATGAAAGACTATCCGGACAACAGTATGCAGTCCATGACACATTTTCAGAATAAATATGCCAGCAGGCTTATATTAATAACAGAATACGCTTGAGTAAAAATAGAATAAGGAAGTAATAAATACATTTGTAAATATATACGTTTTCATATGCATTTATGTTTTGGTGTACCTTTGCAACAAAAGCATAGGTAAGCAGAAATTCAACAAAAGAAACGTTGGCTAGTTGATTTTAATTGGAGGAAAAACAAGTGATTAATAGAGAGGAGGTGTAAGGGAAGGACATAGGTCAATCTGGTCAAACAAGTCATGACTGATCCTCGAAAGTCTGGACGATAAGGCCCATAGGATGAGGCAACGTCATTTGGCCAGAGGTATAAGTATGGCCTCGACTGGTCGAGGATGTTGGCTCTATTGCAATCCAACGCCTCCAGGCTTCCAGCTTACACCAAGAGAGTTTTAAACTTCGAACGTTTGCGCTCAACCATGTTTGCTAGCCGGGCACTCCTGTCGAAACAGACGCTGAATGTACTTGCTCGTCAACCTGCATGCTTCGTGCACCAAGGAGACTACGGCAACTGGGGGAACACCAACATTGCAGTGGTAAGTGTACGGGCCCAACACATGCTGATAAAAAATAGGCTGCATACTAGTATCAGGTGCCATGGGATTATATATATATATATATATAAATATAAATAAACATCCACTTTTACTTAAGGTGTTCTCAGGATGCGGCTGGTGGGACGGCACTGATGTGCACGAGGCGGTATAGTGAGTACCATACCCATAGCAAAGTCACTGTTGTTCTACAGCGTCATGATTAGCCAATCAAACATACCGCTCACTCATGTTTTTCAGCACTATGTATCACCTGAGCCGCAACGGGGCGCGCTTCCAGATGTTTGCCCCTAATCAACAGCAGATGAATGTGATTGACCACATAAAAAAGCAGCCTGCATCTGGGGAGAACAGGTATGCCTCACTTGTTAGGCCACATAGACACACATACCTTTTTAAAATAATAATAATAATACAAATGAGTGGAATACCTCCAATGATGTAAATGTTCACTTTGTACTTGATTAAATACAAAACACAGTATATATGATTATTTCTGGCCTTTGCGTAGGAACATAATGGTGGAGGCTGCGCGTTTCAGTCATGGCCAGGGAATGATGCAAATGCATGACTTGTCCAAGTTGGACGCCAGCACCTTTGATGCTGTCATCTTTCCCGGGGGCCACGGCATCACCAAGAATCTGTGAGATATTAGGGGGTTCACCGGAGGGCCTTGGTCCGTTTCATTTTGTAAAAACATATGCAATTATGGAATTATATATTTTAATTAAGTTAGAAAGTGAAGTTGTTTTGTTAGACACAAAACATTTAAATAAATTAGGGTACTATATATATATATAATAACAATGTTACTGTATAACATTCACAAACACAAGTGAGAGAGAGAGAGATAAGGTTTTGGTGTATGCTACAGTGAACTAATATTGAGATGAGCTGAACAGTGCTTTGCTATTCTTCAGCTCTACCTTTGTGAAAGAGGGTAAAGACTGCAAACTCCACAGCGATGTGGACAGAGTGCTGAAGGAGTTCCACCGTAACCGCAAGCCTATCGGGTATGTATTGCTCAATGCACGTTGAATCCTGTGTCAATTCTCACCATAGAAATATGAAAGGATTCTAACCTACAGGTAATATGGCCTGAGGATTTGTTTGAGACAGTATATCCTATTTCTTTGCAAATGTTTTACATTTAAAGATTGTTGTATTTTTCTTTTGATCTGAAATTTATTTTGAGGTGAAATTACATTGGCCTACTTCCCCGAGACGACTTATTTGATTGTGTGGACAATTGTTTTCTGAATCCAGATGTATTTTTATGGAATGTAAAAAAGTACCAGTGGTACCAACTTCACTAAGAAACACATAAATGAAGGTCATTAGCGTGAAGGAAATCAAATTAGTTGAAAACCAAAAAAAACGAATGATTTTCAGACATCTGTCCTTATGTTGCTCGTTTTCTGGCCAGACAGAGGTCATTAGTAAGCTGGTTATTTCCACGTTTCCAAGGCACTGGGTGTGCCTTTGAGTGGCCTGCAGATGACTTCCTACAAGGAAAAAGTACTTCTGTTGAAGTGTTACAAGGGATCGGAAACCCACTAAGCCAGAAATCACTTCACCCAATAAACAGCGTAGGCCGAGCCAGGATCTTAAGAGATTTTAGCTCAACCTGGCTTAACGCCTTCTGTGTTTAGGCAGACACTGCATGATTGTAATGACTTTATGCTCACTGCCAGCTCTGAAAGTTGGCAGTTCCCTTCTTCTACTGAAGAGGGAAGCAGAGAAAAGCTCTTTGGTCCAAGTTTTATTGTAACACATAATAAATATCAATGTAACTAGATATTTGTATATTATTTATTATAAAATCCTACAAAGAAACACAGTGAACTCCTATTAACAAAGAATATGAGTACAGTACTATAGAACATTTCAAATCATAAGGATCATCTTAGAGTTCAGGGTTATTTAAACATAATAAGTATAATCCGATTTGTTTTACCACAAATACCACTGAGCCAAGAGTCAAAGGACCCACGTATTATCGTATATACCACGTCATAATGTGCAATAACATGAGAACATGTTATCCCATGCAAGTTGCCCACAAAGTGACTCATCTCAATGCTGGTTGCTGAACGTGTTTCCAGAAAGACTTCATTCTTATTCTTTTATTATTATCCTTCCCGTGAACGTGTTTTGTCTCCCAGCCTCTCCAGCATGGCCCCCATGCTGGCCTGCCGGGCGCTGCCTGGCATCGAGGTGACCATGGGCTACGAGCGTGACGAGACCTCCCGCTGGGGGAGCTGGCCCCACACCAGCATGGTGCAGGCCGTGAAGAACATGGGCGCTCGTCACACCGTCCGTGAGCCATACATATCCTTTGAAAAACAAACCTCCTCTTGCCGGTCCTCGGCCGACCGCACGTTTGTGAGCCAACTGTGTTTGTATGAGGCCCTTTTCGGGCCCCACACACTGAGCGCCTCTTGGCCGCGATAAGCGCGCCCCGGACACAAGTCTTTGTCGCTGCTTGATGGTCCCGAGTCAGCAGGCCGTTGGCTGACTTGGTAGGGGGTCAGTGGGACAGGTGGTGGGGCGGCCCATTGCCGGGCACAGAGTAGCAGGCTCAGACGAAGTCAGTATGTTTGGCCCGGGATCTTGCTGGTGTGGCTGGTGCCACTCTGCGGCCCTGCCCTGGCCAATGAGCAATATGGCGCGCTCATTTCTTTAAAAGAAAAGTCTGTCTCGCTCACTGAATCGCTCAATACAACGGTAGACTCAATTAAACTGTGGCTGAACCATCATTTACACGTGTGTTGCTTTGGATGCCAAATGCTTTGTTGCGTTATGCTGTGCATTTTCTGCTCAACGACATAGCTCCTGCGTCGACCTTGACCATAGCTGCATCACGAAGCCTATGTAGACGAGAAGAACAAAGTGATCAGCACTCCTTCCTTCATGTGGGAGACGGAGTACCACTACCACTACATCTTTGATGGCATTGGAAACATGGTCAAGCACGTCCTGCGGATGTCAACTCAGTGAGCTCAGAGGAGAAGCCTGCATTAGGATGATAAGTCAACTGCAGATGGCACTGATGATCACTGGATTTTCAACAAGCTACTTAAATCGGTATTGGCTATTTGGAATATGATTCAACTTGGTAGTGTGGAGAATGTATTTTAGCATCTCAATGTTAAAGTTGAAGTAGAATATTCCTGTGAATGTTCATGAAATGACTATTGATATAAAGGCTTTCGTTGAAAATCAAGCCACTTGTTGTCATGTGTTGTCATATGCCGTGTGTTGTCACACACAAACATATCTGAGTCTGTTACATTCCATATAAGTCACTTTATTTATTATAACATATACAAAAAATAACAAAACAGCCAGGTGACAGAATATAAAACTTTCCAGTTTGTACAAAACATCCAAACTGCATAACTAGAAATATCTCCTCCATGTGAACATTTCTTGATGGATCGGTACAATGTAAAAATGTATTCCTGAACAGTATATAAAATAATGTATTTCATTGAACAACATCACTCCTGGTCAGTGTAGTCCACCAAATAAAGTAGGCTTCAAATATACATTTATTTCATCGCAAATAATAAAAAGGCATGGGGGGGAGGGGGGGGGGCTACAAAATCATTCAAGTTATGATGGAGACTTCAAAAATTCAACCAAACATATTCTTACAGTGTTTTCTTTTGAACAGTAGAGTACATTGTAAACATTGTTTGCCACCTTAATCCATCGTAATAAATACAAGGAAATCCACAATCAACCGTCAATCATGCAAATGTATCAAAAGGTTATTAAAAACATTCAAATTATATGGTTTCCTGTTAGAATAGTTTTGATTTTTTTAGTTGCTTGTTTATGTTTAATAAAAGGTAAGGCCATAATATTCCCCATATGTTTCAGAAGGGATCGTTCAGATTTTCAAGTTTCATATTTTGTTTAGATGAGTAAGGTTAAGATGGAATAAAATAATGTGTTCTCCTTCTGACAAATTACTGAATATTTACAAGGACTGGGACAGTTTATGTTATCATACACACATATCTGTACATAGGGTGTATACAGGGCCCGGGTATAAACATTTGTACATTCTTTCATCAAAAGAATATAGGTGTTATGTATTTCTATGGGACAGTTTAATTAATGTGGGAAGAGGTTGAAGATGGTTAAAAGGTGAAACAGTTGGCTATATTGTTAAAAATGTACAATTATAATTAAAAAAGATTTACTGTGTATTTTTGTAGATCAAATTGTGAATGTTTTTCTTTCATTGCTAAATTGTTTTATCTTGTTATTGTATATCATATTCAAATGTCCACTATCATTAGATCAGAAACACATACATCATTGCAGATGCAGTTATTTTACAATATTTTACGTTGGATCACTATAATTCATTTTACACAAGAAACTGCATTTTTCAGAGATACAGAACTGCATCTAAGTGCTTTTAGAAAGCATACTGTTTAAAATTCAGTTTAGGGGATGGACTTGTCTTTCTTTAAAGGGCCCTCTGATTGTCAGTGTAGACCAAATGGCACTAGAAACAATGCCACCAGCTTCTTGTAAAACATGAAATTAAATATCTAAAGGCATTGGAGAGTAACGCCATGGGCGAAAAATAATGATCCATTCTTCAACACTGTTGCATCACGATCGGTGATAGCAGTGGTGTGTACAAACGGACCTTGTAGATCGAAAGAATGTTGCCACGCGGAAATAACTTGAACTTTGTCAGTAACAAAGCATAAATTAGAGGTAATATAGTTTTGATTTTGTCAACAGAAAGGCAGTATACAAGGTCACAACAAATAGCGGTGATGAGAAGTGAAGTCCTGCACCACAGCTGTCTTTCTGCGCTAAGAGAAAATGGCTATTTGGTTTGTTTTTCAGAAGTCCCTGTAAAACAGAGAGAAACACACATAAGTCAACTCAATTAGGAAACGTTTGTGATACAATAAGCACCATTAAACCATCTTTTCACATGCCTTCACTTGATTTCCACAAAGACCCTTGCTGATACAATAACCATGTATAATAAAGCATGCGGGACACGAGGGAAGACATGCAAGGAGACGGGTGAGGAGGAGGAGGGACAGGCGGGGGGGACGGGGGACGGACCAGGGTGGGCTGCTAGAGCAGGGCGGAGCCGGAGTCAGAGTCCGACTCCGGGTCGGGGGTGAGGCGGGCTTCGCGGGAACCGGTGGACTCCAGAGCCCGCATGTACTCCTGGTACTCCAGGCGGAGCGCCTCAAAGCGCGCCTCACTTAAGGGGTGGCTGTAGGGGTCGCGGGCGCTCGGCTCGGAAGCTGGCGGGCTGACTGAGGATGAAGGGCCTGGGAAGGGGGCAGCGAGATGTGATGCATGGGTGGGGCACGCCACGTACAATGTTCACAGCAAACCACGGCACAAAGGGACATGCGCAGCCACCGAGAGGCGTGACACTCACATGCGGAATGAGGGGAGCAATTCATTAAAAGCAACCAGATCACTTGCAGCTTGACGCTCACCTTGTCTTTTCTGGTCCTGGGGGCCATGAGTCTGATCGTATCCGAACACCCCCCTGTCGCTGCCTGCACCCATTGGTGATCGGTCAAAGCTCATGGCCTCCAGGACCTCCGCGTCCACACCGGGATCTGCAGAGTCCCACTCATAACTCTCATCTACTGATGTGTTCCTTCTAACGACAGACACAACACAACATGTTGGTGAGAACATGGCAGGAAACACAACACTACAAATTAGTCGGACAAACTGAAAAAGAGGAATGTGGTTAATGTAAGAAAACGATGGCAACATAAACAAAACCCTTCTGCCGAGAATGACTCTAGAGAGCTCTGCAGCTATGGGTCCGAGTGTGGTGTCGTTTCACCTTTTCGCTCTCCTCTCACGCCGGTCCGTCTGAGCTCTGTGTCGCTCACTCTCTTCCGTGGTCTCCGGGGAACTAAGCAGTGTGGGGGTGATGGACAGGGACTGGCGAAGGAAACCGGCGCTACCCCTGCCACTGCTTTGGCTGGCGTAGCTGGTCCTGCCTCCCTCTCGTGCTTCCCGATACTCAGCCTCGCCTGCCCTCACCAACGGCCTCTCAACTGTCTCGCGGTAGCTCTCTGCCTGCCCTGCTGGCAAGGGGGCAAGGTGTGGGGAGGGCCAGCTGTTACCTCTGGGTAGGAAGGACCGAGGAGGGCCCATCCTGGGGTCGATTGCTCGCACAGGGTCCCCTCTTGAGAAGTGTCTGTATGGGGGGTGCGGTGCCAGGATGGAGGAGGACATGGGGACGTATTTATGCTGAGTGGACCTCAGGCTTTCCTGGTATGAGACAGGCCACCCGGAGACCTCGGGGAAAACTGTAGTCTGCCTGCGCGGATCTGAGGGTGCCAGCCTAGCGTGGGCCGAGGAGGATCTGGGCGGGTACATGGAGTAGTTGAGGTAGGGAGAGTTAGCTGGAGGTCTTTGGGAGTGGTGAAGCCTTTCCAAGCTCTCAAAGCTTGGGCGCCTGGACGGAACATACTCAGTCCAAGTGGGGCCTGGTCGATGAAGGTAGGATGGAGCGTGACCCAAACTACCGGACTTGAGGCTGACCTCAGGGTGGGGAAACTCATCCCAGTAACACCTCTCTGAGACGTACGTCCTCGGGGTCTCAAAGTGTTCCCATCGTTGCAAACTAATGGATTTCTTTAAGAAAGGACCAGGGTGTCCCATACCTGAAAGAGTTCTACAGGGGCCTACACTCAATGACTTCTTGAGGAACGGCACAGGGGCTTGGCAGATTCGCGATGCAATATTGTTGCTGTTAATTCTCTTGGAAGAATGTCTTTCAGGTGGTTCCGGGACAGCGTGTCTTTCAGGTGGTTCGGGGACAGCGTGTCTTTCAGGTGGTTCCGGGACAGCGTGTCTTTCAGGTGGTTCCGGGACAGCGTGTCTTTCAGGTGGTTCCGGGACAGCGTGTCTTTCAGGTGGTTCCGGGACAGCGTGTCTTTCAGGTGGTTCCGGGACAGCGTGTCTTTCAGGTGGTACGGGGATAGAGTGTCTTTCAGGTGGTTTTGGGACAGAGTGATAGCCTTCTACAAAGCTCTGTGAGTGCCTTGAGACAATATCTGCCACCCCTTTAGCTGCGTTCAACAACGTGTGAGCTGAACTAGAGGCAAGCCTAGGCTGTGGCCGCTCTGGGCTTTTTGTTCTTTTCCCCATAATAAGCTGTGATTTCTCATAGTACAGCTGTTTGCTTGTTTTTTCCGGATTGGGCGATTGTGATTTAGGCCTCCCCAAAGTTCGCCCTTTGATTGTTGAATCCCTGGATTCCAAATGATTTGAGTATCTATAGTCAGGTTTTCTATATGCATCTAAGCTTGCCTCTGCTGCACTCACAGGCCGTATGTCATCCTCAAACGACACTGCCTTATGGCTTGGTTTTGTTTCCAGGTTTTCCTTACAATGGACCTCCCAGTTTCTAGGGACCACATCTGGCTTAACCACCACAGACTTTAGCTCTGAACTTTGCCTGCTGGTGTCAGCGAGTTCGCTTTCTTCAGCAGGTTCATCCACGCTCATTTCAATGAAACCTGGAAGGCTGAGATATTTCAGAATTGCACTTGTCTGCACCGGGGACTTTTGAGCAGGTGAGGCTGAGCGCCTCACATTGAAGCAATCAGACACTCTAGGGACAGAGAAGTGTGACTGGTCACTCTCACACTCCTCTACAATAGTTAACGGAGAAATGACGCTTGGACTTTCCGAGAAAAGACACTTATCGCTCCTCCGGGAACGCGCTCTCACTCCCTCCTTCTCCAAATCGGTGTTGAACCCTGAACTTAGGTGCAGACGCTTCCCATGGTCTTCTCTGAGATTGGCCTCACTGTGTTCATAGGATAACGTAGAATAATGTGAGGCACCGGATTCCTTCCTGTCAGTGACTTCCTGCGCGTCTGACCGACTGTATAGTGCAGCAGCTGTATAAGGCAGAGCAGGACCTGCTGGGCCCTCCCGGTCTCCTGGAGAAGATCGGTGGGCGGCATCCCAGTGCTCTGTGCCAAAGGCCTGAGGTGTCTTGGATCTCACTGCCCCCTGCCTCTGATTCGTCCAGCCCCCTTCAGCAAGGGACCTTCTGGGGCATAAATCTGCCTTCCTGTCGGGGCTTTGTGACCTGCCTCTTTTCGGCGTTCCCAGACAGAGGATGGGTGAGCTTTCTGAGGCAACGCTAGGGGAGAGCATGGGCAGGGATGTGTTCTGCGTGGCCGGGGCGTTGGAGGATTCATCCGCCATAGAGTCCTCCGTAGTTTCATGAACGCCCTGGGTGGGAGGATAAGGTCCTCGCGTAGGGGTTTCTCGCGGGCTTCGCACAGGAACAATGCTGGTGACAGACGTAACAGGGCTTATGTCCCACTGTATATGGGAGGAGGGGAGTCTATCCATAGGGCTGCTTGTGCTTCCGAAATAGCAGGCCTTCCTGAAGTCGGAAACCCGGCTCGTCTGGCCCGTGGGATGGTGCTTTTGTCTGAGGGTAACGTCCTGTAGTTTCCACACAGAATCCTCTTCTGACCCAGGCACATCTCTGCGAGGACTGCTGGCCCTACTAGACTGAGGATCTCCCCCTGCCCATCCCTTAGTCCTCTGGTTACCTGTGTAGGCCTTTAGCTGCTCCTCCATCTCCTGCCTCTCTTTGGCCAGCTTGAGACACTTGGCAATACTGTCCTCCTCCAGTTCACTGTCAAGTCGCGAGACCAGGGTGCTGGCGTCTGTCAGCTGGCTCTCTCTCTCCATAGGCTGATATCTTGAGTGGCTTGGCTTGTCCGCATTCCACTCCAGTCCCAATGCTCTCCTGCCGAGACCCGGGAGGAGAGCATCGGCGTTTGCCGGAAGGCAGTACCTCCTCATCGACCCGTTTGTTCTCATCTCACTGTTGTCGGAGTAAAAACTGGCTCTCTCCAGGAGGGCCTCCGAACCCTGCTCCTCGTCTGAGTAAAAGCAGCCGTGTCGAGAAAAGTTTCTCGCCATGGCCTTCACTCTCCCGGGAGAGGAGGGAGGCCGGCTCAGCTCGGCAACGTCCACGGTGAGGGGCGAGTCTTTCCTCTCCTCTTTCTCCGAGCTCAAGATGCTGGACTTGGGAGAGTCCCTGAAGGACGTCCGGCTGCTGCCCGCGTCGCTGACCCCACCGTTGCTCTGGACGATGACGTTCTTCAAGATGTCATTGCTGGGGGAACTGGAGCCTTCGGGCAGGGGCTGGACAAGAAAGCGTCCGTCTGGACCTCTGCAGATGGACTCCAGACCGGCGGACGAGGGGGCCTGACACCCGAGGTGGCTCTCGAAGAGAGTGTAATGGGGAGGGGGAGAGGCGTTGGACAGGAGCTGTTTTTTCTGGTCCTGGTACTCTCCACGGCTGCCTTTGTCGAACGTGGAGCGGTCAGACTGCGAGGCGGACGAGCTGGGAAAGAAGGGCAACGCTGGGCAGAGCTTCAACTTGAGGATGCTGTCGGGGCTTCGGGGAGGCCGGCGAGCTCTGGACACAGGATGAGAGACATTGGAGGATTAGCTCCAGAAAGACCTGCAGCAAGCATGGGCTTTGCTGACATAAACAATGCACATATTTCCGTGAGTAAGTATTTATTTGATATTGGCCTTGATACGTACTCTGGAGATGTGGTCCTCTGGAAGACAGAGTGGAGATCTGAGAACGCAAGGTGTTTGTTTATTGTACATCCTACTACACCATGATGCTGTACACAATAACACAACATCGTTCAATAGAGGGGACATCAACAGTTCTCCATTATTCTTGTCTTTACCGTGTCGTCTCTTGATGCGCCGTTTCTGCCTCCTGTGGCTCATAAAACAGGCCGTCACCAAGGCGAGGACGATGGCCATGAACAGGAAGCACACTCCACCAATCACACCGGCCAATAGCGGCTGAGGAATATACTCCAGGAAACTCGCTCGTATGGGATACATCTCCATTCCTGTGAGTCAGTAGAAGCCCACCAATTGTTATTCTACTGATTATGTATATAGATTATATATACAGACGTATTTACATATATATATATTTAGTTAGTATAATTTGTGTAAATAATTATAGTTGAAGAAAATATTTTGTAGAATAATTTACACAAATTATACTAACTAACAAATTATATATACAGTATATATAACAAAAAAATATTTATATAATATTTTAGTTAGTATAATTTGTGTAAATAGTTAAACCTAAAGAAAATCATTTTGATTGAGAAGCTGTTATGGTTGCATAAACATACAGCCCTATATTAAAGTCTGAACCTTGATGAAAGAATATGTGTTTGTTAACATTGTCTGGTGCTGCTGTAAACACTTTACCTGCGGTGGACACGTTGACAGACTCACTAGGCACACTTAGGAGTTTGAGACTGCGAGACAAAAGCCTCAGGTCATAACTGGAGTCCTGCATGAAAAAGACAACAGAGAGAGAGAGAGAGAGAGAGAGAGAGAGAGAGAGAGAGAGAGAGAGGGAGAGAGAGAGAGAGAGAGAGAGAGAGAGGTATGAGGGATTAAACACCTACAACAAAACACAATACCCTTTAGCGAGTTCAACGTCCATACTAGCATAAAGATAATTCAAAGAAAGAAAAGGCAGACGGCACTCAGAAGAAAACGTTGAAAGATGAAACATGTGTGTGTGTGTTATATTAAGCAGAGCTACGCTAACCCTGAGCAGGCCTTGCACTAGCATGTCACTCTGGTTGGCTCCCACATCGCTGCTGAGGACGACCCACTGGCCCTGCTCCCGGCAGGCCTGCAGCAGGTAGCCAGTCAGCGGGGCGGACGGAGCCTCCGGGGGGGACCACTGCAGCAGAACCCCCTGGTCCGTCCGGTTGGCCCAGAGCAGTGTGGGCGGCTCCAGCGTCGGCAGAGTGAGGACCACCAGGGGGGCTTCTGTCGGCACCGCTGTTGGTGGAAGAGACCCGGAACGCGATCACTCGTGAGGTTCGAACAGAGACGCTGAAGACTAATGAGCCCGCGTCTCGCTGTAGTACCGACCTCGAGTTCGCACTGAGACGATGTCACTGAAGGGTCCGGAGCCTAGTTTGTTTTGAGGCAGAACGCTGAACTGGTAGTTGGTGGCGGCTAACAGACCCGTCACCAACAGATTGTCTTTGGAGGTGGGCACGGGCAAAGACGCCCATTCGTGTTTGCCTCTGGACGCCTGCTTGACCCTGGTGGAAGAGAGAGGACACGGTACGTCAGTACAATGCGACGACAACGACAGAACCGTAAAGGCATTTTGTGTCCGTATGTCCGCTTTCTATTTGCTGAAAGCGGACATATGGCGGATGCTACGGACCAGACGGTGAACTTCTGGGAGAATCCCCCGTCGAAGCCGGCCACCCAGGACACGTTGGCCTGGTTCGTCTCTGCCGCCACGGAGACTGAGGTCACTGCATGGGGACTGGTGCCTGAGTGGAAAACAAACAAGAAGTATGTCTAGACTTAGGGACAACTTTGTAATGGATCCAAGAACAAAACGTGAATTTGGCTGATAAAGTAATCAGTGAAAAACCAAAACCAAACCACAAACCTCAAACATCAACTGTGTTTGTGTAGCGGAGGAGAGTGGAGGAGAATAAAACAGTTTACAGAGATAAATTCCCTGGATGGATTGGCTCGTGGATGAGCAGGTTTTATTCTTGAGAAACTCTTTTGTTCAGATATGTTTGAATGGAGTAAATAACTGCAGTACTAAAAGTTACATTGTGCGGGTTTAGGCTAGCCTGACATCGTCAGACCGATTCGCAAATGCGTTTTAGTCTGGAACCCCTCAGTGAACTTTCGATTTCCACAGGGCTTCATCGACGGGCGCACACCAAAATGCCTCTGGATATAATTGAATAGACCTGCAACCAATCAGAGCAACGAAACGTGGGACACATCAGCGGCAGCCATCTTGGTTGTTTATGAAATTGCCTCAACGTCATCCTATTAAACCCGCCCCACATTAGATAAACGGTCGTGATTGGCCCGACTCAGGCCAGGCGTCGGTCTGAACAGAAGATGAGCCGGACCTATATGCCATATTAAACGAAACCCGAGCTTGCAGATTCGTCTGGTTCCCTTAAAAAAGGACAACAGAAATAACCCTAGTTTCACCACAAGATGGCGCTGCTCCTCAGGCTTGATTGTGTGATTTTCATGGAGTCAGTGCACAATCCATGTCGGGCGTCAGTCACACTCACCCAGCGCCGTGACCACGGTGCCTGCGCTGACCGTGGCCACGTGATTAGTGGCCAGGCACTCCCACCCCCCATGGTGGTCCTTGCTCAGGGGCTGCAGCACTAGGGAGCCGTTGGCCAACACAGCGAAGGGGGAGCGAGGAGTCGGCCCGATCTACGAACCACAAAGAACATTAGCATATGAGGACGGATGTCCCTGGTGTGTGCAGCAGCAGCAGCAGCAGCAGCAGTAGTGAGTAGATGTTCTCTGGCCCCACCTTGCTCCAGGTTATATTGGGGACGGGGTCTCCTTTAGCCTCACAGGGGATCATCAAATCCCGGCCCACCTCTTGCAGGTACTCGGCCCGAGGGGTCACTCTGAACGCAGGGGGGTCCTGGATGGAGAGGTTTTTTAAATAAATGGATTATTTTAAATAAATGGATTCATGCGAGTGTCGGGATCCTTTGCCTCTGCAATTCTTGTCTCGTCAGGCGGACTCAAAAAACGGTTTCAATCATTATTCTTTTATTATTATTATTGTAAGGCAGCTAACTTCATGTAATCTTAGCGGAAGCATTAATGGTACCGTCCTATAGAGGACGCTATAATCCATATCTTCCTTTGTGTTGTTCATAAGCCTCTCGGGGAAGCATCAGCCGGTACGAGACGTACTGAAGGCTGACCGTACCTTGAGGATGACCTGGGTGGGGTCCGACTGGCCCATGGTGCCGTAGCTGTTGTAGGCGGTGCAGGTGTACATGCCCACAGCATTGTCGTTGGCCGTGGTGATGAAAACAGAGCCCTCGGAGTTCACCATCCAGCCGGGGAACTGCGCCGCGCCAAACAGGGACAGAACATTTCTTTTGTAAGAACCCAGCTGATTTCGCCGTCCGTACAAACATATTTGTGCATGTTTTTATTTATTATAATTTTTTTACGTACATTGTCAACGTCTATGTTGTTCCCGTCTTTTGTCCAGTTGACGTAAAGCAAAGGGGGGTCCGCCTGGACGGGGCACACGATGACCCCCCCCATGCCCGCTGGTAGGTAGGTCTCCCTGGACATCCGGCCCACCCGCGCAGGGTCTGGGATGGAGAAGGAGAGACATGGTGATAAAATACCATTTGACAGGACAAGGTTCGTCATAGCGTGATATAGTATATCTGGAATCTATCTCGGTCCCTCTTTCATGTGTACGCTTTAAATGTTTGAATGTAACCTTGCATTGATATTTTGTTTTGTTTTTATTGATGTATTTATTCTTGTTGTAGAGTGTCATTGAGTGTCCCTAGAAAAGCGCTAGTATGTAAATAAAATGTATTCAAATAATAATGATATCCCCTCACGGTCTTACGTTTGACTGTAAGGTGGGCGGATGCAGATGGTGGAGTCAGGATCCCATTGGTTGGTATACAGGTGTAGTTCCCTGCGTCCTCTGGCATTAGATTAGGGATGAGGAGGGTACCGTCCACCAAAATCTTCACTCTCGATTTAAGGGATCTGAATGGGAAGGACACACAATCGGTCAGCGTTATCAAATCCATTTGATAACAATATTATAAGACAGTGGCAGTGGCTCAGGGCAAAAATTGAAAACAATGGATTTTGCTCTATAGCCGCTCAAATGGACTACTAGCGAACGGCGCGATCGATACACATTCTCGGATTTTGAGGAGGAGTGCGGTGGCTCACTCGATATGGTAGACGTTCTGGCCTTGCTTCAGCCACTCGTAGGTGAGGTTGGAAGGGAAGGCGTCTGCCTGGCACTGCAGCACTGCATCCTGGGACATGTTGAGCGTTGTGTCCCCCGGGGAGATGAGGATGATTGGAGGACCTTTGGTTTTAATATCAGACGCAAGAGAGCAAGTGTGAGTCATCCCCTACGTCTCACCACGCAAGTATGGAAGACTACCGGTCAACATAGCTGAGTATGAATCCATGCGCGTCATGATACAGTCATTGTGTGTGTGTGTGTGTGTGTGTGTGTGTGAGTGTAGGGTGGGCGGGGCCGACTCAGTGTTGGCACGGCGGGGGAAGGCCACTGGGTGGCAGTGTAGACCACGCGTGAGGCAGATTATCAAAACATCCACTATCATACCAAGAATTCAATTTCTTTGTTTGAAATACAAAGAATATAAAGGGTTGATATGAATCAGGGTATGTATGTGTAAGGCCTGCAATTGTAGGATTCACGTTCAAAGCCTTGCAGGCCTCTAGCAACTAGCAGCTCGAGCTAAGTAGGGATTTCTTTCCCCCCTCTCTCTCTCCCGTATGGCTGCATGAGAATGCAGCACGCTTACCTTTGACCTGCAGTTGGGTGGAATGAGTCAGGTTCCCCTCCGTGTTGGACACGTGACATTTGTAAACCCCCGTGGTGTCTCTGGTGGCCGTGATTAAAGACAAGGACCCATTGAGCACCTGGAGGAGGGTCGGGTGAAGGGGGGAGGGAGGAGGAGGGAGGGAGGAGGGGAGAGGGTGTTCAGTCAAAGAACAAGGAGACGCAGGGAGAAGAAAGGCTTTCATCGGGGCCTTCGTCGGGCCGAGGGCGCCCTTCCCGCTCGCACACCTGGCCTACGATAACGCTCGCGGCCTACGAGTTTAGACAAACAGCGTCTCTCGAACGGAACCGCACGCTGACAAATCCCATTTCCTTCGTGCGGAGTTATTCCAAAAATCGGCCCGACCGGGTCGCCTCCTACCTTAATCTTTTGGTGTTTCTCGACGGGAGTCTCGTCCTTGTGCCACACCACCGTCGGCCGGGGGTTCCCGTGGGCGCCGCAGCTCAGCGTGAGGGGGTCCCCCAGGAGCACCTCCACGTACGCCGGCGGCGTCTTGATGAACACGGGCGGAGCTGCAGCAACACAGGGAGGCCCTGATGAAAACCCGCGCGTGCCTCGCCGCTCGGGACCCGAGCCCGGCATTTGGACAAGCGGGGGCTTCCGCCGGGGGGGGGGGGGGGGCACAGCAGGGCACGTCCCAGAAAACGACCCTTGACCTTAGCATGAGTGGAGTTGTTGAGAGAGGACGCGCCGGGGGAATCCCACGTCACACCCGATCTCTGCATCTGTTCTGAGCGCTTCCTTCCCAGGTTTTGTTTTTTTTAATCCCGTCTTTGTGTTTGAGTGTTGGTCAACGTGCACTGAGGTGTGTATGTGCGCCGGTGTAACAGGTGTAAGCCCCTGTGCATGTCCTAGTATTACATTACGAGAAAGGACGCTCCTCAGGTGCTCCTCTGTAACCTGAAGCAGTCGCTGGGCTTTCCCTGTTCTATGTCAGCGGGATCAAACCTATCCTCCTCCCCAAGAGAAACCCCCAGACAACTAACTAAATCACCTGGGATACCAGGGCTGTCTTTGAATGTGATGACTGTGATGGTGTGTGAGTGTGTGTGCATGTGGGTCTGTGCTTGTGTGTGTGTGTGTGTGTGTGTGTGTGTACCTGTGTGTGTGTTTATATGTGTGTGTGTGTGTGTGTGTGTGTGTGTGTGATCCGGTTGGAGAACGAGTTAGTCAACTCTAAAAAACAAAACAAAGCTATCATCATAGCATATCAAAGGGTTAAGGGATTCAGCTTCTCATCAGCTGTCCTTGGTCTGCACAGGGCTTGGCTGCGGACGGCTGGGTCTGCATGTACACTGCACTTCCTGTGTGGTATGGCTTGGTGAATATCAGGCCGCAGCAAGCCAAACATGGACAGAGAGGAGGAGGAGGTGCCATCAGGTGGCTAACGAAAGTACAGCGCTGCGCAGCATTGTGTAACAGCCGCTAAGGCCATGACTCAGGAAGTGCCCTGGTCCCACGCTGGGGCTGTTTCCATCCCAGAATAGTGTGAGGGAAGAAGGATGAAAACACACACACACACATAAACACACACAGGGACACACTAAAGTACATATACACATTTACACGCATACATCCACGCACGTACACACACACACACACACACACGCACAGTCAGCTTCACACTCACACACACACACACACACACACACACACACACTCAAACAGCTAAACACTCATACACACATTCACACAGCTACACACACTCACACACAAATACAACCGGACAGACAAAAAGCTACACACTTATACCCACATACACAAACACACACACACACACACACACACACACACACAGCCCAGCGTGCTGCACCTGTGATGGAGAGGAAGGTCCAGGTTCCGTTGCGGAACTCGTCCGTCTTGCTGTCCAGGAGCAGGATGCGGCATTCGAACCAGCCCTCGTCCTCCAGGGTCAGCCCCTCCACCAGCAGAGACGCGCCCCCGGTCAGAGACACGCGGCCTGGGCAGGAGAAGGAGAGAGAGAGGGGGGACCCAGGGTCAGATCAGGTCACAGGCTAACAGTGAGTTTACCATGGTAGAGGGATGGGAACATTTGATTGGGTGGAAATCTGTGCTTACACGTCACAGATGATGGATAGATATCCAGATAAATAGCTAGATAGAGAGAAAGAGAGAGAAATAGATAGATAGATAGATATATGGATTGATATTGTGATACATAGAGGTATAGATAGAGAGAAAGAGAGATAAATAGATAGATAGATCGATATATGGATTGATATTGTGATACATAGAAGTATAGATAGAGAGAAAGAGAGAGAAATAGATAGATCGATATATGGATTGATATTGTGATACATAGAGGTATAGATAGCTAGATAGAGAGAAAGAGAGAGAAACAGATAGAGTGGTACGTTATTCATCCCACAGGGGAGAGGAGGGCGTTGCAGCAGCTCACATAACATTTGCACATGGAAGCCAGGGGCGAGTTGGGCCCACCACGGTGGAGGTCGCCTTTGGACTCAAATGCCCGACCGCATGGACAGCGGCTTCGTCTTGTGGCCGTTCTGCGTGTGGTCGAAGACACGCCGGCTGACGGGATGGAAAGCCACGGGGGAAGGGGAGGCGAGCGAACGCACGAATCAGTCACGTTAATGGCTGTAATGACGCGCGCAATTACAGCCGAAGGAGAAGTCCTATCATTAGAGCTGCGCGTTGTTTACAGTGCGGAGAGAGAGGGGGGGAGCAGTGTCCCGCTTCGTGGAATGACCCTTCTGTCACACCGTGTTTGCTCTCTCCCTGGTGTTTCGGTGTGTTTTCTGTTAATAGTGGCTCTCTCCGGGGAAAGAGGCGTGGTCGTGTGGGGATGAGAGGAGGCACCTGTTGGGTGTTTATTGGAGGGGACATTTGGCGGCCGTGACACACACACACACACACGCACACACATACAGTATTCATACAGTATGAATTCAACACGTGCGTGTCTCTCTAACTGTCTTTCTCACTCTCTCTCACTCTCTCTCTCTCACTCTATCTCTCACTCTCTCTCTCTTGCTCTTTCTCTCTTTCCTTCACACTCTCTTTCTCTCAACATATAAACATACATAGACACACACACAACAAATGATGTGTCACCACATAATTTGGTGACACACACACACACACACACACACACGCACCTACACAGTATGATGATTTGAATGGTTATTTGTTGGTTGCCTGGTGACTGCAGGCTGGTTTTCAGGCCATCCCATAGCCACCCCCTCCTTTTATTCGGTTTCTCAATTAACCCCCCCCCCCCCCCATAGAACCTCCCCCTAAACAAGCGCACACACACACACACACACACACACACACAAACACGTTCAATCTAAGGCCTGTAAATGACGAGAGTATGTGGGCAAGTGGTACAAACACAGACCACAAACACACACAAACAAGCAAAAACACACACATACACAACAGAACACACATACACATTCACACACCCACACATCCTCACACACACAAACACACACACCCAGCACATTCACCAACACCCACCCACACACACACACACACATATAAACATGTGTTAAGTCACCAGTCAAGCTAGTTTCTAATTGAACAAAGTAATCTGTGAGAAATTCCAGGCATCCCATCAGTCTAGTTCTTGTTAGCTACCACCAAGTCGCTGAGGGAGAGGCTATGGGTTCAAAATAGCTAGCACTGAGAAGCAGACACATTTCTCTGGTGGAATTGTCTTCTGGGTGATCGTTTCAAAGCAACGCGATGCCTTTGAAGGGGAACTGTCAAAACGATCATGCCTCTATTATCTTGAATGAGAATAGGAAATTTGATATATCACTGAATATTTTGTGAGCGTGTGTGTGTGTGTGTGTGTGTGCGTTTGTGCATGAGCGTGAGTGTGTGTATTTGTTGTGTGCATGCATGAGCGCGTGTTTGTGTATTTGTGTGTGTGTGTGCGTGCATGTGTGTGTGTGCGGTCAGGCTGTGTGGCAGGGGAAAACAAACAGCACTTCCTTTGACATAATGTAGTCGCACCACAAGCCTAACCCCCCTCTCTATGAGCTTGTAAGGTGGGTGGCTCTGCCCATTCACAAAGCATCAACTACGCCGTCATCACCGCACACACAGGAGATGCTCTAATCAGTCATGTATCTCCACACACAGCCCAGAGAGTGGGTGAATAAGGGCCAACAATGGGCCAACATTCCTGAGCTGGGCTGTTAGCCCTGCTTGATAGCCAGGTATAATGATTGACTGACCTTCCCGACAGACAGGCCTAGCGTCTAAAGGGGCGTCGCCGCGTCGAGATGGTTCATAAAACAAACCTGTGGTTCCAGGCTTGGTTTAATGACAGGGCAGGGCCGGCCGGAAGGCACCGTGCACCGAGATGATAACAGGTGTGAGGAGGAAATCAAGGGCCTTGCTTGTGTGTGTGTGTGTGTGTGTGTGTGTGTTCTTCCTTCCCACAGTGGAACAGAATTTACGCTGCACTCCAGGCAAAACCAAAAGAAAAAAAGGTTCACGTGCAACACACACCACACACACACACCACACACCACACACACACACACACACACACACATACACTCCCTCATTCTTTTACTCCTAATCCCCCATGTAGCTTATTATAGATGTCAGCAGCTCTTAGTTATAACAAGGAATATTAATAAGAACAAGAGGAATACAAGCCATGTAAATCCCCTGGGGGGAGAGCTGGTTAAATCTATATCACAAGCTTTTGTGTGTGTGTGTGTGTCAGTGTGTGTGTGTCAGTGTGTGTGTGTGTGTGTGTGTGTGTAAAGCGCATGGCCATGCATACATGTTGATTTTTAAAATCCAGACCTGTCCCCACCCCCTCCAAGCAGGGGAATGCGTGTCGCGCTATCGAACACTTAACCCTTTCTCTCTCTCTCTCCCTCCCTACCTCCCTCCTGTCTATCCCTACAAAGAGACCTCCCACCCCCGCCACGCATCCCCCACTCCTCCCTTCACACTCGCCCCTTTACCTCATTCTCAGCGGTTACCATGGTGACGAAACCGAGGAGAGACCCCGGGCCTGGAGGTTTAGATTTGAATTTCGGTTTCCGTAGTAACGCGACCAGGCAGGGCCTACCGGGGCCGCTGAGGGGAGGGGCACGGACAAATGGGGCTGGGTTTGTTGGGGATTGTCAGCGATTTGAAAAATTGAGCACGTGGACCCAAAAACCCGGGTGCGGGTTCAGAAGGGAAAAAAGGACCAATAGATGGTTTGTGACACATCCAACAGGGCGAGAGACAGAGAGAAAAGGGAGAAAGAGAGAGAGAGAGATAGAAAAAAAAGGGAGCCGGAGAGAAAGAGGGGGACCCCGTTTTCATTTAAATCCGTGGGGAGACAAAAGGCTCTCCGTTGAGTGACAAATGCATGTTTTATGTGAATGGGACCGAACCAACACTGGACGCGAACCCATCGCTTAAACGCATCTCAGCAGGTGCTTTCCTCTTTTCTTCCTCTTCATTTGTTGCGTCGATGCTGTTATTAATCAATCTTAGAAAAGGCCTTTCACTCCTGTACAGTAGCTCACAGAAAAACGTTTTCAGCACAACACTCATTTCATTCGGCATTGTAACAGAGGTCGACACGAGGTTACCCGAGAGGGTCTGAATCCATAATCCACCCGACTTCAAGCAACCAGCGGGTGACCTCTGACCTCAAGAGGGCCGTAACCCTCCAGCAGACACATTCATCACCCCCCCCCCCCCCACCCCCATTTCTCCTGATCCGCCCAAATCTACGGCCCCCCTGCATTAGCACAATGTCCACGAGTCCAACGGAGGGGCTGAAACAATGGCGGCCTCTCCTTTCCCGTGTCTCCTCTGCTTAGCGTTGCTTCCAGCAGCAGGATCACATGACAGCTCCGCTCTACGCTCAAGTAAGCCCTTGTTCCAACAGGTCCGGCCCACCGTGCAGCCCGGCAGTGAGACATTGGAAATTCTAATCCCCTGGCCCTGGAACCGTATCACAAGCAGACACATTTACACACACACACACACACACACACTCACACACGCACACACTCGCACATGTATGAACGCACAAACGTATGCAGGCAAGCAGGCGTAAACACACATACACACAGAAATACACACACACACGTACACGTACACGTACACACACACACTTGCACATGTATGAACGCACAAACGTATGCAGGCAATCAGGCGTAGACACACACACACACACACAAACAAATGTGTGCAGAAATGCACAAACACGCACATATACACACACAAATGCACACACATAAATGCACTTACACACACATACACACACACACACACACACACACACACACACACACACGACACAGGAGTGAGGACCTCTCCCAGTGGGTGGCAGCAGGTGAGGAACCGCTCAGCCTTCAAAAGCAGACACTGCTTTTGCACCACGAGCAACACCCACCACCAACCAGGGTACGGAGGTGCAGTGTTTGATTGTACTGCTGTGTTGTGTGTTCCCAGTCCTGGATCCACATCCCCCGGTGGTTCCGGAGACTCTCCCTGGACAAAGCGTTGGAGAGAGCCGGCACAGGGTCGGGAGGGAAAGGGGAACAGAGGTGTGATCTTTGCAGGGGTGCTTTCCCACTGCTCCTTATTGACTTATCGAGCGATATGTGGGGTAAACTGCCCACATCACACAATAGCAGCCGCAGCTCTGGAGGAAGACTAGATTATTCCTATTTGGAGAGGCATCAGCACTGTTTTTCTTTGTGTGCAGGAGGGAGCCGGGCAGAGGTGCATTGTGGGATGTGTTTTGATTTGAATACAATCATAAGTCTGGTGCCGCCTCACCCCCACCTCCCCACCCCCTGCCCCCGGACAGGGGGCGGTGCCCACTCTCCCCCAAATGTCTCTCTTCAATCCTCCTGTCTCCCTAATCAGTTGAACCCTCTTATGAAAAGCTCTTTGTCGTGTGATAGATTACAGTTAACTCTGTCCCTCTCGCTCCGTCCAGCTCTGTTAGCCACTGCCACCAGTCAGCACATGATGCCCACAGACCACTTCCACCACAGCACACACTTAGCTTAGCATTACCGGTATAGGCTAACGTCACGTGTGTATATCACTTATACATGTACAGTATACAATACATTGTGTATGGAATATATTTGAATATACAATGCATCGCTATAGAGGGATGACATATGTTTGTACGAATCACACACACATACACATTTAGATATCTGTGCACATTTGCCACAGAATATGGGTTTGCAGTGTTGCTATTTAAGCATGTGCAGTAGTTACTCATTTGGAAAATGTCTTTAGAATTATCCCTGTAAATCGCAGACATTAATCCTATTGCCTGGTGAACAAGTGATTAACTGTTCGACAAACCCTTAGCCTAATCTACAGAAGAAGAAAAAACGACACAAACCAATGAATGAATAGAGGCAGCAATAGCAGTCCTAGGTTAAAGGCCGCCGCAATTCTGTCAGAGATGCTCAGAGGTGGGTTAACCCTTGACCCCCGCTTCCAGGACATTCCCAGCATAGACTTGACTTGAAGACTGAAGCTCAACCTACACAACACTAAATCAGTGAAAGTTGATCTGAAATCCACCCCCATCTACCTCACCCAGCGTCATGGCTGCTTTTTAATCTCCCTTTCGCCCTGAGCAGGAGAACATGAGAAGTGACTTTATTGTGTTACTATTTGGCCAAGCTTCGCTCCCATCCAGCCATAGCAGAAAAACTGGTTGAAGGGGGACACAGGTCAGCGCTCTCAGCTGCCACCTCTCTGTTCAGCCATTGCCAGACTTTCTCATTCAATCAGTTTTATGTTTGTTGAATCTCTGTTAGCCAATATTAGGTTTCAGCTAAGCCTTCGAAAGCAGGCTGACCTGAAGTGTTCTGTGTTGGCGCAGCTATTGGTCCGACTGATTTGATGTGTCTGTGTGTGTGTGTGTGTGTGTGTGCACTCGTGCGTGTGTGTGTGTGTGTGTGCGTGCATGTGTTCAGTTGCTACGCCTGTGTTTGTATATGGTTCAACCTGAGATGAAACAGGAAGTTTGCCTATTGTCACTCAGCTCCATCCCGCAGCTGATCATGTTCAGAGGTTTGAATCTATTTCCCCAACACAGGCATCCCCAAAACAAACCGCATCGGTGGGTCAGTCAGCCTTTATTGGTCGGCCGTTGCTTTGTTTGGTGGCTGACTGATGGCCAGCCCTCGGGGGACACGATGCTGGACGCGAGACAGCCAGAAGAAGATGGATGTGAAAACTGAAACCCCTTTTCCTGACTCCCACTGTAATCTTAGCTCTGTAGAAAGCAGACAACCTCAGAAAACTCTGCACTGTAAGGACAGTCTGTGTCTAAAGAGGAGGGGATGGGGGGGAGGGGGGGGGGGGGGGTTCACTCGAATGTTTCCAGCTCCACATACGCACGCACACACACACACACACACACACACACCCACACACACACACACAGACACATATACTCTTTATACACACATAGTGTGCACCCGTCAAGCATAGAGTCACACAATCCCAAATGCACCTGATATCGTATCGAACCAACAGAGAACGAGTTGTTTCAAATGGATCATCAGGACGCCTCCATATGAGATACTGTAACGTTCTGCTGGGATTCTGATCCCTGTGGTCTAAAAATGGCGGGTGTGACGGTCTAAAAAAGCTGTCCTGCGATATGCCTCTGTAGAAACACTGAAATGGAAACATGACATTCAAAACCCTGATTAGCTGTGTCTGTGACTCCAGTTGGATGCTGGTTGGAGGCAAGAGTAAGACAATCCCCTTCAGTAACGAATGAAATCCTTTCTGTATTGTACAGTGTGAGAACTTCTTCTTGGAATAAGACTCTCTCCTGGGGGGGGGGCTCTGGTGTGACCAGGGACTACGCCCAATCTTCCTTAATAACCCCTGCTTCAAACGCTCCTACAAACACTGACTACCATAAAAAAAGAAAAGGTAGGGGCACCCTAAACCCAGGAGTTCCAACAAAAAAAACAACTCCAAACCGTTTGATCGGCGCAGTAAACCTTAACCCTCTCCCGCCTGATCCCAGACAAGCCCGGACAGGGATGAGGAGCGAGGGCTTTCCTCTTTCCTGCACCCCGTCTTCTTGTGGCTCCAGCTGAAATCCCTGAATCCCCCCCTCCCTGCATTTTAATTTGAGGGTAGAATACATTAGACCCGCCGCCGTGTTGACGCGCTGCACCCACCCCGCCATCTGCCTCCACTGGGAGGGGAAGATACCGGGATCAACGGAGGCAGACAGGGAGGGTACAGTGGTGGTGGGGAGGGGGGGGGGTTAATGGTCCACTCTAGACCCACCAGCGCTGGCACAGGATGGGCTGTTGTGATACGGAGTCCCGGGACGGTTGAAGTGCACTGCTCTGCTCTGCTTGGCCCTGAACCAATGCCTCCACCGTGTTGTTTACTTCGTTAGGGCCACGGCGCCACAGACGAGTGCCTTTAGACAATGACAAGGCCAACCGCCTACAGAAGGGTACATTCAGAGAGTCGCCCAGTAGATAGAGGTGAAGGGAGGGAGTCGCCGGTTGTTATACACCACAATATGATGATGACCCTCAATCTGTAAGTCCTTTCCTCTCCGTTTTGTTTCTACTTGCTGCTATTATTTATCAGGGACTCCAGGCACTCTCGTTGGTTGATCTAAATCAATGCAATATTGATGGGACCCTTCTAAAATGGTTCCCTATTAGTTTAAGTGAGTCAAATGAGAGGGACCGCCTTGTTTTTTTTAGACTTGGCAGTAGATGGGGGGTGATATGAGTGGCCCTTCTTTGTCTTTTGTTCTCCACCAGACAATGACGGGATTATGACGCTCCAGCAAGAAAACACTGTTATTATTCCTAGCACCTCAATCCATTCTCCATCCATCCAAAACAACCCCCCTTTTACTGGGTCATCTCTCAGAATACCAATAAAACACTGTCATTAGACATTCTGCAGACCAACACCACCACCACCACCACCTCCACCACCACCTCACACAGCCTTCCCTGGTCTGACCTCACTCACTATAATCTGTACCCCCCCCCCCCCCCCCCAAAACGCCCGATCCTTGCTTGAATATTATTACACACACACACACACACACACACACATGCACAGACACAGCTTACCCCAGCCCCCATCTCCCCCCCACACACTCTCATCTCTCCCGGCAAACCCTCCCCCCTTTACTGCCTCCATTAAAAGGCCTGTCCGCTCTCTCTGCCACATGCACTACAGGCTGCTGGAGTCTGGAAGCACACAGACTCGCACAGCAGCAGTAATTACAGGGCGCATGCTTTGGGTGGATTATCTATTTAGGGTAGTGTCCCCTCAAGCGTTAATAAATACCAGGGGAACTATCTTTCTCGTACAACACACAACCCTGTATATATGTCACTCATCCTCAAGACGGCTCTGGCAGAGAATATTTAGCGTGAACTAAATCGCTCAAGTCTTTATACAACAGCACTACTATCTCTCTCCCTCCCTCCCTCCCTATCCCTCTCCCTCTCTCTCTCTCTCTCCCTCCCTCTCTCTCTCTCTCTCTCTCTCTCTCTCTCTCTCTCTCTCTCTCTCTCTCTCTCTCTCCCTCCCTCCCTCTCTCTCTCTCTCTCTCGCTCGCTCTCTCTCTCTCTCTCTCTCTCTCTCTCTCTCTCTCTCTCTCCTCTGCTGTCTCTCTCCATTCTAAATCACGCAGTTCAGGGTACGATCAACCGGCAAAAATTATAACTAGGCAAAGTAGGCAAACGGTTGCCTACTTCCACAAACACCAATGTGTTATCATACTGGTTTTAGGTTAACCAAGTAAAGCTCCCCTTTGACCTTACTCCATGACCCCTTTCCTCCGCCCCTTGTTAATTATTTTCTTCCACAAGCCCGGGCGAAGACTGTGAGTGCAGTCAAGTGGCACGGTCTCAACGGGAGGTTAACCCGGGAGTGAGGCACGGGCCAGGGCTGTGAGGTCACAGCAGCACGGAGCGGAGAATCGACGGCACTCTGTGCGGCTACGGCCGCTCAGGAGGAAGAGTTGACCGGTAACCGGAAGGTTGCTAGTTCGATCCCCGGCTCCTCCTAAGCTGAGTGTCGAGGTGTCCCTGAGCAAGGCGCCTAACCCTAACTGCTCCCTGACGAGCTGGCCGTCGCCCCGCATGGTCGGTGTGTGTGCCATGTGTGCGTGAACGGGTTGTAAGTCGCCTTTGGACAAAAGCGTCTGCTAAATGCCCTAAATGTAAATGGAGAAGCGGTTTGCTGGGATGTGTCCCGGTTGACATCTTACCCTTGTAGTCGGGGTGAACCCGAGGAGCGTACACCCCGAACTTGATGAGGATGGGAACGTTGTAGCCCAGGCGCACCCACTCCACCACGTGCAGGGGGAAGAGGTCCGGGGCGGCGGCGGTGGCTTCCTGGGAAGACGGGGCGAGGTCGCAGCCCAGCTCGGCCGAGCGGCCCACCCGGGCCCGCACCAGCGATGCCCCGCCCTGCGACACACCTGCGGAGGACAGAACCCACACACACCGTTTCACGCCCACACGGCCATGCATCGGGCCTGGAGGATCTCAGGGAGCAACGAAAGCGGGCGCAGGGCAAACGCGTGAATCACGTTGCACACGAGCAGCCAACACGCCATGAAATGCAGAGTTACGGCCGATGGCAGGCGGACCAAATGAACCCCACCGGGGCTCTTTCGTCCCTGGCTCGTTTGCTTTGCAGACGGGCCATTGTAAAAACGTTACGACGAAACCTTGGTTGCGTCGAAAGGGGAAGGAGACAACAGACGGGCAGATGATCGGAGACTGGAGGGAAGGCGTGAGGCCCCGAACCCCCTCGACTGAGAACTATGAAAGGAGACCAGGGTGGGATGAGGCATGAATTAATAATAATAATAATCTGAACTGGACTCTATGTTCTCTCTTGCTTGTACTCAGCTTAGTACCAGCACCACCCAGGGGGCATGTAAACCCAAGATGCCGCAGTCAGTGACATGATCGAGAAGCAGCAGCAAAGCCTACAGACACACTGCAATCCCATTAGTGACACCTGGGGTCGTCTCTCCTTCATCTTAATGTCCTCTCCCTCTCTCTCTCTCTCTTGTTCTTCCTCCCTGACTCTCTCTCTCTTGTTATATGTCTCTCCCTCTGTCTCTCATATCTCCCTTTCTCTCTCCCCACACCTTTCTCTCTCTGTCTCTTTCTGTGCACGTGTGTGAGTGTGAGTGACTTGATGCATGTGTGTGTGTATGAGTGTGTGTGTGTGTGTCTGACTGTGTGTGTGAGTGTGACTGTGTGTGTGTGTGTGACTATGTTGGTGTTTGTGTGTGTGTGAGTGTGTGTGCGTGCGTTTGTGACTGTGTGTGTGGGTGTATGTGTGTGTGTGACTGTATGTGTGTGCGTTTGTGACTGTGTGTGTGTGTGAGTGTGTGTCTGGCTGCCAGTGTTTGCACTGCAACTCATCTGGCCTGGTGATTAGATTACACTCTAATCTCGGTGTTGGGGGCTCTGATGCAGGGCACCGGACCCCCTCCCCACCCCCGCTGATCTCTCTGCTCCCAGCCACCGACCTCCCACCGGCCCCCCTGCGGTGCACACATGGCAGGCGCGATCATGTGTACAGTCCCCCTCCCCCCTTACTACCAAAAGCGTGTATTGGGATTGAGGGGGGGTAAAACGCAAATCCCAGATTAATCCCAATCCACACCCTGTGTTGTTATTTAAGAGCAACTTTATCCCCATACTCTGTCTGCTCCAAAAACCACCACCTCCTCATCACTTTCCCCCCCACCCCCCTCATGCACGGCAAAGGATAAACTGTCGCCGTATGCATCAGGGCCCCAGTCTGGCAGCTTAACCATAAAGCAGCACATCACCTCTCTCTTTGTTGCCATGTCATAGTTCATGGGACAAACAGTGGGGCGTTCAGCATGGATGTTAGCTATGCAAGCAATGACCCCAACCAGGTAGAATCCAACCCTTAAGCGGTACACACGGAGAAGCACGGCCGTAAGCTAGAAAGGGGGGGAAAGATCTGTCTTTCGGGATGTCGTTGGGTCAGAGATAGACAACAACAACATTCCGTATCACCTCTTATCTCGTGTGTTAGTGTTGTGAAGCCAGCTGGGTGCTGGTGGCTGGACGGAGGTACTTACTCAGCAGACCGAGGGTTAGAGCGGTGGTGACAGCCAGAAGAAGCCACCTTCTCTCCTCTCCCATGGCCGTCCCTCACGCTCCTTCACACATCTCCCGACCTTAGACGCACACGCGCACACACACGCACGCACACACACGCACGCACACACACCCACGCACGCACACACACACACACACACACACACACAGGTTAGTCATGGTAAATAACGTTATAGCACAATAACTTCACAAACCCCTCCTCCCCATCCCATCACCAGCCAATTAGAATCCTTCAAGTTACCATCATGTCAGAAACCCATTCAATAACCTTAATCTAGTGGAAAATGTCATGTCTGATCTGTGTTCAGACTTGTGCTAATAAACTATTCCAAACTAGTAGGATGATGTCGTACTGCGTGTGTGTGTGTGTGTATTTGTGTGTATTTGTGTGTGAATTTGTAGGGCGTATGTCCTTACAACTGATTTACTGAGGCTCTACGTGTTTGGTGCAGATTAGCCTGTGGCGTGTGATTGGTGCAGATTAGCCACAAGGTGTCACCTCAAGCTGAAGCTAAATAGGCCAACACCACCGGACAGGTGACACATGCAGCAGAAGTGAAAGGACAGGTCAACATCCTTTAAACCTGATGTTACCTTTAATACCACTGCTTGAAAGCACTAAACCCTGTGTAAGCACGTTGTCGCTAATTAGTCATATTCAAATGAAGATAATGCTGCTGTGCGAATGGTATGAGGGTTTATTAAAAAAGTTATTTAAATCAGCATTATCTTCATATTCAAATGAAGATAACACTGATTTAAATAACTTCCCCTCATACCATTCCCACAGCAGCCGAGACTATGGGGATTTCAGCAAGTCAACACAAGGCTTCCCTGGGCTTCTGGGGTAATACACTGAAATTGGATTTCAGGCACATGTTGAAGAATAGTGTGGAACAGAACAAGAGCTCGCTCTCTCCCTGAGCCTTCAGTCCTCACTTCATTCACTACCCCTAATACCATCTTATTACCTTAAGTTAATTAAAGTAATATAAGAGGGAGGCTTTTGTTATGTGAGGTTGTGGGTTCTTCTTAGCTGTGGACGGTGCTGCAGATGTATTGCAGAAGCACTAGGCAAATGAAGTTATTCACCAGTGATGTTTAGTCTCTTGGTGCTAATGCTGGTACTTAGGTCCACTGGAGTTAATAAGCTTCCTTGACTAGAACAGGGTAGAAGGATACATTTATCTGGGTGTACTTGACCGACATCGGCCAGGTACTGGTGTGATATTGTGTGAGTTTTAGATATAATGGGTGGTATTGTTCTAACCATGTGAGTGAAAAAACCCTCCATGTACTGTATGAGACCCCATGTATGAGAATCGTTTAAATTGTTACTGTCGTTTTGCAGTTGTCATTTCCATGGAATCCCTTTGTTTTCCATGACTGGACTAATGGCATAACGGCTGTCTGTCTGTCTGTCTGTCTGTCTGTCCAGCCATCCATCCTTCTATCCCATCTATCTATCCATCCATCTCTCTATAACCAGCCATCTGACAGGTCTACTTTACTGACAGACACTTGTATGAGAGTCACTGCTGAAGAACTCAGAGAAGAAACACGATCCACAGCAGCAATGCATGTGAAATACAATGAATTCAACAGGGGTTATTCAACAACAGCATCGTGATCTTTGAAATGTGTTAATTACCTCAAGATTTAAACATGCGTCAAAATGCTGAGTAATAACAGTGAGTCACCACACAACATGAATTACCCAAGTGACAGAGGCTGTAGGCGATGCTTTTCACTCTTTCAGGCAACTTTCAAACAGGACGGGGGCCAGGGCACTTAAAATAACAATTTATTATCTGTTGTTATCCTATGGCACAAATGTTTAAGCTAGGATACATGTGTGGGGAAACCTTGCTTCTCGGCCAATCACATCTTTCGCTGGAAGCCATTGACACAAATTGTTTTGGACCTAGGCATGACTTAGCCTTCTACAGGTTTCCCTGAATCCGCCGGCCTAATCCTGGCCTGCCGCACGCCACTCGTCTTAATAGTGTAATTGAATTAGAAATCAAAGGGACAGATCAACGGCGCTCTGTCACCTTGGCTGTACCTCTGGTGAGCATGGAGGCTCTGACGGCCCAGCACACGTAGCCTCGACCCAAATCCAAGATTGTTTCTAGCTATATTCCAGCATGCAGGCAGACCTGCATGCAAATCTGTTATGTTGTTTATGGCTTATGGGTAATGTGTGGACCCCAGGAAGACTAGCTGACTACAGCAGTCTCAGCTAACAAATAAACCTCACCCTCATAAAGGAGCTGACCAAGAGTCATCAATCCAACCCCATTCTAAAGAATACTACAGACTATTATAATGTATTGCAAGACAGTAATGCCTTGCTCTCTGGAAAGGTAATCTCTTGTAAACCGTCTCAGTCCATGTTTCCGATTATGAGTGGTGAGCATGCTGATAGACTTAGGCCTAATACATGTCAGATAACTCTTCTAATGGTGATATGCAGAGCATGATTTCAAACATGCTGCGATTTGGCTAAGCACTGTAAAGAAGATTTACCAGACGGCAGCGCAGTAGATTTAAACAGCATGCATGTAAATCTGATCTAAAGATCTATGAGTTTCAGAGGCATTGATTATATGAGTATGTTCCCAAATACGTACAAAAAACACCAAAGCATGTATTACACGAAAGGTAAAAAATATATATATAAATGTCCCTTTGCATTTAACAGCACTTAAATGCTAACAGCATTTGATTTACATTTCCTACGATCAATTCACTTCATTATATGAAAAATCTGTTATGGATAGACGATGGTTATGTATGTTCTTATGACAGGTGATGCGGTAGGTGGTGACAGCGGAAGGCCTGGCAGAAGCAATGCCTTCTGAGTAATCCTGGTTAATCCACACAAAGGCCACTGCCTCAGCCAGCCTGCGGAACGAGGAGTGTCACTCGAGCAGGTGCCAAACCGGAATTTTATCACACAACGGCAAGTCAACAACTCCCATGTCCTGTGGGTATTGGCGCACACAGTGGGCAGTTTGTGTGTGATGATCACAAATCAGGCCAACAAACTGAACGTGACCGGTTGGACCAGCACACGGAGAGTAGTAATCAATTGATCAATTATTATTTTCAGAGGCAGCATTCCACCCTAATTCTGTACGTGTATTGATATTTAATTACTACGATAGGAAATGAGTTGTACAGTGCAAGCACGGGTGATTACTTCCCCCGGTCGTGTGTGTGTTCTGGTAACCCATATGGATATGGATGGGGCAAGGGTATTTTTATTTATCGTTATCTCTCATTTGTGCGTAAAAGTTGGTGTACGGGTGACTGTGTAAGGGTACATTTTGCTCATTGTCCTACTCATAGTCGTCCATCTTACTGGCTTTATGAGCCCATGTATGAGCTAATAGTACAAACAAGGTTGAGGCCAAGTCAATACAACTTGTGACAACCAATGCCCCATATATTATCATCTTTGTTTAAACTAGGCAGCCTTTGAGGAAGTTTGCCAAACGCTTCACACAAACCCAATAAGGACGTGTCTATATGTATAGGTTAAAAAGGTGGTAGAGGTTGCTTGGGAGATGAAAGCTACTTAGACAAGCGGACGAAAGTGACCCCAGGGTCGGGTGGAAGCAGAGGGCTGCTTCCCGGGGTAGAGAGCCATGCTGGGCAACCTTTCATGAGCTCTTCTCATGACACATTTATTTATAATAAAATAAATAAGATAAAAATAAAATAATAAATCAATGACCACAAATTAATGGTTCACTGATAATTAAGGTGAATTTGGTTGGAAATGTAACTAAAATCCACGTGCAGTAGCCCTATGGTTATATGTTACTGAAACGTGTTGTTATATAGACCGTTTTTTATAAACTGCTTGGGAGCATGATGTTCTTCATTATCATGTAGCCTAGTAGGGGTTAGTGCCTCCAGTTAAGGGTTAACTGGAGGCACCCTTGAGCTCTAATAAATATATGTAACATGCTTTTGAGAAATACCGTCTGCTAAAATGAAGAAATTCTGAATAGTAAGCACATTTCTTCTTTAAACAACATCCAAACTCCAATGCAGTATTTGTGTGACAAAAACCAATGCGAGAGGGTGCTAATGACATCGGGATGGGCTTGAGGCTATGAGAAACAGCAGGACAGCAGTGGAGGTCCCAGTGCATTCATTCACGTCACCACCCTACTGTTCAGTCGTTTGGTTTCAATGTCATCTTATGTGGCTGACGAATCAGCTGAGGATTCTCTTCCTCTGGCTGAAGTCCACAGGAGTTAAGAGATCTGATGTTTTAATAGTGCGGAATGCACTTTGTTTGCATGCGATCTAGTTTCTGTAACTCAGGCTCTCAGCATATTCCTTATTGCTCCTATAACAATTTCACTCCCAGTCCACATCTTTTTAGCAAGGCAATACACATCTTAAAGCAGAATCAGTCTACACCGTGGCGTCACGTTTGGCCTCCAGCCTGTATCTGTCGTACGCCAACCACTTCGTGCGTCAGATATGAGCCTACATGTCGAGGATCCTGAAGCCATAACAGATAGGTCAGGGTTGACGAATAAGGAATAACACCATCGCTCTTGTTCGTGCGGAGGTTTATCAGTTTCGTTGCGTTGTTGTCCTTGAGTGATGAAAAAAAATGATGTTCAGGATTTTTTGCCTGCATGGAATAGGGTGGAGGAAAACAGGCACAGGAAACACGGGCAGTGGATCCTGTAATAAGAATGCCCACTCAGCCTATGGGCTATGCTAACAAAGGTTGCGTTCTGTGACACCCACCACAAAACTGTGTCGACCCAAACTGGAACCATCATGTTTATTTAAAATTGGTATTATTTGGGGTCCCCTACAGTTGGAACACAAATTGTTGGCTTCTTTGTGAAAGGAAAACAGGTGCATCTTTTGTGTGTGTTTTTTTTATATTGTTTGTCTCCAATCATATCGACTGAGGAGGATGTCCAAAAGACGAGTTGCTTTTTTTAAATTGACAAATCATGTCTTGTTTATAGGTTTCTTTCAGTTCATTGCAACAATGAATATCCATAATATATCTTCGATTTCACTCCCAATTGTAACGTTCTAGTTTTGCATCGTGGGTCAAAGATAACTCCGGGCATCTGAAATGTGACACGTGATGAACAGACTATAAAGAAACCATAGATCATCATTATTTATATATATATATATATACCACATAAAGATCCTACGAAGAGTCTTTCTAAACTTTCAAGACGAGTCGAGCCCCATGCGGGTTAAATGACAACGGGACTGGGCTAGCGGACAGGAGTTGGCGCGGGCTAAAGTGATGGGGCTCAGGAGCACCGCTGCAGCGGTCGGTGCACGTCGTTGCCTTACCGTACAGGAGGCACTTGAGCGGATGGAAGTTGGAAGTCGAATCCGTTAATCCATTGACGGCAGGCCTACACTCCCCAGGCACAAGAACGTTACATTTAAAAAGCCATCGTTTCCCCTTAAAGGAATATGATTGATGACTTAAACGCTCTTCATAAATGTTTCGCAGGTCGCAAGGTGGTCACATTTCTCGTGACACTCCCAACAGCGTGTGAACAACAAGTTTTTGAAGATCTCTGAAAAACCACAACTCGCCAAAACACTTTCCACGTTTCGGAGTTATTCCGGATAGTCCATTGAGTCCAACGTATACGAATCGACGTCCTTTTTAAAGTTCCCTTCCTAAAAATTTTTATAATAAAGATGCGTACAGTTCCTTCTTTGTCCAGGGTGCTGAAAGTAAGTTATAATCATGGATTAGATTTGTAATGACATGTGTTTTCCTAACAGGTTTAATGGAGTTTTAAAAAAAAGAAACCTCCAGAAGGAACCCAACGTTAGTTGGAGAGGAGGGCGCGTAGGACGTAGCACGTTTCGGTGAACCCTCGCTCGCCTTGTTGTTACTACACGGTGTGTCTCGCGGGCTCTCTCCTCCCATTGCTCCTTTATGCCCGCCTTCTGCTACACGCAGAGCTTGCTGCGCCTCGGACAAAAGCGCCTTGCCGTGGGAACGCAGGCTACTACGGCCAACCTGAACTGCATCGGGTTTTATGGGCATGGCCAACAAAAGGCAAACGGTTCATTGTGGGCAATTTGGTTGAAGTCTGATCTACCAAAAGGGCTGACGGCTGGGAAGGGCTGAACTCCGCTTTTAAACGCAGTTAGCCAACTGTGAAATAATCGACAGGCTATTAAATAAAATAAAAATAACGGTATCTGATGATAATAATTCCTTTATCTCCGTTCACCATTAAAATACCAGCCAGACATTGGAAACGTTCGCATTAGTGCATAATCTTTAGACCACTTAAAGCATGTTTGAATATCGAAGCACCTCTTGCAGTTCAGTGTGCTGCCCCAGGCCACTATTCGAGCGTGCATTGCTTGCCTTTTGGTAAGCGACTCCAGTTTCCGTCACGGTCCACGTAATACAGAAATGACTGGTACCACGTGGTGGCGTTAGTTGACAGGAAATGACCATACTCTGAGGACTTTTATTTTTTTAAAACACAGTCTCAGTCTTTATTTTTATTTTTATAAACCAACGTTTCAAAACAACTACTAATTAGTGATATTAAAACAAAATACCCGTGTTGATTTTAAAATAATTGCACATAGTAGTTTGATTAAAAGAAAAAAAAAGCCAACAAATTACATAGGTCAAGGCTACTTTACAAGTTGTTCTACGTAATATTAACTTTTTTCATGTTCATGTATGTTGTTTTGCTAAATTAGATATTAAATAAACACAAATTATAAATGTTATTATGGTTATGCTCTTTATTTCTGGCTATTGAAAAGGACTGGGTCACATGCAGGTCAAATTCTTGTTGAAAATGCCAAGTCTGATAAGACTTGACATGTTGTCTTCATAGTCTCAAATAAATGGGCTTATGACTACAATGATCAGCCAATAGTTAGACTACAGATGGGTGAAATATAAATTCCATATTGATGATTTGATATATGAGACTAAATATTGTGTGGGAAGTTGAGTATATTTATTTTATCGTGAGGAGACGTAAAGATGGTCTTGACCTGAACTTAAAAATAACAAAACAGTCAAGCGATTCAGGTTTCTGCTGCAATAGAATAAACAATGAATTCCTCTCCCGATTTGGTCAGCATATCCACATGCAGAATGGACCGCAGCTCTGATAAGCTGAATAGACACTTCTCCATTATCTGATTAGCACTGTTTGCCTAAACCTGAAGAAATGCAGTAGACCACTAAAATATGGATGACTCGAGGAAAGGGGCAAGGGCTTGCTAAAAACCACACAACACTATCAGGAAAGTCAATACTTCTCAAGTGAGTGTAAAGCACCAAAACAATTAAATGAACGGAATCAATATAGATTACAAAAGCAAATGAGATGCTAGTTATTCATAGGAGTTATTCATGAAACAAAGAATGTGTTTGTTATTATGTGAGAGGTTTGATTGAATATTCAGTAACCATAATGCACTGCACTTTTGGGTCTGGTTGTTAATTTTTACAGTCATGTTTTTTCATGCGAGCCATGGCAAAGACATTTCTGCCACTGTTAATCGACAATCAAGTTCTAAAATCCAGTCTCTAATAGTTAGCGGTCTTCTTCATTTCGATCATTATGACAATATTTTATGGTGGTTGATGATGTCATCATGGATAGCGGCTGTATATTTGTAGAGGTTAGCTCATCTAAAGCTCTGCTTGAAAATGGCAGAGTATTTAGACATGAAACCAGATACAATAGAAATGGTACACATACGATTAGCAACATAGACAAAATCACATTATGTTTAGGTTTTATTAAATGAAACTGAGGCACAAACCAATGGCCAAACGTGTGTGTCAACCGTCATTGTAGGTGCAAGCCACCACTAATACTTTTAACTGACTAATATTTCACTGGTCATGTATTGGTCAAGCAGACAAAAACACAACAGATAAATAAATCACATTTAGCGTCTTAAACCCTTTAGGTGTTTTTGACTTGAAATGAAATGGGTATAAAACGCAGCAACGGTGAACCATGTACGGATTCATGGAAGAGCAAGGATCCTGAGACTAATTGGCTCAGTCGTCAAAGTCCGGAATGTCGTCATAGGAGTAACCACGGTAACCCTTTGATGCATAGTAGGCGATCCGCAGGTGGTAGAACCCAGGCAGGAAGACAAGAATTCCAATAATCAGGACGGGCACAGTCCGGTCACTGTTCTGGAAAAACAATGAAAACATTCACACGTATTAACATACTTGCGTAATCAATGGCGGGAATTTGTGTGTACATTGTGCATTTCTAATGATGGGGTGGTATAAATATATAAACACTCACTGTGACACCAAAGTACCCAGCCAGCAGCAAGGAGCCTATGATGATCAACAACGAGCCAATCAAGAACAGGAAGGTGGCAAGTGCGATTGCCTTGTATGGAACTTTAGGTGGGCTTCTTTTGAACTGTTGGATAGCAGAAGTATAGTTTTCAGTTTAATCATCCTATATATATTTTTTTGTTGCATTCAATTAAAACGTTAAACAATTTCTAGGCCTACTGCTAAAAGTGATGTTATGCTGGTCATTGAATGTTGATCATTTGCTGGTCAAGACTCCTGAATGACTTCCCCCACGACATTATCTGCATGTGTACCGTGGGACGTTGGGCCTACGCGTGGAACCTGTGTGTTGAAACCTAAGATAGGAATAGTTGTCTGTTTCTTTGTTGGTATTGCATCAACACGTAATAACGTCGTTGAATATTAGGCCTACATTGACAACAAAAAAACAATAGCCGTCCGTGATACGCTTCAGTTGAAAGGAAAAAACCCTTGGTAGCCTAAACACTGTGCTAACCTTCTTACCTGCAAATCAATGTAGCCGTCATCGTGACTAGGTAATCTGGAGTACCTAACTTTGTCGGTAGTGTCTCCGTTAGACACAACGTTACGAATAGGCATCTTTACCTGCAGACACAACGGTCCTAATCTCTCTTTTTGTCTATGGGTTATAGTTCTAACATTTTCACCACAACTGTTGCGATTATAATTCTCACGAATGCAAATGGGTAGATTGCAACTCGGATTGGACTACACCGTTAAGAACACACACACGTATACCTAAACAACTGTACGCAACAGCAACATTTGGCCTGAAGTAAAAACAAGAGATATAAGCCACCATCCACAACTAAATACAGCACGTCATCCTGCTCTTCCGCATTCACTTCCTCTTCCCTGCACCGCGCTTGCGCACTGCGGGTAGCGCTCTCTGCGGGACGTGCCGTATGGCAGCACTGGTTGAGGCAGAGTTTCAGAAGTTATAGGCCTATATGCAATAGCGTCCTCAGTCATACTCTTTAATAATATCCGTTAATGTATTCAATGTAATAATAATGACAAAAATATACGATAACAGAGGTTTCTAAAGGGCCATGTGTAACGGGTCCCAAACACCACAGGATGGGGCTGTCGGACTACAATGGACATCTGGAGTAACCCGATTTGGCCCCTGAATCCGTTTTTTTTTTCTTTATCCTCTCTACTGTGTGTGTGTGTGTGTGTGTGTGTGTGTGTGTGTGTGTGTGTGTGTGTGTGTGTGTGTGTGTGTGTGTGTGTGTGTGTGTGTGTGTGTGTGTGTGTGTGTATACACACATATAGAACCTTGACATTATGGACATATAGACTGATTCTCAGCCATGCAATGTAATCTCTGGTGAAGCACCATAATACAATCCGAAAATTAAACCAGACAAACAAATAAATACTCACTGACATTATGTGTGTATAAATAATTAAAGTTATTGGACTAGGCCTTCAGGTTTTGTTTTTAATCGCCCCGCTACTGGCCCGTGGCAAATGTAACTGCCACCTAGGCCTAGACAAACACAAACATTGTTCTGCCGGCTGAAAACAGATAAGTGCTTTCCAATTCGAGTCGTGTCTCCGAGTTATGACAAGGTGCTCTCTGTATTGAAAAGGACAAAATACGGATGATCTTGAAATCCATCCCGTTTGAGATGTTCCTCGTTTTATTTGGCTGCTATTGGCGGCGGTGTGTTTCCGTGCGATCCAATAGCAGCAGGCTTTCTTGCACTGCGTATCGCCCAGAGTGTCTCAAGTGATAATTCATATGCTCGTCGACCTTGACGACTGATCTCGCTCTGTTCCCGCCGTCTTTAGAGGCCCGATAACCCCCCCCCACACACACACACACACACACGCACACGCACACACAAATGCACGCACACGCACACGCACACACACACACATACACACACACACACACACACACACACACACACACACACACACACACACACACACACACACCCCCAGGTGAAATATCTACTATTTTTGTCTCGTATTGTTTGTTTGTGCTGTATGAATCATACATATAAATCATCATGGTACATTTTTTCTTCTATGAATAATTCATCATCAACAAAGATTTGGGAGAAATGTCCTAAACAGATCTACAATATATCCTTTGTGATTACGCCTTTTGTCTAAAATCAGTGCATTTATTTAATTTAGCTGTATATTGATCATTTTATTTATAAATACAGATAAAGGTATGGAATATGCAGGCAGGTAAATTAGATGGAAATGGTAATAAGTCCTCATACAGGATATGTATTCTGAATCTTCCCTGAAACCAAAATGTTGGGCCATGCTTGTTATATTGTCTGCTTGTTTGCTTGTGTGATTAATTTACTAATTATTCCACTAGAGAATATCCAGTAAACTTCATTAGAAGATTGCATTGCATTTGGTTTGGCACCATCTTTTCCTCAAATTCTTAAATCAAACGTCTCCTTATTTTTGGGCACGGAATGTTTCTTTCATATTTTAGTAATTGTTTAAGTTGATATCTCACTTCAATCAGCTCAAAAAAACTCTCAAAACAAACAATTTGATTGCAATTCTGCGGGATGTCATTCCAAAAATTGATTATGCTGTCGTACCACACACACTGCGTTGTCATGTTAGATAATCCCCACTTCCACACCACAATGCCTCTACAGAACAGCATCAGAACAAATGAGCACAGCATTTGGGGGCGTGTGTCAAAGCGCCTGTCTGTATGTGTGTGTGCATGTGTTTATGTGCATGTGTGCGTGTTTGTGTGCGTGTTTGTGTGTGTGTGTGTGTGTGTATGTGTGTGCGCATGCATGTGTGCGTGTGTGTGCGCGCATGCCTGTGCGTGTCCCTCTCTCTGCATGAGTGTCTACATGTCCGTGTAGTGAAGTTATCCCCAGTGACCCCCTCCTGGGGGCATAACACTAAACAGTAGGGGAGTAACAGCCAGTCCATAATGAAAGCCCAGAGTGGAACTCCATCAGCAGCACACATAATTAGGCCACGTCTTCATTACAACAATTTAGATGGAAGTACGATGACTGGAATCCGACAACTACAACCTGAACCCATTATACCACTTGAGCCTGATCACAGAACCCCCCCCCCCCCCCCCCCCCCCATACCCCCCTTTGGCACTTTTAACAGACTCATCAGCCATGTGAAATGCTAAAAGGTAAATGCTCAAATGTGTTACTGTGGTAAGAGGTGCTGGATGTAGGCCTACAGCGCAATGTATCGAGGTGTGTGTGTGTGTGTGTGTGTGTGTGTGTGTGTGTGTGTGTGTGTCCCTGAATAGCCGGGATATGAAAACCAAACAAAAAATGTTACGTAAGATGTATCTTATAACATCAATCAATGTGAAATCGCCCCCCCCCATGTATTTTTATTTTTATATAACTGTGTGTATTTTGAGTAGTCTGGTATGAATAACACGAAACAAGTGAAAATATCCCTTGAAGGCTGCGTACATCACCAAGGTTAGAATCTAAGGACTTCATTGACAGTAGTCATTGGAGTTATTGTTGCAGGCTGCTGGTGCTGAGGGATGTGTGTTATCGTCCACTATGAATTCAAACCAGAGGCTCTTATGCGCCATAATGAAAACTGAATGAAATACAGATGTTATATTTAATAGATATTATTAATCGTTATATATTAACATATGATATTATACAATAGATAATTTGAACATTGTTCAGTGGGTTCTTGATTGTTTGACACCGAGGAAAGAAATAAAGTTGTATTCTTCGTCTCTTACCTACATTCCCCAGAGCAGGGATGGACAGGGCTGCGTGTGTGTGTGTGTGTGTGTGTGTGTGTCTGTGTGTGTGTGTGTGTGTGTGTGTCTGTGTCTGTGTGTGTGTGGGTGGGAACCCCAGGTAGGTGATGACCACTTTAAACAAAGAACTCCGTCAAATGGATGACTAAGTCGACTGCCATGTTATTTTGAGGGAACAAAGCCTGCTGCTTTTCTCACATCTATTTGTCTTTTCCTTCCAAATAATGATTTAAAACAAACACTCAATATCTATGCCACAGATGAGTTTCTTCTTGGGTGTATTGCATTCCAACATGTAGGCCTATACAATTATATGTCACACAAAGATTGATGTATATCCATACAATTGTTTGCTACGTATATTTAATGTATATAAATATTAATATATGTAGCAATACCTTTCTTAGATATGACATTTTCCATTTAAATACTGGCTGAATAGTCCACCTTACGGTCCATTAATGTGTTGGATTTGATGTCATTTTGTATGGCTGTTAGTTACTTCCAGAGAGAGAATGTGATTGCAGTGCAGTCGTATTGATTTGAACATCTTTCAAACTGGGCATCCTGCTTCACTGCAGGGATTGCACAGACCGTTAATTGCTATTCCAACAGGTATTTTAGCAGCCCGAGAGCACTGGAGGAGCAGCGGTGCATAGAATATGCAAATACAAAAACACCAAAATGTCACCAAACGTCCGTGCAGTTTCATGTGGGGGTAAAATCACTAAACTCTTACTGTTCCTGTTCTTACTGGCTTATAAAACAAAAACAAATGGCAGTCAGACACAAAGCCTTTTCCTCTGAAACAAACTGCAAAGGGTACTTTAGGATTTATCCACAGCAGGAGGTACAAACTAACCTAAAAATCAATTATGTGTGTGTGTGTGTGTATGTGAGTGTGTGTGTGTGTTTGTGAGTGTATGTGAGTGTGTGTGTGTGTGTTTGTGTGTGTGTGTGAGAGAGACAGAGAGACAGAGAGACAGAGAGTACATGTGTGCGCGTGTGTATGTGTGTGTGTGTGTGTGTGTGTGTGTGTGTGTGTGTGTGTGTGTGTGTGTGTGTGTGTGTGTGTGTGTGTGTGTTTGAGAGGGTGAGTACGTGCGTGGTCGTGAGTGCGTGGGCGTGTGTGTGCGTGTGTTTGTGCAAGCGCGTTGTTCAGTCTGTATGTAATTAATAATTGTGTAGGTGTATCATGGCCACATTGGCATCGATAAGGTAATTGTGAATGTTGTCTCATTCAATAACTTTTCTGTTTGCGGTGCGTCAGCCGAAATGAAGAGTCCTCTTTTACATTGTAATCAGTAGAGTCCCATTAAGAGTGAGCGAATTCCATTCATGCACTAAAGGGCAATGCCTTTCAATTATTCATTCAAATAGTACACGTAGTGAAGTAGAAACGTCTAGCCCACTGTGAGCGCATGACGCGCCGGTGTTCGGCGTGTTGGGAGACATCAGTAAAGGGGCGTGGCAGTGGCGCGAGTAGGTAGAGGAGAGATAGCAGTGAGTCATTTCATACCGTCCGATCACATTTCATAAGAGTTGGATCACCTCAGCAGCCTTTCTTATTTGTGTGCCGTATGGAGGGCTCCCTAGGGTGACGGGACATTCTTTATTGAGTCATGCACGGAGCAGACTGGGTTCGGGAATCGGCAGTCCGCACCGTTTTGAAGGATGTACAGGCTGTTATAAATGTTTGGTGTGCCACTCCGAGCAGCTCAAAGTTAGGTGAGTCCAAGTTAAATACATTGCATACATTTCGTTTATTCAGTTTCATGGCTAGAGAATAGTTGGGTAGAGGAAAATGCTATTTTTAAAATTGGACGCTCAGTTCCTGACTGATTTAAAATATATTATATATTATTATTATTATTATTAATAATAATAATAATATATTTTAATTAAAGATTATGTTATGTATGTTATGTTTAACTGTAAACCGAAATATACACCCATCGTGGCTGCAATTCCCAGCCCTACTGTGCTTACAATGAAATACTGACACGGGGTTGCTCACGCTATTACCCCCCCCCCCCCCCCCCCCCCCCCCCCCCACCAATTAAGATAGACGTAACCATGGACGTATCTTGCCAAACGTGAAATTAAAGCAATTTAAAATAAAGGCGTTTCACAAAGTCTACGCTCCCCGGCATCGTCATCCTCTTCTCCTCCACGCGTGCGTCTCAAACTCCAATGTGAGGTCAGATGTAGCGCTTATGGAATGTTTTCGGATAAAGAGGTAAAGGTAGATGTCCAGATGCGGTTAAAACAGCCTTTGCTGAGCTAATGGGAATCGATATCCACTAATCTGAATATTAGACATACAGAAGATAGATGGATAGATGGATGGCTAGATAAATGGGTGGATGATTGGACAGACAGACAGATAGATGGAAGGATGTGGGTGGTGGGATTGATGGATGGACAGATAGATTGAAAGATAGACAGATAGCAAAATAGATAGATAGGTAAATAGATAGACAGATAGATAGATAAATAGACAGACAGACAGACAGACAGACAGACAGACAGACAGACAGACAGACAGACAGACAGACAGACAGACAGACAGACAGACAGACAGATAGATAGATAGATAGATAGATAGATTATCTTTGGGTGAAGGGTAGGGATAGATTATTAAAGAGGTAAATATGATTCTGTTCATATAAATAACTTGATGGTATCAGATTGCAGAGATATAGACCAATTGGAAAAGAGGGCAACTCAGATGAACTTTTAATTTGGTCTCAAATAAAGCAGCTTAACAAAATCCCAAAATCATCGGTATAGGCTCACTACTCTTAATGGTCTCATGTGACCATCTAATCTATGTTTATTTAAGGAACAAGCGCATAACAAAGTATGTCGGTAATCTGCAAAGATTACTTTCACATCTGTCAAGGTGCAGAGGTTGATGCCGGACACTGTTTCGAAATCAAGGAACCCCAGACATTTGTTCAAAGTAACGTGATACATCCAATTCGAATGAGAGAGAGCTGCTGAGAGACGAGTACAAATCAATATTAGGTACGTCAGAATAACACAGTGAAATGGAGCAATACAATCTCACTTTCCTTGTTGTGAAAAGCATGATTTTAGTAAGAAAATAAATTAAAAATAAATAAATAAAATGGAATGACAACACGAGTGAACCAATGGCAATATATTACATACACATACACCTTGTGTTCAGTTGTGTCTTTGTTTCTCGGTGTTAACACACCACAAAAGAAGACTTTTGGGGTGTGTTTTCTGTCAAAGCCTATTCTCTCTGTTTTCAAAGGTTCATAATACAGTCGCCGGACCTGCATTCAACATGGGCGTCCTACCCTGGCTCCCTGCCCAGCCCTCTCCCAGCGCGTCCTTAAGGACAGGACACTTGAACTTGCCACGGCCAGTAGCTCCAGCAACCATTCTGCAGAAGTATGACGATGATGGCCATATTCCTAACTTTATTTAAAACCTTAGAGACAGTAAAAACAGGTGAATTTAGACGCATGTAGATGTATTGTCTGTATTTCCTTCCTAATGATGTTGCCATTTTCGGATGAATCCTTTTTCAGACATTGACATGATTTGGCCTGGCTGCATAATCACTTTAACGTCAGTGACATTTGTGTAATAGATTACCTCGTGTCGACCCAAATGGTGTGCTTTGCACGGACGATTTCTTTCAGCCTGTGGTTATGCTGCATTCTGCAGTGTCCTTTAGTCTGCTGCAACGCTTAGTCAATGGCCCCTACGACAGCGACATCCTCATTTAAATGATGTGTTGACAGCACAGACTTAATGTTGTCATTATTGTAATGGATTTTATTACACTGCTCTAAATCCCTGTTTCTCCCCTCACCCCTAGTCCAGCCACAGAGAAGAGAAGAATGCAGCTTTTTGGTGTACCTCTGCAGCACAGGGCAACGTAACGCCTCATGGCTGCGTTAGAACAGGTGGTTCGATCGCTGCCGGACACTATGACCTCAGAGCCTCCGAGTCAGAACTGCTCCAATTGCAGCCGGGCCCCGCAGCCCGAGTTCAATGTGGTGAAGGCCGTGAGCCTGGGCCTGGTGCTGGGCGGCATCATCCTGTTTGGCGTGGTGGGCAACATCCTGGTCATCCTGTCCGTGGCGTGCCACAGGCAACTGAGGACGGTCACCAACTACTTCATCGTCAACCTGGCCGTGGCCGACCTGCTGCTCAGCTCCACCGTGCTGCCCTTCTCCGCCATCTTGGAGATCCTGGACCGCTGGGTGTTCGGGCGGGTCTTCTGCACCGTGTGGGCGGCGGTGGACGTGCTGTGCTGCACCGCCTCCATCATGAGCCTGTGCGTGATCTCCGTGGACCGCTACGTCGGCGTGAGCTACCCGCTGCGCTACCCGGCCATCGTCACGGAGAGGCGGGCGCTGTTGGCGGTGGTGGCCCTGTGGGCGCTGTCCGTCGTCATATCCGTCGGGCCCCTGTTCGGCTGGAAGGAGCCGGCGCCGGCGGACGAGACGGTCTGCAAGATCACCGAGGAGCCCGCCTACGCCGTCTTCTCCGCCGTGGGCTCCTTCTACTTGCCCCTGGCCGTCATCCTGGCCATGTACTTCCGGGTGTACGTGGTCGCCCACCGAGAGAGCCGGGGCCTGAAAGAGGGCCATAAGACGGAGAAGTCGGACTCTGAGTGCGTGACGCTGCGCATCCACAAGGGCAACGCCGTGGTCACTGAGGACGACGCCCTCCGGAGCCGCACGCACTTTGCCCTCCGCCTGCTCAAGTTCACGCGTCAGAAGAAGGCTGCCAAGACCCTGGGCATCGTGGTGGGCTGCTTCGTGCTCTGCTGGCTCCCCTTCTTCCTGGTGCTGCCCATCGGTGAGTAATTAAGTGGCCATCGTCTCGACTGTGCCCCCCCCCCCCCCCGGGGATCGGAGCCAAACCTTTTAGCACACACTCTCGGAAACCACTGGAGAGAAGTGAACCTCATTCATTATTGACAACTGTAGTTGTGCGTTTAACAAAGAACAATGCCATCCCATAATAATGATGCCATTTGTTTACCCCTCGTATCCAATTAATCACGGCAGGAACACCCTCTTGCAGCTATGAACAGTCCAAATTAAAAACAGCCATTCATTAATTGCGTATGCCTATTAATAGAGCGTTTTACTTCCGATCTCATTAGAGTGACAATGTTAATTGAATTGCTCTTCCAGAAGGGCCAGGGCGCAGCCCTCTGTAATGCAGATGAGTTGGAGGAATGACAGGGAAGGCTGTCGTAAACGCCGCAAATAATTCTACAAACCACTGTGCTATGGCCATTAAAAAAAAAACTACATCTTCTATAAATAGACTGCTACTCTCTACCTCTCTCTCTCTCTCTCTCTCTCTCTCTCTCTTTTAACACAAGGACTTTTAGGACACTGGAGTTTCACGTCAAGCACCGCTCGCGAATGGCACCATCTAGTCTTTCCTCCTCTTCTCCACCCTCCTCCCCTGTTTCACCTACACTGTATCACAATGTCATCCGAGGCGCAACACAGAGAAAGAGAGATCAGCCACAATGACTAAGTCAGGGCTCATCGGACATATTGATTGGGTCACAGACATCCCGTGATTTTTAAGAGAACAGAAAAGGGCGAGGTGCACATGCGCACATGCCGGGTTACAGTACTGTCTGTTCTCATCGAGGAACACCCTCACTATGTGTGTAAGTGGCAGAAGGCGAGCTCCCCCCAGGGTTTGTATTCTTTCTGCATAGCTACTGCTACGGTTTGGCAGAGGCTTCTTCCATTGGCTTCCAGGCTTCCAGCTCTGTGACAGTGAATAACAAAAATGTAACAACAGCCATGGTAATAGCAGTCCTATAGCCCATTTGGGGATTTATGTTGAAAGGATTTAGCAGGATTAGTAGGATTTGTCCTACAAGATGAAAATAAACTTAGATGTGATCCAGTCAGGAAACACCAGATTTGGTCTTTATTTTGAGATTGTGTTTCTCTGATCTTTTGAACAGAAAGTAAAGGAGTTAAACATTTAATATTCAATTGAATCATATGAGTTTATCAAATTGATAATATTGTTCATACTCTTTGTTAATCCAACATAAATGAAAACATTGCTTGACTATATTACGCATCGATTTTAGAGTTTTCCACAGAAAGACAGCGACCTTTCATTTCATACACTAACACGTTTAGGTGAACACCTGCAATAAAAACGTCAGTTTAAACTCAGAAAACCCAAATCAATCAAGCGCAGAAGCAATAATAGGACCGTTGTTTTGGGTGCCATGGGGGATAAAATGGATGACTTGTCCAACTAGGCGTAAAAATCATTAGCTCTCGAACTCCTCACCTCCATCCTCACCCCACGATGTCATCTTTCAAAAAGCCCACGTTTAGCTGTCTCCAATGGCCGGTCCAATAAAGAATTTCATGAGACGAGCTCCAAGCCCCTCTGAGATGGATGCTCAATTTCCCTGCCTTCCACCGAGTCAGCCGTTTAATTATTTGAATGTGCCACTGGCAGCCACTGGATATGCAAGCAGTCACCTGCATTGGCAATGACATTGGAGCCTACAGTACACGTAATGAGCCAGTTAATCACATTTGTCATTTCTTCATTATCAACCTGAACATACTTTTTCAAAACTGTCATTTCTTTCAATGTTGAAAAGCAAAGCATTTCATCAACAACAACTTTTGTTGGATTTGAGTTTACAGTGTCTCTACAGAAAGAATATTGAATAAGCCATTCAAAGTGAGACGCTCGCACCGAACCCACGTTTTCCCCCTGAATAGCCTTTGATCAAGTGTTTGTTTTCCTATTTCTCCTCCCAATACGGAACAATAAAGCGCAGATTCCAAAAAAAAACCAAAACAGGTCCTCTCGTTGCATTCAGGCGCAGGTGTCAACCTAGAGGTTCTTTCATTTGTCTCGTCTTTGTCCGCGACTTGTGTCACCGGAGCGACTTTATGACTCCCCTCTCTCTGATCTCTCACGCCCAACACAGGCGCCATATTCCCTGAGTACAGACCGTCAGACACCGCCTTCAAGGTCACATTCTGGCTGGGCTACTTTAACAGCTGCATCAACCCCATCATCTACCCCTGCTCCAACCTGGAGTTCCGGAAGGCCTTCCAGAGTCTGCTGGGTATACGCTGCCTGCGAGCCGCTCCCAGGCCCCCGCTTCACCCGAGTCCGTTACAGAGCCAGCGCAACGCCCCCCCCCCCACGCTCCGCCTGGACGACAGGCGGGAGCCCTCGCGTCTCAGCCCCTCCTCCTCCGCGGGGCTGTCCCGAACGCCTTCTTCCAGGGACGGTCGCGAGTGGAGGGGCGTGTCCGCGCGGGCGGCCAGTGGACAGGGGCCGGTGGAAAGCAGCGGGGCCAAAGTGGCCAAACTGTGCAGGAAGAGCTTCCGAACCACCTGCTGCTGCGTCACGGTCGGTGGCGGCCCCCAGGAGCCCCAGGCCGGTTCCCCAGCCCCCTCCGGGTAAAGAGCTTCCCACCATTAAGATCCACCAACTGTCTCTTAGTGAGAACGGAGAGCCAGTTTGACCACAGGTCGCTGGTAAGCTCCTCCTCCGTTACTCATACATAATTCCCCACCCGGGGTGCTGCACTATTTATAAACTCTTGTAGAGACACTAACAGACCAAACAGGGCTCTTGAGAAGGGGCCTGTGGATGTGGTGGAGATAGAAAGATGTGCCATTATATACACAAAGAGTTGTGGATCAAAGTCTGTGATTGACTGAAATGAGTTGATGTTTACATTTCTTTCTAAACTGAACACTGTCAGAATTGCCTAACATGTACATAAATGCCAGAAGATATTGAATATATTGTATCGCATCATAAGCCGTCCCAAAAATGTTTTTTCCTGCTGTAATTTTAGCCTCAATATACCGACTGTTTCAATGTTCAGACCTTGCTTTGTTAGACACTACATCACGAACCCAGAAAGACTGTTTGTCTGTTGATTTCAAATAATAACAGCTTACATTCTGAAGAAGACATTTATTTGGAACTCATTTGGTTCATTCACTGAACAATAGTCCCGTTAAAACCCCTTTACCTCAACTTCCAACCACTTATCACAGCCAGATGGACTCTGGCTGTGATACTTAACAGGGGAATTTAAGTAACCTTGTGGTTTCCGACCTCAATCCCGACTGACACACAAGCCTCTTAATTCACCAGATTCAGAGTTGCCAAGTCTTCACATGTGAGGTTTCAAATATCCCACTCTAAGGCAGCACTCCTCTCGTCCATGAATCGTAGTCACTCTCTTGCACTCTCACACTCCAGCATTGGAAAGGAAATGATTTGGTTCCTGGCACTGATTATTACAAAATTGATGATCTTTCAACGCGTGTCCTGTAAAGTGAGGGGAGGTCGAGCAATGGTTAGCATGCGCCGCAGATACATGCGTTTGTGATGAAACCTGACCGGACAAAAGGGCAAGTTCTAGTATTGATCAGTGCCGGGCTATTTCAACAGTAGTGGCACGTTGCACTTGCTCTGAAAGTCTGAGCAATAGTTCCAACAATAGACACGACTAGCATCAGCAAGCCTGTAGGCTCATACGCGGACACACAAGCCCACGCACTCATGTACACACACGCACACCCACACACACACACACATGCTCGCACACAAGCGAACACTCCTGTACAAGCACGCGCACACAAACGCAGGCACAGACACACACATGCACACATGCTCGCACACAAACAAACACTCATGTACAAGCACGCACACACAAACGCAGGCACGCACACATGCACACACACACATGCTCGCACACAAACACTCCTGTACAAGCACGCACACACAAACGCAAACACGCACACACATGCACACATGCTCGCACACAAACGAACACTCCTGTACAAGCAAGCGCACAAAAAACGCAGGCACACACACACACACACACACGTTTGCACACAAACAAACACTCCTGTACAAGCACTCGCACACAAACACAGGCACGCACACACACAAACACACACACACATTCACCAACAGACACTAACACACACGCACCCACACACAAATAAAAAATGCACACACACACACTCCCCTACAGTACCCACTACTATTTAGAAGGGAGTGGGAGAAGTGGGGTGATGTCAGCCACAGACAGTAGCAGACAGCCGGTCCCCCTGTGTCATCGTCTGTCAACCTGTAAATCACACTACCTTCTCACAGACCCAGATCAGGGAGGATGGGAGGAGGGGGGCACCCACGCTGCCTGGTCATCAAACGACATTCAATCAACCTGCCCAACCCACAGCTGTTACTTAAGACCAGGCCCAGGCTTAATGAACACAACATTGATTAATTACCTTTGTGTTGATGTTGTTTTTCATAAGATCTATGACGTTGAAACTCAAACTGACTCAGCCAGACTGAGATTTATGGGTTGGAACCTTTATAGTCTATGGTTAGAACAGGCAAAGGTTCTTTAATTTCATCCTGCTGTTATCTTGTCATGCTGATGAAATGCTTTTGTCACATTGCTCACTTATTTCTTAAATGAAAGATGTAAAAAAAACTAAACAGAAACCTAATTAAACTGGTTCTGCAATCTAAACAACACCCTGAATAACAGGCTGTGTTGACAAGTAAACACACTGTTTTAATTAATTTGTGAGTAGAACAGAGCCCATCTGGTTACTGTGGGGGGCTTATGGGAATTGTAGTTTTGAATGCCAACGGTTATGAGTCATATCTTAGTACAAAGTTTCCCAGGAGGCTTTTCGTTGCTCATCCTCTTGTTCTTTACGCTCTCCTGAACTGCTCAAGTAGTTGACCTAATGTTGCTCTCACGGCAGTGCGTCCATCCATCTCTAATTGGACGATGCGTCAAACAAACCGCAGGGCATAAGGAAAACGAGAAAATAGCGATCCACAGAAATAAAAACCCAACTGAAGACCTGACGATGACTTACTTTGTGTGCAATCACTGCGATGTGAATGATCCGGACTAAGTTCCTCCTGATGTGTTTTATGGTGGCTTGGGCATGACGTCCAGCATTAAAATGTCATCCAAAACTCAAAGTCTCCATCTAGTGGCATATTCTGTTTAAAAACCAATTTTAATCTATTTTCTTTTCAATTACCGCTTCCAAAGTCACACCGGACAGTGTGTTCATGAAATCCCGAAAGGCCAGTGTGTACTGTCCAATGATTCAGCTTTACAAACGACTCGGGACAAGTGTGGTATTTACTGTATTTTTTTAATCCACTGAAGTTAACACAGACCGGATCGAATAATAACGCCAGGAGCTAGGATCTCCCCCCAAAATTCTGATTTGTCTACATAACACACATAACCAAGAGTATATCACTTGTTTGGAAGAGGTGTGACAACGGTGCTCAACATCAAAACTGAAAAACAAAAACAAAACCCTGCTTGCGTCTTACTACCTTGGCTTTGGAAAGCAACACTTGACGTGGTAATAAATGAAGTATTGGTAGACTGGTTGAAGCGGAGCTTAGCAGTCGCCTGGGGGTTTTGGTGGTCACTGATACTACCGCACATAAGACTGGGAGTCAACGACGTGGTTCAAGCAAAGGAGCGAGGGACTATCGGATATCTGCATTTCATTCACAACACCAATAAGGGCTCAGAAGAGACGCTAGTCTATCAACGATTTCATCGAGAACAACGGACACATCAGCAGCACACTGGAATGGATTCATATACAAACAGAAGCGCCTTTCATCAGGTTGTTTTTTCTTTTTTTTTAAAGCGCGCAGTTTTCTTCTCCAATTCTATTTAAGAACCTTCATAGATGCATGAGTCTAGTCTTGCAGTGTGCTATCGCTATCTTACAGAACAGGCAGGCAAGTAATTAGGTTAAAACGAATATCCTTAAAACATGTCAATAACAGGTCGTATCCGACACAAATAAAACCCTGCGATCCCTCACGGACATTTCACCATTCGGATCGTTACGGACGCAAAAACGACGGGACGGCTTCGGACTAGTTAGTGATGGGGACGAGGTTAGTGCGTAGCTTAAAAAGCTGCTCCTGTTGGAAGCGGGTTCATGAGGATCAAGGTATCGGTCCTCTGCACAAACACAGCGTGGGTTGTATAGCACCAGGTGCAGAGAGCGTTGTTGGCAAACTACGTGAGCGCTCTGTGCGGTCTGTTGGTTTTGATGGGGTGTCACTATGAACAGAAGGGTGTGGCTTTGGAACGCAGGGAGCTCAAGCATAGGGTCTCTGAACTGGAACAGAAAGACAAACGAGTAACAAAAAAAAAGTTGATGCCTTGAAATGCTGCAAAAACAAAATGATAATGTGCCTTTTTTGTGGTCACAGGTTCATACATTAAGAGTGGAGTTGAGATTAACGCTATATGTAATGCTAGAATACCATCTTTCAGTGCAATCCATGCACCACAACACGACAAGCTCAGGGCTATGGTTTAACCATGGCTCAACAACAAAACAAACTTCACAATTATAACAAAAGAAAAAAAAACACAACTACGAAACCAGGGAATAAAGTCAATAAAATATGGCCGGTCTAGACACCATTGTTAGATCGATAACAGATCAACGAAAGATTTAGATTGTTTGCATTTTCAACACATTTTTGTTGGTCTTACCTTTGACTGAAAGAAGTGTTGTCCTTAGTAAATAAACATATTAATTAGAACAAGACAAGAGAATATTAAAAACACATTCTTTTGTTCAAACCACTGTGACATAAAATGTGTCCCTTCACTGACTCTATATTTTCTTTTTGCGTTCGAACCAAGAAGGCAACTACATGACGTATACGCAAAATAATATTTAAATGTAAACAGTATCATCAAGAATGGTTAAGAACCTCCACAAAGAAATCAAAACAGCCCCCTTAATGCACGCCTTCCTGAAAAGTGAACAACCTTACGAAACAAAAAGTAGGATTCAAACCAAAACCTCAGCGGCTGTGTGCAGTGCATGAACAGAGATGGAGCGGGTTTATTTCTGCTGCTGGAGGGTGGGAGGATGGGGTGGGGTGGGGGTGGGTGCAGGGGCAGGGGCAGATGCAGGTGCAGGTGCGTCAAGAGTGCAACAGTTTGTTGCGCGGCCCAGGCGAGGTGTGCGACAGTGGTTCAAGATGGCCTCCGGTCACCGCTGGCCTGCTGGATGCCTAGCCCAGGCTGGTGATGTTGGCCCGGCCACCGGGGGGCGCCACGATGCGTTGGGTGGTGCGGCGGGGAATGTTGTCGTCCACCTGGGCTCCTGCGGAAACAACGAGACGACCGAAAACCAAAAAAACAACAGGCGTTAATGAACGACGGGGGTGGCAGGTGAAGCGACCACAGGCAGGGTTGTGGGTGCGCGTGTACAGACCAGACAGGCTGAAGCCCGACTGGTGAAGGTTACGCATGGGCTGGGTGGCGCTCTGCTGCTGCTGCTGCTGCTGCTGCTGCTGCTGCTTGGCAGGCGAGGTCTTCGCCGTGGAGACGGCCGACATCGACTTGGGGCTGGGGGCCACGTCACACACCGGCCCGTCGTACTGGCCCCTGGGAACGCCCCGCAGCTCCGTCAGCTGGGAAACACACCCGCACCAGTGAGTGGAAGGAACCCAGCCCGCCACTGGACTAAGGACCTGGTAGTTCACCTAGGGGGGAGCGACTGGAACTGCCAGGGGCCTCACGGTACGACATGACATGTAAAGATGTTTGGGGGCCGATACTGATCTATTGGCGCATACGTTACAGCACCCTCTGTAGGCCGGTACAATCATTTTGTTTCCACTAAGATAACGTTTGTGAAGGACTTTTGAGTTGGCTATACAAGTACCCTCACCCGGCTACGGGCCTTGATCCTCTTGTACACGTTGTCGGGGAAGGGCTTGCGGCTGACGTAGCGTCCGCAGCCCTCGGTGGTGTGGAGGACGCCTTCCTCCAGCACGACCTTGCCCTGGCTGATCACCACCAGGGGTCCTCCGCGCACCTCCACGCCCTCGAAAATGTTGTACTCCACGGACTGGAGGGGGATGGGGGGGGGGGAGAAGGAGAGCAGAGTGGAGAATTATGCGTGGCACAAGGTAGTGGGGGGGATTTTCAACCAATTATTTTTGAGATCAAAAGCTTTTCACAGACTCATGGGCATAAGTATGACAGCACTAATATTGGACCAGAGTCAGACCTTCATGAACCAATCAGACGAAGCCACGTGAATTTATATGGTGTTGATGAAAGCGGATTGGATTTCTTTCAACCAAACCAAGATGCGAAGGTCATTTTCAGTGATGCCATGTGAGGAGTCGGCCCACATAGATAATCAACGTTATCAAATTGAAGTTGTGGAAAGAGCAACAGTGACGTCAAAAAACATGCATGCATACACCCCCACATCCATCTATCATCCGGGTCTCCCATCTCACCAGGTTGTGGCTCTTGGCCGAGATGATCTTGGAGATGTCCGGGTCCCACAGCACCAGGTCGGCGTCCGAGCCCACGGCGATGCGCCCCTTGCGGGGGTACATGTTGAATATCTTGGCCGCGTTCGTGCTGGTCACGGACACAAAATGGTTCTCGTCCATCTTCCCGGACACCTAGCGGGGGGGGAACACAAGGGGAGCGTTGTTCTCTTCCACCGGACGCGGGTCGCCAACGACGCACTCAACGGCCCCGACAAAACAAGAGTCTTACCACACATTTGTCCCAGATGAGGGACATCCTCTCCTCCGTGCCGTTGGTGCCCTCAGGGATCAGGGTGAAGTCGTCCTTGCCCACGGCGCGCTGGGAGGTGAGGAAGGTGCAGTGGGCGCTGCCGGTCACCTGCAGGTCCCCACTGAGGAGGAGGAAACAAGGGAGGAGCGTAAGGTCCTCGTCCATGAGTGAGTAACCGACGGCGACATCAATAATGGCTAGACAGGGGAGTTGACTGAGCTGATTTGTAAACTAAATCAGCCAACTGTTCAGTAAGAATTTTAAAATAATTATTAATTTAGACAATATAATGTGTGATCTCCCTACATTAACGGACATCACACTCCCTCTGTTGGGCAGTTAAAGTCACTACATTGTTTCTGTCATTTTTGACTAAAGTAATCCTTCACTCAGCTAAGCTTGATTGACCTGAAAGAACACTTCATAATAGTGTCATCAACAGCACACCCTACACATGACATGGACATAAAAACACTGGCATTTGATCATGCTGACACAATGATGTGACCTTTAACCCCACCCCGACATGACTGCCGCTGTATACTTGTGTATGCACTGCATTCGTTTCATTGGTTTCCTCAGCATGTGGCCTAAAATCTAGACCTAGAGCACATTTTAACTCATGTATTCTGTCCCAGCCGGGGAGGATGTAGCAGAGGATGTAGGCATGCCGAACACCTACCAGGCGAGGAGCGAGTTGAGATAGTCGGGGGTGGTGGGATCCGTGCTGAGTGGAGGGGAGGTGATGTAGGCCGCTGCCTTGGCCCAGTTCTTGCTCCAGTAATGGGTGCCGTCCGTGCCCAGGCTGGCAGATATGGGCTCCCCATACACCACGGCTCCTGGTATTGCGTGTCCCGAGAGAACCCAAAGTCATACAGGCAACACGTCGTCAGAAATAGCAAGAGGGGAGAAATGCTGTTGTCATTGTTATTATTTTCTCTCACCTTTTTTCCGGGCGTTGGCGATGACATCGGCGGCGCTCTTGCTCATGACCTTGGTGATGTAGAGGGGGCAGTTGGTCTGATTGGCCACCGTGACCGCGCGATTGACTGCCTCTGCCTCCACCTGTTCACCAGGGAACACAGACCCACGCGTAAGGCTTTCACACTGGGGGACCGAAGGATCCGATGTGGTTCTCTGCACGTTCCCATAGACACGGTATCACTGTTAAATATACTATTTCCTATTTCATTTGACAAGGGACCTTCTGGGTTGAACAGGTCCTGCACCGCTTTGAAGTGTAACTTGGCCATTTTGGGACCATGTGCTGCAGTAGACCAGGGAAAACTTCCCTTCACAAATCTGCACTTTTGACTGGTCTGTTTTGATCCAATGCGTCCAGAAAACAGGTTGGAGTATGCACCTGAACCAGAAAACTTTACCAGACTAATTAATTAAAAAAAACTTTTTAAACCCTGCACTCTAGGGACAAGCGTAGCTCCAGGGATTGGAGGGAATGAAACGATGACGGGGGAGCCGGAAATAATTTTAGGGGGCTCAACTCGAATAAAATGTACATATGGCTGACTTTATTTGTTTAGAACCCAGGAGAAGGATTCCTGTTTTGCTTTCGATCATCTCCTGCACACACCGAGTGGAACAGAAGTACACATATCCCTGTATGTATTGTCATTACTTCCAGCATATGCATCCCACCTTTACATTACGGGACCAATTCTATTCTAGAGGCCAAAGACAAAACAATCTAAACTTTCTATCAGAAAAGTTCTCCCTAACCAACCCTACCCAAAGTACATCATATCCCTGACTCTCTTTCTATGTACCTTGGTAAAAAGATCATTTGATTGGCAATTTCCCCTGCCCAGGTGGATCAAATGAATACAGAATTGAAAGGCATGGTATGGTTTTCCTCAGCATGGCTGTCAATTGTTGGTATTTTCTCCACTGTATGTCTGCCATTGTTTCTTACAGCAACACATTGCAAACATACAGTATGTTATAGTAGTGGGTTGAAAAAAAACTCAACATGTCAAATCAATCAATGGATTGGTGGGTTCTTACCTCTTCTGGGCGGCTCAGCGCGTGGCCCTCTGGCCCAGTGATGCCCAGCTCCAAGATGCGATGCTGCTCCTAAAAGCCAAGACAACAAGTGGAAGGAACACAAACAACAACATTACTAATACCCAAGAACCAAGCCATGGGAGCGCTTTTAAAAAGAGACTTGACAGGAGCTTTCAATTACCTCAGCAATAATGTCGCCGTTTTCCGCGTGCACCTGAGCAATGGCCCCCAGGTCTCTGATTACACTGAACACCTCATACATCTGCCAGAGGGTAACAAACACTTTGTCAGGGCATAGGTCGCGCATCTAAACCTGTCGCGTCTAAACGCCTCTCAGTAGCTGCTAGGCAGTGAGCTGACGCATGCAAGTGTAAGAACAACAGCACCCAGTGAGCACAGATTAGGTTAGCCAAGCATACCTCAGAGTCAGAAAGTTGGAAAACATCCTTATAGGCCAAATAGACCAGGAAAGAGTTGACACCTGAAGATAGAGAATTGATGAGGGGAAGAGAAAAAGCGAAGGGAGTAATAAAGAGCCAGAAGGGGAAAGAAATCCAGAACCAAGCGGAAGGTTAAAGTTAAAGAGCATCCACATCACAATAGCTTTTTACTGCATGTGTGAAGCTGTGCTTTGAAATATCGGAAACGAGCAAAGTTGTTATCTCGATTACAAAAAAGATTTTCCAACAGGCAAGAAGTATTAGCATGCATAGGTTTCTACTGCTTTACGTTTTGTTAGCCACATGACCGCATGACCAAACGGCTTCAAATCGAAGCATTTCCTTTGACGGACTAGATTATGAAGTGAAAAAAAAAGAAAAGCGGCAGGAGGATCTGCTGTGTTTTCAGTGTGCAGATAAGACGCACGCTTATCAAAACCTGCTCGTAGACCCCGGACCGCTCAGTGAGCTGCCTACCGTGGTCCTTCACTAAACTCTCCATTTCTTCCTGGATGCCCTTGTGCCACTCGGTGATGTCCACGTGCAGAGAGTAGTCACAGCAGGACTTGCTGTCGGCCCATTCCCTCCACTGGTTGAAAGCAGCAATTAGGCCCACACCTCGCTCCGGCACCACGTGGTCAACTACACACACACACACACACACACACACACACACACACACACACACACACACACACACACACACACACACACACACACACACACACACACACACACACACACACACACACACACACACACACACACACACAGGTGCAGTCAAACGACAGTACTAGGGAATCAAACTGTTGCACAGCGTGCACACACTCAGTCCATGGCAAGTAGATGTTCTCTATGACGGTTACCTCTGTGTTCACAATCAAAGCAGTGGTGGTGGTGGTGGGATACGTACCGATCATGGTTGTTCCCCCAGCCAGGGCTGCACGGGTGCCTTGGTAGAAGTCATCAGCAGAGACCATGCCTCGGTCCGGCATCTGGAAGCGTGTGTGCACATCGATGCCCCCAGGCATGATCATTCTCCCATGGGCTTCGATGATCTTCACCCCCCCAGGAACAATCAGGTTTTCACCTATCTGCCTGAGAGAGAGAACAATTCCAGGTGATTCAAAGTGGAATAATATATATATATACTTTTATTTTTTTTTACAAAACAGTAAAAACGTTATGCATAAACTACACAAATTGGATATTTAGATCTTGTAGGATACTTATACAGGGAGCTTCGATGCAGCCCAAACATTGCTTGGTAAAATATTTGTTTCTATACAAAAGACCATGCTGTATTCTGGAGTGATATATCAGTTTCCCATGCAAAACTAATGTAGACATAATGTTCCAGTTCAACTGTTCAGTCATCCATTCAAATAGCATATATATTGAGAATTACAATTATAATATGCATGAGCCAAAGATATCATGATGAATTATGATATGAATATTGCATATACATATTATAATAACTTTAGCTTATACATAGCATGTTTAAATAGGGTTTTGACAAGCGATTGAACTCACTTGATGACTCCATCCTCCATGTAAATGTCTGCCATGAAAGACTGATCATCGTTCACAATCTTTGCTCCTTTCACGAGAAGACGATCGCTCTTAAAAAGACAGAAACAGCATTCGACGTCATCCACAAATATTCATGTCCAACTACCGCCTAATTCAAATGCCTTGTTTGTTAGCACTCGTTCAGTCGCTATGGAGGAATATGGACCAGTGGATGGCAGCAAGACATTATGAGCCACTGGCCCAGAACAAGCCGAGTCACCACAAGGAACAGGCTATTTTTGAACAGACAGAGGAGACAGGATTGATGCAGGAAAATACATCCTTATGCAAACTTACAATATTTAGCATTGTTGTATTGTAAACACGATGGAGGTTTATTTTTGTTTGATTTGTATTTTTCATGTGACTTTAACAAATCCCTTGCAACCATGGGCCAAAATTAACTTAGAAAACAAGCAATTGCTTAATATATAACCCTGAATTTCTGTACCTGCCAAATGGTCAAATCTATCCACCCTTACAACCCCTTCCTGGTTATGGGCACCAGGTGCAACATGGTGGCGAAGTCTCTCTTCTAATGGTTACAAGAAGCCACTAGCCAAAATGTGTTTGCCAGGGGCAACCAGGCTAGCATGCATTCCCCAAATAACCGAAATACTTCATGAGCAGCACAAACAACTTTAATCTGAATGATGGGGAAGGGAATACTGGGTTCCTCGCCATCCCTCAAGTCTCTTGAGAGGGTTGATGAAACAAAATGAGGCCTAATTCAAACAAAAGCCCACTGGAACGGACATGCCGATGGTGGCCATAATGGTGAGGAGAGAGGGACTACATTAGGCCCTGTAATCAGGTTGTATTGACCTGATCCATCAGACCATTAGTGGTTTAAGTGGGTCATAGAAACCATCTAGTTCCTAACCTCAGTGACTCAAGAAACATTTGTTTGGGCTGATGCCATTTTTTCCTTGCAAATGGCAGATAAGATGCACTGAAAAAAAATAGCCCTTCATACTATTAATGTGCATTTTGAATCATTCAAATTCTAACTTCTGTCATGGACATGGATCAATGACTGTACAACCAGGATTTTCGAGGAACAATAGGCTAGCCATCAAAAGGGTTTGTTGTTGAGGGATTGTTATTTAGGCAGCAAACTCTATAGTCTACATAGAGACCGACAAGACAACACATAATATTAGTTATGGTTTCTGCAGACGGGACTGAGTGCTCCATGTCTCCAAGCCAAGTAGTCTACCCTGAGGCTGGGGCACAGGTAGAACAGTCTCCCATGTTGTACATGAGACCAGTGGCTTACAGCTGATGGTACTACATACACTTGCATGGGAGATCCAACAGCTCCCATCCATGCAAAAAATACCAGCCAGTCTGGAACTGGATCGTAGTATTCACATTTTATTTAAATGGATACGTTTGTTTGAAATATTCATAGTATTACAGCCCCTGCTATTAAAGCTGCATGATCAAGGCGAACAGCAACCAGCTCTGAGGGTGGATATTTTCCAGTGACCTAGTTCGCAGAAGGGCTTTAACTTCTATTGGCAGGGATGTTCTTTTCGATATAGTTGGATGGCCCATTGACTCATGAGATGAAAAACAATTGGTGCAAAAACAATTGCATTTAATCGATATCCTTTTTTTTTTTCCGGAGGAGATAGCCTAAGCACCCCTTTTGCGCCGTTGGCATTATCTGGAAATCCCATGTGTTTTAAAATGAACGAACACTGTGGATGGTGTACAGTTGTAGACGCAAGAATTGAAACGTTCAAAAATGAGCACAGGGAGCCGCTGTGTCGCCCTCAAGCAGCTACACCCATCCAACCAACGCTACGGGTGCTAGCTTACCGCTGGCATCCCACGGTAAAGACGGTCTTAAGGCTGAAAGCTGGCGCAAATGTTGCACCTAAACTATATTACCAACGATTCCTCTAGGCACGGTAACAGGCGGCCACCTCGCTTCACCCAAGTCATTATATAATGTGTCGTTGCTGTCAGTTGGATGGCCGACTGGTGGTGGTGGTGGTGGGGGCTGTAGCTAGTGGCATGAATGGAGAGAAGGGCTTAGCAGCGGCAGCTAGCGGTCTACAGTTAATCCGTCGGGTGGCCATGTAATGGCTATGGTGGTCATGTTCGTTGTCAACCCCGCGTATTTACAACAACAAAAACAACAAAAATTACAATAAAACAAATTGTTTACCGTGATTCTTGGAATGTTTTTCTTGCCCTGGTAACCCGACATCTTGACGATAGCCTCGGATGCAGCTGTATTTCCCCACACTTGATCACACGGGCTAGCGCGTCTGGGAGGCGTTAGCTACCAACGAAAGGAATGGATGCTCTGGTTGCTCACCAGACGACGCCCTGAGTAAATACCTCTAGTAACGACGTCTTTCACAGATGTGGAGATTGTGTCGCTCGAATGTAACACCAACGTTAGCTGGTGTTAAAGCTTTAGAAAACGCTATTTTGGGGGGATTTATGGGGACAGGTCCCTAAAGACCGTGCAGGCAGCGATAGCAAGAGCTACGAAAGCAACCGTGCATGCGCATTGCCCCGCCCTTCGCTTTAGTCCTTTGATCTTCTCATTTGACAATGACTCGTTTTTTTTTTTTCACTTGCCAAATCACCTGTCAGTGGATCTTGTAGTCCGGAATCCATGCGATTAAACATTCTGAGTAATGCAAACAAAAAATGGTTCAACCACAACGTGTCACCAAAATGTTTGATGTATTTGTATGTGATGTGGGGCGACTACTAATCAACCCTCCATCAAATAGGCTACGTGTTGTCCGAGCTAAATCATGGGAGTACGATAATAAAACTGGAACGGTGAGGAATTACTTTTATTTTTGTTTTGTAATTTTGTTAAGACCACAATATATGTACAATTGTAACACAACTCTCCTCTTCAGCCATCGATTTCTGTCACTGCTATAATACTTCTGAGGGCCCTGCCCTCCGTGTGACAATGTGCTTGGACCCTATGTAAAATAACTAACTGACATGCTTAAAGAAAACAAAAACGTGCTAGTGCCTAGTAAAGAGACAGCAGTAGTTTGTGATGTCTTTCTCTTCTGTAACTGAAATTATAAATGAATACATTTGCAGGGCAACAATTTACAAAAGCTGTGATTTAAGAAAAAAAGCTTTTTGTTATGCAACCCTTTTCTCTAATTTATAACATGACATATAACAAGAAATTTAATTTGTCTAATATCAAAGGAATGGTAATTCTGTCAGATTGCACCCCTTGTTTGTTAGCACACAAAAATAGTCCCAAGAAATAATTGTCCATCAGAAACACCCCTTTAAGCCCAGTTCAGCAATTAGAAAACATCTGTTAAGCTATACACAGAACATAAAAAGTTAATTATAACTCACACTGCTACAATTTATAAGCTAAACTATTAATTTAAGTTAAGTCACAAGGTGTGTATTAAATTGAGAAGATCACAGCTTTATTTACTTTCACATCTACTTAAATACTTTAACATGCAAGACAATTTCAAAACTCTATTATAGATCACCGATGTGCAGAGGTGATATACATAGTTGGCACCCAAACATATTATATTGTGGGTTAATGCAATAGAGATATACTGCAAAATGTTGAATGGCCTGTCAAACTTATTTTCGCAATTTATTTATTCATTAATATCACACATTTACATTTTTCCGAAACAGCATGTTAGATGCAGCTGAACTCGTGCAAAACGTTGACCTAGGTTATATTTAATTACAAATAGCTTTGTCAAAATCATTGACAGTCTGGAGAAATTCCTTGCCCCTTTAATGACCTCTGTCATCAAATAATCACTAGCTTAGTTTTTTACTTCAGCAATTATCTTGATTCTGTTTCGGATGGATTTCACCTCCTTATAGCATTCTGCCCTATATAAAAAGGTGAGACAGTGGAACTACATTATATGATTTATCCTACTAAACCTAGAAGCTGTCACAACTCAATGTGCGTAGGCAGAGAACTGTAGGAGCACAATAAAGGTTGACAAAGACAATACAAAGAACATCAGCGGAGGATGTTAAAATGACTCGTGGACTGTGGGATTTCTTCAACATCCAGGCACTGCTTCCTCTTTCACTCAGTAAGAGCTTGATGGCGCTGTGGCGATTCTCTTCCCGATGTACACCCTGAGAGAAATAAACGGAGAAATGTATTTGACTCAAAGACATTGAAAGCAGGAAAATACATGAATTGATTTTTTTAACTTGTCCACCACTCTGACTGACCCAAGGCCAATAGCAACGATGTGTGAGAGGAGCAGGGAAGGAATGAAGACTTTCAGAAATTCAGCGGAGAAGACGCCCCCTTTCTTCATAACGCCACTCTTTCTCATGCTGAGGGACACCGAACGTCGAGGGTGCTTGAAGTGAAACTCCCTGAGTGTGAACAATCACTCGGTTATGTTTTTATATTTAACACAGTAAAATAAACCACAAAACAAACCTAAAAAAAAAACTGTTGACCAATTGACCAATTGAAGGGGCCTTACTTTGGAGGAATATTTTCAGGTCTACTCGACCAGTCATTCACCCAGTCGTCACCCGTGTTCATCAGGATATCTTCTTCCCTATCCTTCTCTGCGCCCACCTCCTCCTCAGACTGAAAAGTACAAAACACAACGATCTGCAACGGGAAATGCTCGAAACCCGCATGGCTTCATTCAAACCACCGTCACACAACACACACCACCCAGCTTTCTTTCTCCTTCTAAATAATCCTCTCTTGTTCCAGGTGGTTTTCAGGTGACAACGAATGAGAAGCAGCAGCACTGGTGTCTCTAGTTTACCTGGCTTCCCCTTGTACTGGACATCTCCACATCGAAGGTGATCTGACCCTCGTCCTGGTCTGGGCTAGGTGGCCTGTGAGGACTGAGGCAATACTTTATAATGAAGAAAAGCAAACCCCCCCCCCCCCCCCCCCCCCCCCCCCCCCCCCCAAAGCCAGTCAGCACCCTACCTGTTACAGGAGGAGCTGCTCTGGCTGGACTCATGCTGTGCATCAAGTAATATCTTCTCCATGTCTCCATTGTGGATGGAGGAGGATGAGGGCACATGCTCCAATCCTCCTACCAGGCTCTCCTCCAGCTCCTCAGTAAGCACCCCCATGGACTCCCCGGCATTCCCATTTAGTGGCTCAGTGGCTGGGGCCACTGAGAGAGGGGGCTGTGTCCCTGTGTTCCCATTAATTTCCAGTTCTACCCAAGAACCTGTGGAAAGCAAGAAAGTACAGTAGAGTGGTTGCACAAATACACTGGTATTGGATTTTGGTCCAAAATGTTATATCAGAGAGCATTATCAATGTTAGAGCCATTATTATTATTGGTTTAACAAATCGATACATATTGTTTTGTCTGTCATTGAGCCAATACAGAGGTATCCCATGGTGAGGCACACTTAAACTTACCACAGGTCGAGGTCTTAACGGTTCAGAAAAAAAGTATTGATTAGGTTAGTAATCTGTATTGACCAATGGTGTTTATGAAGTTTAGAACTAGTTACTATTGACATGAAGAATTGGTATTGGTGTGGTGGCATCTTGGTTGATGGGGTTTCGAAAACGGTTCAAATCTTAAGCATAATAGCAATTCTCTAGATATAGGAGTATGCACCCCGCACATAATTTTCTCAGACTTCATAAACAAACATTTGTGCTACTGCCCTACAAATAGCTCGCGTCCTTCAGCAGGAAACTGGGTTATATAATCTCTGGAAGCCATCCGTTTTGGCAACGCCGATGGACAGAAACTGCAAGTGTTTTCAATGAGTCCGTTAAAGCCCACCCAAAAGATACGACCGAATGGTGGCACAGCAATGGAGACATGCGACTAAAGCATGAGTACTCGATGTTTGTGTTACTGCATAATTTCGGCGAAAGGGCAACTGGACAGGCAATGCATGTCGTCGCTGTGTCGACCCGTGACGTGAACCACACCAAAAGAAAATACCCCAAAAATAAGTCTTGGAAGAAAGACCTCCGCGGACATTACCAAGTTGACTTCATCTTTAGGAAAACGTTTAGTCACAGTTGTGTATCTGTTGGGTGACATACGTCGCATCCCATGTGACTCGGCATATACATAAATGACCAATCAAATTGTAAAATATAAACATTTCTTAAATGCAATTTCTTGCATGTTTTAGGAGCTAAATAACAATTCACTAACAACAGGACATTTGATACCAAACACTATACAACATAAACATTTAATGCCATTTCAAACGAAATTTCGTTCACCTATTGTCCAAAAGTTGTTTTTATTTTTGGCTAGAGCCCGCCCAATACAGCTTCCCGTATCTGGTTGGCTGAGGTTCCAAACATCAAACCCACCATTGGACGGTTATACGTAACGTTTAACCACGTCACACACCACCCCGCCCAGAAGAAGAAGAAATTCCATTCCCGATCGAACTTTTTCTCAATATCTCTTTTAAATGTTGTCATCGAGAATACCGTCCACTCGTGAAAAATACAGGAGTAATGGTTCGCACGCTCAGCTATCAAAAAGCGGTCGCGGGTACCTACCTTGGAGTCCAGGTTCTCCGTTATTGTTTTGTTGAGCAGCAGCGGTAGACATGTTGACTACCAACATAACCCTTTCTCCACAGTACACGCAGACGGACTACATTTCGCGCATGCGCACAACACGTCCGGACTTTGGCTGCTGTAAAATTGACATTTATATAAAACATAGATTTAGATGGCCTCATTTGTGTAATGGTAAGGGGATCTGATGTTCACTGAAGAGCAATCGATACATTGATATAATTGCTCACACGAATTCCACACTAACCAGTGAATCAGGAGCATCTTGGCTGATGGGAGGACCCGTTTGTGTGTGATGAATGTATAATGTGAGTGCTGGATCGGACTGAATGAACCATTGTGCGAGGAATACAATAATCCATAGAAAGATGCCTGTCAAAATGTAATCCACTTTAATTATAGGCTAAATAAGTCAATGTTAACTGATGATCATTTTGGTGTTAGAAGAAAAAAAGATATTCAGAATTCATATCTGGGAATTTTTCTTTCCCTCTAACTTTATTTCGTTTAACAGACAGAGCTATACATCTGAACATTTTGTTTATATCTTGTTTTTAACACATCACCAAATACCTTTAAATCTTTATTAGCCAGCCCCTTGAGAGCTAAACATACAAATCAATTAAATCCTCACAAATAAAAGTGCATTTCGTTGTTGACTCATACATTATACACTTATATTATGCTGCCGTGGAGAAACATCACAAATCCAATCAGGATTTTTTTTCTTGTTGAATCTTGCTTAAAATGGAGGTTGTGTGGTCCTCTATTGGTAGATATAAGTTGCCTCAGTCCATTGCTCACAAACCCCATTTAAAATCAATTTCAAGAATGCATCCCCAAACTGAAAGTAAGGCAGTTTTTCTAAACCCCTGAAAAAAAGTTCACATATTAAAGAGACAAGGTTTCGACCGGTCAGCAGCAATGATTTCCCCTGAGTAGTCTCCTGTCTGCCAGAAAGTTCAAGAAATAACCATTTGATTATCTAGTAGTCATTGCTCTGAGAAAGGCAATAGGGTTCCTCTGCATTACACTTTGTCAAGATCTTCCATCAAAACCTTGCATAATAATGGCCAAATAATAAAGACTAAATACTAAATGTGATGGTGAGGAAACCTTTTTTTCTAGCAACTATTGATCAGATACAGTGCTAACCGTTCTATCATGAAGTTTGACAAGTTTTCATTGCATGTTCATTACATGCTTGCCTTGTAATTAGTCAATTTGGAAAAAGTTTGCCAATCTGAAAACTTGTGTAATTTGGTGGAGACATGGTATTTTTTATTTTCTGTATACTGTGTTAGTGAAAACAATGTGACTTGTCATGTGACTGCCAATCTAGTGAGAACCCCCCCCCCCCCACCCCAAAAAAAGAAGTCAAAAACAAAAAAACATTGTAGAGTTGTTATCCAATTCACACAACGCTTTTGACAAATTGAAACATTTGACGGATTTTCACGACCATCTCACCCAGTGACCGTTGAAAAATAAACAGTTGCCAGGCTATACGATTTCCCAAGCAGTGTGTGAAAAACTGGAATGAGATGAAATGTATGGGTCTGTCCTTGCGTTGCATGTGAACGTCTTCAAAAGACTTGAGGACAGAGGACATCAATGACTTGAGCACATCACCCAGCAGACTGGCCCGGTACAGCATCAGCTTATGCACTACATAACGTGAGCGTGGCTAATTGTTGGCATTTCTTATGGGTGGAAATTACGACTGAAAGCACATTGATATTAGAATAGCCAAATAAACAGTACACCATAATCACCCATAAGGAAAAGATAACTCATGATTTGCCCACTTGACTTCGAACAGCTTGAGGCATAGTGTGACTGAATCATACATTCAGTGGCGAGCTTGTGGCAAAAACTAGCAAATTAGGTTGTTTGAAATCTGGTTGGATATATGGTAGATAAGAGTGACATTCCTGTTTAGGCCAAGAAAAGCCTATATTTTATTATTCCTTTATCAGCAAGCATTTTCTCCAATCCAGAAACAAAATGGCACACGACTCCAACTTTAAGTTAAGATCCAAATTATTTTTAACTCAAAAGGCATCCCAAATAGTTTCCACAAAATATGAATTACAGTTAGCCAAATTCAAAAGAAGTAATTTAGTGCTTATGAACACGGCTGTACGGACACATTATGTTAATTTTGTTTGCGCATCCAATATAACAAACAGACTCCCTTTATTTCAATACACATTGTTTAGGTGTCAACCAATTGCCTGCAGGATGAACAAAATACTCCAATGACACAAGTGATCATCTTATAAAGCAAACATCCTTCCACATACAAATATTACCAGAACATACCGCTTTAAAACTACAGTGATTAGACCGTAAGCCTATTGCCTTAATTTGTATACAAAAATAAACCGGCTATGGTGACTTTTCTCTGGTACAGTACAAAAATCATAAACTCGCACAAACAAAAACATCTCAAGAAAGTAAACCAATGATTCGGCAACACCATAACAGGCTATGTAGGGATGTTGGCAACCTACCCCGCCATGCAAATACAGAAATAGCCACTTTAAGACCTTCTACAGTGACCATGTACAACAGACTTAGTCCTGAGAGTTTCATGGCTGTCCTCAAAAGATTTAACCTCAAACGTTTAAAGAATAGCCATCAACAGGATCGGTAGTCATCCTTCTCCCAAGCCTTGCAAAGCAACTTGTCCTGCATTGTGGTGCCACAGTGTTGAATGGTAGTGTTGGGGCAGTGGGACACCCCAACATGGCAACTGGTTTTCATGAATCAGGGATAATATGGAGTGTTGACAGATTATATTTTCCAGTGTTCTAGGCCCAAAACAAATAGAAGTGTGAAACAAAGATATCAAAAAACACATGACAAAGAAGAAAGAAAAGAAAAAAAAAAGCGCTAACGTTGCAAAATAAAATCTAACTTGGCATCTACGACATACAAAAAATGTCATGATGGCACCAAATAAAAGTAATATTGACCTAGCCAAATAACTGTACACAATCGTCATCATTCCCTTTTGGTTGGGATGTAGTGGAAATGAACTGCATTGGTGGCAAGGGTTGTGGGGTGCTGCTAACAGGGGAATCCCACTCAGGCTGAATCCCAAAGTCTGGACCGAGGACCCAGAGCTCTGCACATGCAGATATTGGTTGCACTTTGGAAATGCACTTGTGCTGGCCCCAATGGAGGGTATTGCACAGCTGCAAAAAAAGGATCGCACCATTCACAGGGTGCACCGGGCTTATACATATGCAAATCCAAAAATCTGCTGGGGGGGGCAGATCACGGAGCCTAGACCTGGGGATGCAGCCTAAGAAAGCCATCAAAAACTGATCACATTGTCTAGGTGAATACATGGGTGCTGGGGTGGGGTGGGGTGGGGTGGGCGGGGGCCTAAGCAGAAACTGGGATCTGGAGGGTTCTTGGAACGCTAGTTCAGTTTGTCTTGGAATATATAGAGATTATTGGTGGTGGCCACTGCGATGATGTTGTCCAGGGGGTGCCAGGCCGTGTGGAGGATCTTCTTATTAAAGTCTAAACTATCGACACTAATCTCATCCTTTTTGCGCTTCCCACCTGTGCACACCTTGCGCGGCTTCAGGACGGAGCGCGGCTTGCTGTTCTCCCGGGACGCCTCCAGGGTCACGTCCTGCCGGTAGCCTCGGTCAAACATCCGGAAGAAATTGTTATAGGAGCCTGTCATCACAACGCTGTGGAGGAACAGGGAGAGCGCTGAGTCGTGTGGATATATATATAAAAAAAAAAAAATATATATATATATATATATATATATAAAAAAAATAATCAAAAAAAAAAAAAAAAAAGAGAGCGAGAGAGAGAGAGAGACTCGTCTGGATGGGTGCCATTTTCTGGGAGGGAAACCGCTGAACTAGTGGCACGGGCCTCTGTCGAGGGCCGATAAGCACAAGACTAGATAAGGAGGGTTCATACCGGGGCCTAAAATAAAAAATAAAAGCATATTCTAATGTTTTTGCTTCCACAATGTCGTTTATTTTTAGTTGTTAATTTCATTGACCTAGTATGCAAATTCCATCTCTGTTCAGGATGGAGATCAGGATTTTCAGGACATTTAATGTCATAAAATTATAAATAGGATATAGTTAGCTAATTAAAATATATTACCAATTAACATGGAATGCCAACACATTTTGTCTGTACATCTATAGTGGTGGGACTATAGTTATCAAAGTTCACCTGAACAGCGGAGGGACCTCCCTACCTTTGTGACCAATCAGATTAGACTTCTCTACCTTTGTGACCAATCAGATTAGGCCTACCAAATGTAGCATAACACATTTTGGCCCATTTTGGACCCATATCGGCCTGTGAAAGTCCATTCATAGGGCGCATCTTTCCCTGGCTGAACTGCAGCCGGCAGAATCCGCTGCTGCAGAATCGTGTTCATCACCTGATCATGTTTCCTTTTCTCATTTCGAGTTATTTTAATAACGCAATAAGCAAAACTACAATATCACGTAGATCTGCTGCGTGAACGCCAGTGGCTTTCGGATCCACTCACTGGTCCGAGACTGATGGTTACGACAGAGCTTCAGTGTATCCAGCCTAAAAGTATCCGGAGACACATGGCTTCCATAGTATGAGAGTAGGCCTACGTCCAACTATCAAAAGGCGAATAGGTGGTTATTGTGCAAAGTTTTGATGAAACTGCACGCAGGACTAGCGCTATTCACCCGAAGAGTGAATAGAGAAATGTAATATAATATTTTGCACATTAATAAATCTGTCAGTTGAAATTATTTCATCTCTCACACAGAGCGTGAGCTATTGTGGGCGACGGATCACCATAAAAGGAAAAAAAACTAAAAAGGCCAAAAAGTGTTACATTTGGTGATTTGGTGTGCCGTGTAGCTTCATGTCATGCAATCATGCCGTGACTGTATTAGACTATGCTTACAAGCATTTGATAACATTTCAGATAAGGTCACCCATTGGAGGAGCTATGAAATGAAATATGACTTGTGTATGCTTCAATCCATTTAAAAAAGGTCAAAATGTCTAACAATATGGACCATAAACACTTATTTTTAAGAGGCGTGCTTTTAAAAAAAAAAAGGCCAACAACACACACAGAAGACATGACTTCAGGCAAGGCTCCAACAATATTTGGAATATCAACGTCGTGGACTCGCTGTGCCGTCGTTTGGCCATTTACCTTTTATATTCCATTCACAATGTGTTTTTTTTAAATGTCCGTAAACCTCCCGAGAGACTTCCTAACATACTGTGCACAATGGAATATGTTATTAATTTCGGCCACCGGCCAAAACAAAGGCGATATAAAATCCCGCAGTCCTCAGCCAGACAGCGGCACTGCAACCGCTGTAGCGACAGACGGATGTGTGTTGGTGATCATGTACACATAAAACCCACACAGCAGCTCACCTGTCACTCCCGTTCCAGCAGCACTCAAACTTATCAAAGATGCAGTCGTTCTCATAGAGGGAGCACAGCTTACTCCGGAGATACTCATGCACCTGATGGGGCAAAGTGGCAGCAAAGGCAACAGCTTTACAGCGGCCCCTCATCCATTATTTGGCGAAACACTCACACCCTGCATAGGGCCCGTGGAAGGATGTATAATATTGTGATGTTAAAAGCTTTGTTATTAGACATGAAGCCGCACCTGATACGTCTCTACTGGCCTGGTCTCCATGTTGAGGTCCCAGATTTTGACGGACAGGTAGTCCCGGGTCATCATATAGCGACCGCTGTGGCTGAACTTGACGTCGGAGATCGACGAGATGATCTCGGAGAAGAAGGAGCGATTGTTTGGATCCTCTGGCTCTTCAAACACTGAACAGACGAAGGAACCGTTCGTTTTGGTGGTGACTTTGAATACTAAGAATACTAATACAAAGACGCTCAGACATGTTTGCGTTCTGCTTTTCTTACCAATGAAGATTAAAGCAATCTGCGGTGCATGAACCTGATTTAAGGCAAAGGCAAAAAACCTACTCTTAGAGTGCTGGTCGCACAGGGCTGAAGCCCTCATGTCGCACAGCCGGATGGTGCCCTTGCTGCTGCTGTAGACGAAGGTGTTGCACTGGTTGGGGTGAAACTCAGCGGCGGTGATCACCTCCGTCAGCTCCTCCATGTTGGTGGGCTTTATGTCAACGATATCTGAAGGGGCTCAAGTCAAGGACTCTCAAAACACCCATTTCACAATGTGTGGCTCACCAAAGGACACAGCAAAACGTCCAGAAGTTGAGTACGATTGAAATGCACAGGAGGAAAAGATCGTAAAAAAAATAAAACAAAGGATACTGAAACTGCGGTCGGTGATCTCCAAATTCCACAGGTTAATCCTGAGGTCGTCCGCAGACAGGTACGTCTCACAATCGCTATTCACAGAGATTGAGTTGATGTGGTACGTGTGAGCATTGGCAAACACGCGCCTAGGGCTGGCCTCCACCATCAGGTCCATGGGACGAAACACGGGCACCTGGAGGACAGCGGGACGTTGGCACAGCAATTAACAGTCATAAACAATTTAACAAAGCACGGAGGTGTGCGAGGGTTGAGGAAGCCATGCAAACATCACGACCAGTTGGTTTATAGGGCTACGTTGTCGGAGGATATATGCACATGCAACCGCATTACTGGCAGGCAAGAGGATGTGTTTCAAAGAACAATGCATGTATTTAGGGGGCAGGACAGTGTACTGGCTAGGCTGTGCAGCTAGCAGCGTAAAAGGTTGTCCCATGTCGGCAGCCTACTGGCCCATCCTTATGTGCTCCTTAATGACATGCATCTCAATTCACTGCAAGCCGCTCTGGCCAAAAGTGTCTGCTAAATAGCAAAATGGTAAAAGAGTGAGAATTGAGTCCTAACAAGTACATCCCCGTGTAAACACACACCCGTAGTGTTGTGACGGTGTTGGGGTCACGGTAACGGCCATCCTCCTCCTTCAGGTTGTAGCCCTCTGGTCGCTTGTCCCGCTCGCTAATTTTCCAAAGCTTTATGGTTTTGTCTGCATGACAAAAGGGATCAGACGAGAAATTAGGTCACTTTCCAAGAGGTGAGATATATATTCATTCAACACAACTTTATAGATGTAAAAAGGCAGTTTTGTAGATCATGAACAAAGGAGCCGTCACTGCTCAACCAACCGTTTGTGGACAAAAGAAACTGGGCGGCATTCTTCTGTGGCAACCATCGGATCTTGTTGATCTTTTCCTCAATCTCCAGACTCTTCAGGTAGTCAAACTCGGGTTCATGGCTCTGGAAGGTGCTGTACACGTTGTACTCCCCGCGGCACTGGGGCTGATTCTTACTCTGACAACAGTGACATGACAGAGAGCCGTTGTGAACATACAACACTTGGGAGAAAAGGGCGGGTGGAGACGAGGGCAGTTGTTCGGAGGAGACAGGAGTGATTTGATTGAGCAGTGATGAGTCACACCGGCTTACCTCTGGCTCCTGCTGAAAGATGACGACGCGGCCGCCCTTGTCACCGGTAGCTAGCAGCTCCCCCGAGTGGTTGAATTCAACAGTTGATATGATGTCCGCTGTCATAGACAGTAGAGAATTGCATTACCTCTATTGCTCCATATTGTACTTCAAATATGGTATAGCGTGGTTATTGTACGTAGAACATCACAGAGCATGTTCATCACACTCTTCAATGGAGCATAGTTCTGCAGAAGTGTATGACGCAATGGATGCCATTGTGTCCAACTCATTTACTCAACACTTTACAGTCAAGAGAGAAAAGACATTTGAACAGATCACGAGCACAAAAGCCAGAGTTATTCAAATGTTTTCCAGTTTTGTATCCGATGTGCTAATCGTTGAGGGGAATCTTAACACTGATCCCGTGGACCAGCTCCAGGGTTTTTGTGCGCTCTTGTGGTTTGTGCAACCTGGAGTGTCTAGAACCATTTGGTTGTTAGATGGCAGGCTCAAATACAAGGTCAAACCTGTGGGCACAATGGTTGGCTGTGAAAAGGCAATGTTTTGAATAGTTTGTCAAATCAATGGAAAAGGGTTTAAGAAATACCCACCAGGTAAGAATTGATAAAGTAGTTCATGTTCAGCGAACATTCATGTTCAGATATTTTGCTATTTACATTTGCTTTAAAAATGCAATTTGCAACACAGGGACATCATCACAATGTTAATCTCTGTTGTTCAATCCCACAGAACAATAGATCCTTTACCAAATGCCTGCATGAACATAGGCCAATACTAATTGCTTGGGCAACAAACATTGCCTGCTACAACTTGACACCACATTTTTGAAGCCAAATAAAATGGTTACACAATTGCGGTGCTGAGCTGTGCAACAGGGCCTATGAAATGTCTTGTTTGGTGACATCTTTAGCAAACCCAACATTTACAGTCATCCTTAGGCAAAGCTAATTGTAAACAGCCACATAGCCACACTGGCAAGTCCACCACTTACTGACAATATAATTGCATGGGACCAGTTTGATTTAGGTGTCAGCATGAGATAGCTGCTGCCAACCATTTTTACTAAAATATATCTCTAACATGCACAGGAAGAACATACTCAAATCAGTGCACTCCTAACCTCAGGATTATTTCTACTTGGGACTATGAAGGGGCATTTAACATGGCTGCACTAACACTACACCCACGAGAGAAGTGTACTAGATATAAAAATACCCTATTTAGAACAGATCTCAAATTTTAGGGATATTATAAATACATATGTACAAATTCACAAATGTCAGTGGGAAGTTATGATTAATATTGGGTAACATAAAGAAACATAAAAAATTAAAGGATTTAATCATTTAAAAAAAAACAATAGGCAGTTTGGGTAAAAAAAAGTGTATGTTGAAGTACTTTATGACTCTAATGGTTTTCATGCATTTTTGAATATAAAATTTATGTCAAGAATAACTACCAGATTGAAATGCCATTTCTCTGTTTGTTTTAAATAAAGAAAAAACACTTTTTATTGACAAATCCATAGACATAATGATTCTTCTAGCCATGTCCGTCAAAATCCATTGATTTAATTGTTTTTTTTTTGCCAACTCTCCAAACCATCCGTCAAAAAATGGCAGTGATTTTGGGATTTCTCATTTATAAAGTGCGATAGGGCACTATGCTGATTAGGCAAACCATTTTCATGAACCATGATGTCCACATTGCATCCGTCTTCCATCGTGTTTTGACTTTGAGCACTGACATCATCTTGACCCCACCACCGGCAAGACATGATAACGATTCTCCTCGAAGCACACATTTCTCATGCAATAATACATGCTCACATGATGTCCACACACACATACATCTCAAGCTCTTCAAAAGCACCACACACAACACAACACACATATGCAAACACATTTAATGTAACAATTTCTCCTCGAATCAAGGTTGCTCCAATCATAATCTTCACGCTTTCAAGCAGGGCCACACATGACTTCCAAGCTCTTCAAAATGCCACACACACACACACACAACAAACAAACAAAAAACACCCCGTTGGCAACTGTAGCCCATAATGAATGAATTCAAATAGCTGCAGTAAAAATGGATTAGCTGCAAATCAGTAGCTGTTACAAACAAACTACAACTAACGTTAACCTAGCTAGCTGGGCTAGCCTCGCCAGCTAGCAAGCTGGCCATCGATAGCATCCAAGGTACAAACGCTCAGACATATGCATGTTTATTGAGACACGCAATTGAGCCCTTGAATAAGAAACATCGTGTTACACGGTTCCACGGCGAGTCGTGAGCCTTTACCTGCCATGGCGAGTGACTCAGACCGAGGGATCTTTGTTGTGGTTCTTGGGCCCTGGATCGGAGCTAGTGCTGACTCGGGTCGGCTGGTTCTGACCGAAGAGCAGTATCGGTAGGAAATCACGAGTTGGCAGTACAATGTAGAACTCTCCAGCACATGGCAGGTGGATAGCGTCTTATTATTATTTTTTAAGTTTGCAACCAGTGAGAGTTTACTGTAAAATCCGCACAAATGGCTTGGACTTTGAACTTACTTTTAGATTATTTCCCCGCCTCTGCCTCTCCCTGCATACACTTTCAAAATGGCGCAACACGGGTGGCGCTCAGTGAGCATCAAACCGGGCAGGGTTTGAGTATACGGTCATTTCTTAACCAATTAGAGCAATACAAACTGCTAGCGCCAATGTTCAAATCGCACCAGTGCACTAACTCGTATTTAATGAATTGCTCTATTTTCTGCCATATACTTCTTTTCTGGCATATATCATCTATCCAAAACGCAACTCCGCACATTATTGTTAATTGGACAGAACGCAACACACCAAGATATGCGGCCCAAGCACTGATTGTGGTGAGACACGTTCACTACAAATAGCAAGGCATTTTGTTCATGACCCCCAAAAGTTAATTCAGTTTCCCGATCATCTATTTGGTGTGGCCTCCTGTCTTGTCACCTCCTTAAACAAATGCCCCTCATTCCAATATTGCGATGAGCGACATATAGAGTTGACATATGTGCAACTTCATGTAAAATCGGAAGACAATACCTAATGTTGTATTTAATTATATTTTAACACCCAAGACCATTTTTAATGGTCCAGTGTATCGAATTTAGTGGCAACTAGCGGTGAGGTTGCAGATAGCAGCCAAATGAATACCCCCCCCCCCCCCCCCCCCCCCCCTCGTCTCTCCCCGTTCCAACGATTACGGTGGCCTGTAATGTTCAGGTATCAGTAGGTATTTCCGTTTTGCGAAAAAAGCCACTTTAATGTTAATCGCACCAAGGTCGATTTTTGACGGCTCTAGCCTGCGAACAAATCAGTTTAACAAGCACATTCAGGTATTTTTGTCATAGTCACCATTTTCACTGTACATGCAGTACAAGAGGGAAGTACCAGACTATTTGTGTTTATCAACATACAGTCCTCTAATTGCATCCATAAACTACATTCATCTACCTATAATTATTGCTATCTAATATATTTTTTAATCATTTATCTCGATAGCAGTTGGCGCTACAAGTCAATGTTTACTTGCATTAAGGTACATGAATATAGGTTGTAACAGTTTCATTTTTGGATACCACCTTTCTCAGAAGAGTGACAGCCTACTTTTAGTTATCGAACAGGGAATCAACCTCAAATACTCATATCTCCAAAACATGGATGTATTGAAGAATGCACACCCACTTATCATAATCCCCCTCATCCGTGAACTGCCATTCGCTACACTATGTTACACTTGGATAAAAAAAATGAAACCCAATTGTTATTGAATCCTCTCAATACGTTGTTTTGGTAAAAGGACTAAGCATGCTCGTCCTCACTAACGCCACGGTGGATGCTGTTGCTCCGTCTGAACTGGCAGTTGATTTTGATGTCCGCCTCCGAGAGAGGGATACGTTTCTTGAACACTTATATATGTACAACGCCACGGTGTGTGTGTGGATGTGTAGAGCTCCGTCTGAACCGGCGGTGGATGCCCGCGTCCGAGAGAGGGTTAAGCTTCAAGGACACTTATAGTGCGCATTTCATACACAACATCGCTCATTATAATACTCCTAGAAAACGACAAAAAAAAAAGAATCACAAATGGGTCGTAGCTGTGCGGATAACACCGCCCCCCCTCCCTCCCCCTCCTTCCAACAACTCTTAGCCAAAATACATTTTCTTAAAAACGCATTCTCTCTAGTGCCGTTTGTCTGTTCTGGGCTACTGTAGAAACATGGTGGTGCAATATGGCGCACTCTGGAAGAAGACCAACTCTCATTGTAACTATAAAAGGCTCATTCTAAGGTAACGAAAACCGAATTTAAAATGTTCACTTATTTTCATGGGATTATACACTAATTAAAACAAACGTATGAATATTATATTCAATTTCTGTCCGTTCAGCTAGGTTGCACTCAACTCTACACACTACACCTTTAACCTAACCCTGCTATTGCACATGTATGCAATGACGGGAATTAGCCACAAGATGGCAATATTAACCTATAATAAAAATCCAACAGGCGATAGGAGTCTTCTGCACCCACACACACGCACCCACATACACGCACAAGCACACACACACACACACACACACACACACACACACACACACACACACACACACACACACACACACACACACACACACACACACACACACACGCACGTGTGGGTTTAAGCCATTCATATGTGTGTATGTGTGCTCTACAAAAAGTAGCATAATGGAGTTTGATTTATCATGTCTGGAGTCATGTCTAGCCTAGAGATAGGCATTTCCTTGGTTCAGTGTGGTTCAGCGCATGTCATGTGTCTACATAGGAAGAGAGAACACTACACATCTGATAACCAGTTCATGTTTTGGGCTAACATGAACATTTAGTTAATTAAATTTTGTACCAGACAGAAAGAAAGTCACCTTCTTTCTGCCCCTAGCCAAATTTGTGCGACCACAAATCCCATTATTAATTACCAGGTGGAGCGGTTTTCACCCAAAGTAAATTTCATAAAGGTCACTTGCCAACCATCCAATACTTCAGAATTAGCTTGACTTCCATTTCATAAACTCAGCAATACCTTATACTTGTCTTACAATGAAATTGCCTTGTTACAACGATGAAACATCGCCTGACTCTCTTGGTGCTGTTCCGGTTTTCACTTTGAATCAGGCCTAAACGATGAGCCCAGATAAACACGTTGTGCCTGTTTGACATATGACAGGGCCCTGTGTGTGCTCACCCTGAGCATGCTTGCGCTGCACTCACTCTGCCCTAAATGGATTAAGTTGTCAGTTGGACAGCCCATCTGAGCTTTTTAATATCCAGCCTGAGGTATATATATCAAGCAATCATCTGCCAAATGGTATCAGAGGGATTTACTTCAATTTCATTGCAACTTTCTCTCTGTCCTTTGTCTGGCACCAATCAACGAGTTTCTGCTTCTGGATTTCGATGAATGATTATAGAAATCAAACTGATCTATCCTATGTCTAATAATGACAAGTAATAAATAATGTGCTTTTCCTGGATTTGCGACCAGCAATTCAACCACAGTTCTCTCGCTGTTTGTACAGCAAAAAAGAAAGCTTGCGTGTTAATCCTGGAGTGTAGTGTATGTTCAAAGCATGTAGAACGTTCTTACATGAACTGCTCACCAACGGTTTGGAAAGCGTTTGTTTTTAAGGGGAAAACGTGTCTATATGGACATTTCCAAACCACGTTTCTTTGTTGACATTTTGGTTGGCAGAAGTGGCAAACGCCCCCACATTCAGCAGTTACCCAGGCATCAGTTTAAATTATTTTGACACTTCTAAAGAAGTACACTGACATCACACGGCTGTGGGGCCAGAGTCGGCCCCAGGGCAACACTTTCCACCACTAGGTGGCAGTAGGCCTGTGACTGTGCCATTTCCCAAGTATCTGTTTTCCCCGTCATAAATCTTAAAATAGTAGGATGGATTTGAATGTTGACTTTCATCGAACACATGATCCACTCCCCAGCTAGCCTCTCCTCCCACAGTTGGTTCTTTCAGAATTGTGTAGGGGGACGGCGGCATAGTCACGCATTTGCAGTCTGTTTCAGTGTCTTGTAATGGTGAACAGAATGACTAAGAAAGCACCCTGGGCACTACAACTGTGGTTTAATCGTATACCTATATTTAATAACAACGTAGGCCTACCACTGTGGTTTCCATAACTGCCCCTGTCCATGGTGCTATTCGCTGTGGGCCATTGCAGTGTAACTGTAGAGCTAGTGGAGCACAAGCTCTTTCATTGCATCAAGCCCACACTGAAATCCACTGGGTCGGTGACTAATACCTCATGTTGAATATTGTTGGACCACATTGCCTTTTACTTGCACGAGCTGGCATACCATTTACCTCTGGTACAAAATGTTAGGCATGTTTTGCCAAGGAATGACAAGCTTTAGCTCTCTTGGCGTGTAACCTATTGTATTTCGCCAACGAATGCCATAACATCCAACAAAATCTAAATAAATGCATAAAAAAGCAGAGCTATCACCACAATGACAAAGAACCTGACCGTGACTCGGTTACACAGCGTGCATGACCACCACCTACTTCTATGTGCACCGTGCACATAGAAGTCACAATTCACACTGCATGCATGCTTTGAGAGCAGCGCTTGATCATATGCACGCTTCCAACAGGAAGCAAGGGGCATAAGTAACGTCACTGTAACGCGAGTGGTGTGTCTTCAGACGCTGGAGGCGAGGTGCACACGACAGAGGACCATGAAGACTGAAGGATGCAGCGAAGATCAACCGCTTGGCTCATTTGTAATGATCTACTTTGTGTTGCTTCATTATGCGTTTGTATTGGGCCTACCTCAAGGACTCTTTGAACCGCTCACTCCCACTGAGCTGCGTTATTTGTTCTCACTGCACAACAGCGGATTATATACATTTCAAAATAATTGATCATATTTAAGTGGTGTCAAGACCTGGGTTAGCTGCAAAGGCTACACAGCTCTTTATGATAATGACACTGCTCCAAAGCTGATTAGCATCTCCTGTCTCACAGGTGAACATACATGCACACGCACACGCACACATGCAAACACACACACACACACACACACACACACACACACACACACACACACACACACACATACACACACAGTCTGAGAGAGAACACAAGGGATGCTCACCACTGCAGCCATGGCAACCCAGGCAGAGTTTTGGAAGAAACTCTGTCAGGAATGTTCTGGTCACTAGGCCATGAAAACGCTGAGCATCTTGCAATTTTGGAAAAGAAGGAGCAAAGGTAGAGGTTTGAAGTCACCAAAACATTACCACACAATTTGTAGTAAATTTGAAGCTTTTACTTGAAAATAAACTGCATTTGAACCCTTCATTTAACCGTACTCCTTGACCAAGGTTGTTCTCCGCCACCTCTCATTTCAACGCCTGCATTCTCCTTTTACTATTTCAGTCTTTTATGAGTATAGCCATTATCCAATGCAACTTGAATACAGATGCATGTCTTTAAAGAGCCGGGGAGCCGTAGTAGTGACATGTAGTAGGAGTATACATCTCGCTCAGTGATGCCTACAGGGAGTCTGTGGACATTGGGGATTCTGGAGATTTAAGTAGAGTGGTTTCTATGGTGAACATACATGTTCTTTAAAATGCTATATATGGTGCGTTGATGTGCTAGATTCCCTGGGCCTACCATTAACAGCAACCCCGGCCATTCAAAATTATTTCTTAATTCTGCCAATGAATACATTGTAGTGGTCTCCTCTAATAATCCCATTGAAATGCAATACCAACAGGATCATTAATTGACAGCTCGTATAGGTCTGCTTTTTTGTGTGTGTGTGTGTGTGTGTGTGTGTGTGTGTGTGTGTCTGTTGGGGATGAGTATTCTCGTTTGAAGTCAATGAAATCTTGCGTGCGAAACAAAAGGGGCACCTTCCAGTTTTCTTCATGATTGAAAGTAATTCACATGAGTTCATCCATTCATCAGATTAAAAAATAAGGCAGGAAGCCCTGAATGTTGTAGGAGTAAAGATAAGCGCTAATCCAAGGTTCTGCAAAAAATAAAACAATACATCACTCTGCCAGAAATGAGCGATGCCGTGCTGTCATCGTAGGCTTTGATGGAAGATCTTTCATTTTCTTGGCCACTAATCAGAATTCTCACATAGGCCGCAAAGCCTCTTACATTCATTCCTCTCTGGTTTATTTCATTCAACCTATCGGTTCTTTGGGGCACAGATAATCAAATGTTTGCCAAATGTTGGCAAATATTTGGCAACATCTTTCCTGAAGGAAATGTTTCCTTCAGGAATGTTACTTAAATTGCAGTAATCCATCATGTTTCACTTTGGTAAATTAATTAGTTTATATCCGGGATGAAGTTGTGGAGATCTCACAGACACACACACAGATACACGTGCGCACACACACACACACACACACACACACACACACACACACACACACACACACACACACACACACACACACACACACACACACACACACACACACAAACACAAAGCTACCCACAAAACAGACAACACACAATAAAGACAATTAAATTCAACACAGTAATTCTCTCCCTTGAATGGAAAATATTCCTACATCTGACCTATTTGATCCATTCACAGACGTGTTACTTTCACCATGTAATTACATGGTGCATAACGGGGATGTTTCAGCATCCAAAAAATACATCCAATCAATCAAATCATCAGTGTACCACTAATGCACTTACCGTACGATTTGTTCACTTTCAAACATCATTGTACTTTAAATCAATTGGATTCGGCCTCCCATGAAGCAGAATTAATTACATTTCCACTACAAAGTTGTGCACAAGTGAAGAGGCATTTGCAGAACAGCAAAGCCTCTTGAACCCTTTACTTATTTATTTTTAAGTAAGCGGTCTGAAGAATGCATTGGGGTTCAAAGTCCGGATTTGGTTAGCAGGGGAGAAACCTCTAGCTAGGCTTAATGAATTTCAATGTGACAGGACTCTGGATTTGACTTTACTTTATCAGGCAAGAGCCAATGACACTTGGACCGTGGAATGGCCCACCTGGCTAACAGACTGATCAAACAGCCCCATCCATCCTCACTTGTACAGCCTTTCGCTCTGATGTCGCTGTGAGAGTTGCTTGCTATACCTTAAAGCTCATGCTCGTTAACTCCTACATACACTACCCTGAGTAGAATGTGTGTGTGTGTTTGTGTGTGTGTGTGTGTGTGTGGGTGCGTGTATGAATGAATGTGTGTGTGTGTGTGTGTGTGGGTACGTGTATGTATGAATGAATGAATGTGTGTGTGTGTGGGCGCGTGTATGAATGAATGTGTGTGTGTGGGTGTGCGGGTGCGTGTATGAATTAATGAATGTGTGTGTGTGTGGGTGTGGGTGCGTGTCTGAATGAATTAATGTGTGTGTGTGTGGGTGCGTGTATGAATGAATGTGTGTGTGTGCGTGTATGAATGAATGTGTGTGTGTGTGTGTGGGTGCGTGTATGAATGAATGAATGAATGTGTGTGTGTGTGGGTGGGTGGGTGCGTATATGAATGAATGAATATGTGTGTGTGGGTGTGTGTATGGATGAATGAATGTGTGTGTGTGTGTGCGTGTATGAATGAATGAATGTGTGTGTGTGTGTGGGTGCGTGTATGAATTAATGAATGTGTGTGTGTGTGTGGGTGTGGGTGCGTGTCTGAATGAATTAATGTGTGTGTGTGTGTGGGTGCGTGTATGAATGAATGTGTGTGTGTGCGTGTATGAATGAATGTGTGTGTGTGTGTGTGTGGGTGCGTGTATGAATGAATGAATGTGTATGTGGGTGCGTGTATGAATGAATGAATGTGTGTGTGTGTATGTATGAATGAATGAATGTGTGCGTGCGTGTATGAATGAATGAATGTGGGTGTGTGTGGGTGCGTGTATGAATGAATGAATGAATGTGTGTGTGTGGGTGCGTGTATGAATGAATGAATGTGTGTGTGTGTGTGTCTATGCTTGTGTGTGTGTTTCTCATACATATTCTATCAGTTAGCTTCTCTTTAGTATTATTAACAATTAGAAAGAGCATCCAAGTGTAACACTGTAAGTCTTGAAGCCAATTGTTTGGAATAACTCAGTAGTAAGACTATTTATTGGCTGTTGATTGGTGCCAATAGATCTTGGCAGGTTTATTCATGCGTTGTCCTGTATATATATATATATATATATATATATATATATATATATATATATATATATACAAGGAAGGGCTGTTTACACAAACAATTCATACAAACCGAAGAGGGCCACAACGTATACATCAAACGCCTCAATTCATTTAGAGGCCCTTATCTGTTCAATCATGCCTTTTCTGTCTAGGGAATCCAGGTGCAATCACCAAAGGGGGTGGAAGTGAATGTGGTTCTTAATTTATTTATGTTAACTTGGCCTTGTTCCAGTTGCAACAGAAGATTTCATTTGTCTGAGTCGAGTGCCGTATTTAATAGGATTACAATCTGCTGGCGGTCCACGTAGCTGAGGGGCCGAGCAGGTCTATTAGTGTGTGACGGCATCAACGGTTCAGTACGCTTTTGAAGGAAAACTCCACGTCTTTTGCATGTCTGCAAATAGCCCATTTTGTGCTATCAAATCAGTTATTCTGTTTGAGCGAATGCACGTATTTCTGACCTGGTTCAGCATCGTTGTACAGAGATAAAGAAGTGACGGTGCATTGCTCACAGCTACTTTGTTTGTACCAAGGCAGGTCAACTAGAGACTGAACATGCCATGTTGTTTTAAGCTTGTTATGCACCATGCACAGAACACCATTTCAACTCAATGCACAGCTCACACACACACACACACACACACACACACACACACACACACACACACACACACACACACACACACACACACACACACATTATGTACTCTCAAACAATAATGCATAAGGAAAATAACAACCCATAAATAATGGTGAGAAAATCAAGGGAAAGCTAGGACAGGACACACTGGATGGTAACAGTTCACAGCACAAGGCCACCACTTAAATTAGATCGGGTGACAAAGTTACCGGGGAGGTATGTGTGTGAATGGCACCTAAACGGCCTTGAGGTGCGTATATGAACAACACAAATGTGAGCTCAGGCAACACATCTGCAGTGAAACAGTGATGCACTCCAGCACAGGTGAAAAGAGTTTCCTACTTTCTGTTGCACACAAATAAGTAAACAGAAAGAATGAAAACTGTTATCGTAATTTGCGGGGGAAAGACAACACAAAAAGGAGTACATATTGTTTCTTACCTCTGAGGTAGGGAAGTAAAAGAGAATGTTAGTGTGTGTGTGTGTGTGTTTGTGTGTGTGTTGGGGGGGAGGGGGAGATGTTATCCTTGAGGATTTGATTGGATTGTGCACAAACGACAAAACAAAGCAGGCAGCTTTGTAAGTGTACTGTTAGCTTGTCGCCGGCTTCAAATTCATGTTATCAGGATTTTCTGGAAATCAGATAACATGGTGCGCAAGTCATACATATATAGGATTCAACGCTACTAGCTTGCATTCACTCCCTGAATTGTGAGAAGATAGACGATTAAATAAGTGTCTCTTCTTGTATTTTCAGGATTGGAACAGAAATTGATTGCTGTTACATATACGGATAACAGATGTTAACGGTTTGTGTCCTTGCTGAATTATCGGCTGATAAAAGTGCATACTTTTACATCTCAACCCCCCCCAAAAAAATAGCGGTTGTGAATTGCATTTTTCCCGCCATTTTTGTCCCCCTTCCCTCCGCCATGCCCTGACAACACGGGCCTCTTAGAACAACGTCGCGTGACGCCGGACAAAACAGAGGCCTATCATAATAACCAGGAGGATCCAAGAAAAAATGCATTCATGGTAAAACTAAGCACCGCTGTCACAGTACAATCAGCGCGGCCGCCACTTCCGGGCAGCAGCCGGCATGAGTGAGCTCTCAGAGTACAGCCGGGGACAGAGAGATTTGGAGTCCCTGGGCCAGAGTCTCTGAGCACGAACAGGGTCGAGACCCGTGGAGCGATGATGGCAAAAACATGATGCAGGAGGAAGACAGAAAGTGATAGATGTGCTAAGATCAGAAATGAGAAGGTGTCTGTATGTGTCTGTGTGTGTGTGTATGTGTGTGTGTGTGTGTGTGTATGTGTGTGTGCTTGGAGGGTGTGAGTGTTTGTGTTTGTGTGTGAATGTGTGTGTGTATATGTGTGTATTTGTGTGTTTGTTTGTGTGCATGTGTTTCGGCATGCGAGTGTATTCGACATGTGTTTGTGTTTGTTGGTACTTGTGAGTGTGTGTGTGTGTGTGTGTGTGTCTGTATGTGTGTGTGTGTGGTGTGTATATGTGTGTATGTGTGTGTATGTGTGTGGTGTGTGTGTGAGTTTGTGTGTGTGTGTGTGTATATGTGTATGTGTATGTAAATGTGTGTGTTTGTGTATATGTGTGTGTAAATGTGTGTGTGTGTGTGTGTGTATGTGTGTGTGTGCGTGTTCATGTGTGTGCGTGTGTGTTGCATGCTGGAGCTTTATCCGTGGGTAGATTCCTTACAGAAACCTATTCCAAACCATAAAACTCGGTGCTATTTCAATCCAGTCCCAGCGACTGCTGGATGTCACGATCACATGCAACAGCTACTAGCTTGGGTTTGGAGTTGGGCAGGCAGATGGCAGTTTGCAGTTTGTTCTTTGACTTGTGGCCTGAACTCCTACACACTTACACTCTGTTTCAATATTAGCATTTGCTGAAAGTTGTCAGTACGTATTTTGATATATTTGGATATGTTTTACACACAGAATGTATTCACATGGGACTTTACTGGGCAACATAGTCCCAAAATAACCCGAAAGAAGATGACACCCACATAAAGGAATCTCAAGAAATATTTTACACTGTAAAAATTTGCAGCTTTGAAATGAATGGGTCTTCTATAAACTTGAGGCTGAAAAAAGAACGTTTCTGAACGTTTTCCAGGGATTATCCTCCTTTTAAAGCAGCATTTGACGGGAAAGGCCCACTACATAAAAACACTCAGATTCATGATTAAACCATCAGAAAATGGCTTTAGATGGAACACTTACAATAAAGTTCACCCTTTATGATATCTTTCATCCCAATTCTTTCTTCTTTCTGAAGAGGAGGGTGTAAGACATAGTGCACACCGTAATGTGGTCCTTAGTGCATGGCTGGCCGTGATGGCTTCTCAATTAATACAGCAAATAGGCTCAATGACTTTTAATGCATTTTATTCTCCAATGAACGCCAGGCAAGAGGTTGTATCCATTTCAATGGCAGTATTAACTTAATCCAAAGTTCCAACATGAGGTGACAGCACACACGCGCTCCTTTTCCCCCCAGACCAACACAAAGGCGCCTGTATTTTTCTTTCCTTTTTTTTTCTTTCTGTTAAAGCAGGACTCGAGATGGATTGTCGTCTGAAAGGAGCTACTGTTGTTCTCCCCCGAGGGGCTCCACTGTGGAAGTCAGCAGAGAAGGACAAACTGCCTGCTGCAAAGGGGGGAAAAGTGGATCATCAGCATGTGTGCGCTAAAAACTTCTAATATCCACAAAGACAAGAGGAACAGATGTGAACATACTGGTAAATATCAAACACTGACAGCATGTACATGCTGTCTGCGAGCCTGCACCCCCCCCCCCCCCCCCCACATCCCACTCCTCCCCCACCCCCCCCCCCCCCCCCCCCCCCCCCCGACCTCCAGGGGTTTGGGCTACGATTGGACTGCAAAACATGGCGTGCTTCCATGCATAGCTCTCCTGAGCTGTTCATTCCTGCTTACATCTCCCTGGTGTTGACTGTCACACATCAGTCCGAGGGGACTCCTGATGGATTCCGGTGATGTGGTGGATGGGATCGGCGTGATTTCAATTTACTTTTCCATTCCGATTCTGGTTTTTCTCTCTTTATTTCTCCTCCTCCCTTCTGCGCATCATGTCTATGCAACGCTGTCCTTGGTTCGTATGGCGCGACAGACACGCAGGCGTGCGCTTTAGACGACTTTGCAGCCCGTGTAATCCTCCCAACTGCCTCTGCGTCCAATCTTCAAGCGGGCGGTTCCTAGGCTTGAGACGGATTAGACTGCGCTAACAGGATTGCCTGCCTTGGACACATGATATTAATTTCAGGCCTCAAAAAAATGCATGGATAAACGTCATGTAGAGAGCACAGTTTCTATACTCCAAATATATCTTCTGAAGTGTATTCTAGATGATGGAATGACTCTCCTTGCGCATTACTTCCAGATGCTTGGTGTCGGCTGTTTAGATTCACGCTGACAAGGTGTGCAACAAACATCTGTGTGTGTGTGTGCACGCACGCACATGCATGTGTATGTGTGTTGGTGTTTGTGTGTGTGCACGTGCATGTGCATGTGTGCGTGCCCTTGTGACAGTGCGTGTGTGTATGTGTGTGTGTGTGTGTGTGTTTGTGTGTGCACACGTGTCTGTGTGTGTGTGCATATATGCATGCATGCGTGTGCCCTTATGTGTGTGTGTGTGTGTGTGTGTGTGTGTGTGTCTGTAGGTGTGTGCGTGTCTGTGTGTGTGCGTGTCTGTGTGTGTGTGTGCATGTTTTTGCAAACGCGTTCATTTGTGTCTTGTGGCACATGTGGCAGTGTGTGTGTGTGTGTGTCTGTGTGTGTGTGCATGTATGCATGCATGTGTGTGTGCCCGTGCGCCAGTGTGTGCACATGTGTGCAGCAGGGGCGCGTGTTTGCATGTACTTGTTCGTGTCTCAATGTGTGTGCACGTCCGTCTACGAGATTTATCTCCCTCTGCTTTTTGCCTGAGCGGCCGCCAGCAGGTGCGAGATTATGGCTTGTGCTTATTCCAAGGTGAGCAGATGTGGAGCCCATTACAGCCTTATACCCAACATGAAAGCTGCTCTTTTGTGTCACGTTGGTATCGTTACTCTAATCAGCCTGCAGGCTTCCCACCGACGCGGCAGGAGCCAGTCGACTCACGCGATGAACATGTCATCCGTGGGGCTCGGGGGGGGGGGGGGGGGGGGGGTGGGGGGGGGGGGAGATGTGTGAGAGAGACCGACTATTTACTCAATAATTATCACATTTGGGAACGAAGACGCAGGAGTGACATGTTCTCATCTCTCTCCCTCTCTCTCTCTCTCTCCCTCTCTCTCTCTCTCTCTCTCTCTCTCTCTCTTTCTCTCTCTCTCTCTCTCTCTCTCTCTCTCTCTTTGTTTGTTTTGATTTCACACTTTCTCCCAGGACCTGGAGAGAAACCAGCAGGAGGAGCGCGTGTTCCTTTAATACCCATACATACGTCGGCCTACGTATGTATGCACTCAGAGCTGAGCGGTTGGCAGAGGCTTGGGCGCAGTGTTCTGGTTATTAGTTCAACACCATTGACTTGATGTTGTCGCCTGAGATGAACAGGTAATGATTCTTATCGGCACACACAATTATGACTGTGCACACCGCCGATTATTAAAGGGCCTATGTGTCACGTACGTATGCCTACTTGCTTGTTTTTCAAATCCCTTTCGAATTCGAGTTTATTTTGCTATTGTTATTGAGACCAGACATATCTGCCCTCATAAGAAGAGGGGCAAGATCCCAAAAGGAACACACATAGCAAATGTGTTTTGCACATGCAGCAATAGTGTCTCTGTGGTGAAATGTATATATATATATATATACCACTCTCACTGCAGCATGAATTAAAATGTAGTTTACTGTCAACAGCTGGTGCTTTCACGCCTCAATTCACTAAATGATATTTGCTTTCAAACTGGTTTCAAACTTTTGTTTCAGCAAGCCTAGCAAGAAATATACATACACAAGTATAGTGAGTTTAAATCTCTGAAATAAGAACTTAAATCATGCAATGGAAGTTCCGATTTTTGTACTTGATTTTTCTCACGTTGACGGTGATTTCAAATGATGAACCTTCCCAACATTGCCTTTAAATCAAGGCAACATATTACATTTTTCAGCCAACGTGAAGAAATCCTCTTCAGTTGGGCTCCCTACATTTCCACTTTTCAAATGGAATATTTAGGCGCTGATTGATTGCCGACCTGATATATCTCTGTACCTGTACACTGGGCGCCTCCATCAACCTGGCAGAAATGCAACTAGAGAACGCTATTGATTTTCCAACCCTGAAACCATTTGGAAGTGGGTGCACACTTTGCTCACACTGTATCAAAAAATAATTGTTTTTCTCCAAAACACTGATATGTTTCTACGTTGCAGGAAGCCTTTTAATTCAAGGGTACATAGCGGGGGGGGGGGGGGGGGGGGGGGGGAAGGAACACAGAAGCACTACAGCTGTGAGAGCGATAAGACACAACACAGAACCACTTTCTGTGTCAACGTATTGGATTATATTGTGCCACCACACTGATGACCATAAGATGTATGTATGGCCCGTATTCTCTGCAGGTATTCAATTATTCATCATTAGAGCACGCTATACATAAAGGAGGCCTAAGGTCACATGCTACGTGCTTGATGCGTTTAAAAGCTGTTTGAATATAAAAGCTTGTGTGGAAAGACATTACAGCAATCAATCAAAGTATACTTCAGAATAGCATTTGCTTGTGGCTCCTAACGAACTGCTGACAAACTCAAGGCCGGAGTGGCCATCTCTGCGGTTAATCTGTTCCATTAATAACTGTCATTGGAAAAGGTAGTACTTATTACTATTATTTAGAAAACGTATGATTCGGCTTTAATTTCCATTCTTCTTGTACTTTTGTTGGACACAGCTCATTAGTTTAGCAGTAATGAGATCACTGAGATGAGACGAGATCCCATCAATGATACACGACTGACGTCAAAATAGGTGGCAGCTAGCAGATTACGGATATCTAATTATTGTCTATTGTTCTAAACTCCTAAAGGTTCTTCATTATTTGTGATGTATCTGCACTGGCTCTTTCAACCACACCACAGCATCATTAAGGTATTTCTAGTCCCCGAAAAGGCTCCTGGTCCTCTATTTGTATCTTTTGGCCCGAATAACCACGCTGAACGTCACTTTCAGCTCGCTCACAGATGGAGTGCTTCTCCCTGTTATTTGATGATGTCGTCTCCAACTGTGGAGACAAATACCAAAAAAAAAAAAAAAAAGCTGAAAGATCCCCTCTCCCCATCCCCCCCTCCCCCCCCCCCCCCCCCCTCTCCCCACAGCAGACCCAACATGTCATGGAGTCAGGTGATGCAGTATACTCCTGCCTTCGGTGTCACCTTTAGTGTCACCATATGTGGACACACTGCCAGGCATTAGGCATTTTTAATCTCACTTAATCTCCCTCGAGTTTCATCCAACCTTCTCCCTTCAAGCACTTAAGACTCCATGATTTGTGCGATTCACATTTATGAGCCTCCTCCCACACTCCCTGTTCCCTCTCTTCACTCGGGTGACATGGAGTGACCTAGCCGCTCTCACCCCTTATCCCTCATGACAGAGCCACTGGAGCGGAGAGGGGGAACGGGGGGGGGGGGGGGAACGGGGGGGCTGAGGGGGGAGAGAATGTGCTGGCGGAAATAACCCGTGTCGTGTTGTGGATAAGTGGGGGTCCTGTTAACGCATGTGGTATCATCTTCAAGCTACCAAACAATAGTAGTCCGTAACACAGCCTGTTTCCTTGAGTTAGGCTCACCGATAATGTTTGGTTCATCAAGGCTTGATCTTCTTTCCAACTTATTTATGCAGGAGAGTAATTTCAATTCAATTCAATTTTGTTTGTATAGCCCTTGATCACAGTTACAGTCTCAAAGGGCTTAGCAGGCTATATATTTATGAGAATAATCGAAAACCCTTGACCCCTGTCTGTTATGTGTATTACCAGGCATGCTAGAGTTTGATTTTGAAAAATGTAATGTAAATATTTTGCTGCCAATTTTCTTTTTCTGGTTAAATAGATATGCACATTCTCAAATGTTTTGTTTTGTTGACAAAAACATGCTACAGTACATTACACCCTGGTTTGTAGCCTGCGGTGCTCACCTCTCCTCTGCTGTTTATCTATTGTCTTCGGCTGATTGGTTGGTATGAAACATTGACGTTGTCACCTCGTTCCTGATTGGCCTCATTGTAATAATTGTAATAATTCACGTGTCAAGTGATAGCTGATGAAACATGTGAAGACAGACCGGTATCTGATTGATCTGGTCTTGTTTGTCTGTGTGAGTCATCTTGTTAAAGAAACTTGTTGTAATGTGGTGGAGTACGAGGTCTTTGAACCACTGCTGTACATAATTGTGTGGATGTATTGGATGTGCAAGAGGAGATGCGTTGGTGGTAGAGATGTGGTGTGTGTGTGTGAGAGTGTGTGTGTGTGTGAGTGTGTGTGTGTGTGTGTGTGTGTGTGTGTGTGTGTGTGTGTGTGTGTGTGTGTGTGTGTGTGTGTGTGTACGTGGGCCCATAGTATATGCGTTTTATCATTTGTTTGTGATTGTGTATTTGTAGGTCTACCGGAAGAAATCGTGTGCATGTGTGCGTGTGTGTGTGTCTTTGTGTGTCTCAGTGTGTGACAGACAGAGAGGGACACCAATCGCACAAAGGCAGAGAAAGGCATTGAGAGAACCAGCGGGTGGGTCTTACGTGACGTTACTCGGAGGTCAGACGTTCAGACAGTCAGACACATCTCGGCTGTGAATAGGTGTTAAGGGGTCCACAAGGATGACGCATAGGTACATTGTTAATATCGAAAGCGCACTAACAATGCCTGGATTTGAATGACAGGCCGCCTTGCCTCGCAAAGACACGCTGTCTTTTATCCCTTTAAGGCACGAAGATGGATCTTCCTTTTTGTCTGTGACAGTAGGTCAAAGGAATTAGGCGATTTAAGGCGAAAATGACTATGCAGTTATATCTGACAGAAAAGGTTGTACATTGATTGAAGTCCAAGTAGTTTGCAAGGATTTCAATGAGTGCCCTTCTCTCGCTTTGTCGCGTGTGTTGAAGGGGTGTTTTAATATCCCTGTGCTCATGGCACTTTTTCCACTACCTATCACGCAGTGAGAAAAACAATTTGCAGTACGAAACAGCCAAACACGTTTTCAATGTGTGTTTTTTTATGCTTTTATTTTTTAAATGTTTGCTGAACCATTAAAACATGACGTTGGATCGCTACTGATTAGGATCCAACTGGACGCTTCAGTGATTACATGTCTTGCCCAGTGTGGGACCCTTGACAAGAAACGAGACTGCCCATTTGCAATTAAAACATCTATTATAAAGAAGTATATGGAGTCACTAAGTTGGTAAACCATTAACAGTACAGCTGTGTGAAGAATTATTCATACGGAGGGGAAGGCTATGCCAAGTCATATGATTAATCCGATTTATGGGGCCCAGTCTCATAAACTGGGCAGCAGAAGTTCTCATAAATCCACCGCTGAGATAGCATTAATCAGGTCAGAATTTAGACCAAGACAACAGGAGGTAGACGGGATGGTGGAGGTGATTCACAGAAGAAGAAAAAAAAAACACGAGCTGTCAACACAGAAAGGTAAGATGGGTGTTAGTGTGTGCCGAGACTATTTTTAAACCGGGTGCTGAAGAATAATGATGAAATCCGGTTGAATTTGATTGGACGTTGACTGCTGAAATGCTGGTGCCCATCAGTCGGCGGAAAAGTGCACGTGGAACAGTTGAGGCCAATCAATAGAGGTGATCATGTTACAACTGACAGGCTGTTTCATGGTCATACATACATCCTCCAGTTGAAGACGCAGACCTCCTGTCCGCCTGAACGCTGCACCATGCTACATTCAAACGGGAAGACCGTTGGCAAATGTTCAATAAAGCCCTTTAAGGTTTGTTAGAGGACTCATCTCTGTGCATAAGGGACCCAAGTGTGGAAGCACCAATGCCTTTGTGACAACTCTGTCCGACATTATATAAATGTATATGTTATATCATTATATGTGTTATGTCATCTGAGGCAGAGGTCTTTGGGGTATTTTCAAACTAACTTTAACTACAGACGTTTTTACACACTTTTGTGAGAATCTTTATTTTAAGAGCTGGTGGGGACTTCTTTCCAAACTTGGGGTAGCTCTGAGAACTGCTTGGGGAAAACAACAGCATCAGATGATATCTTCTTCAACATTTGATATATTTAGAACTGAAAGTGACATTTAGAGGTAAAAACAAGTTAGTTGTATAATAATCCACATTTAACATTGGTAATGGTCTCAACAAGCATCATTAAAGCAAATATGATTATAATTACGTAAGGCAGTGAGTACCGTGTCTGTGTAATAGCACTGATGCCAATCAGCAGTGACGTGCAACAGCTGGTGTCAATCAGCACCAAGCAAGAACTACCCAGCTGAGGTCAATCAATTGAGCTGAGCAAGACAGCCAATCGCAGATCAGCAGAACAACGTAACACAATGCTCCATTTCAAACATTTCAATATTCAAGCATTTAGACAACAATTTTATCGAAGGCACTCGATAAAATCGCTCTGCGATCCAGGTAGACTGCGGACATCGGGGCTCAAACCCAGACCCTTTTGACCAGGAGTCAAACACTCATGTCCTGAAGGTCTGCCAGTCTGCTAATATAATATTTTGTTTCATGCAGCGTTCCTAGCTCGTTATTTCAAACAACGCAGCACTGTGGTGTATATCTGTCCTGTCTATTTCGGTCGAACTGGATGAAGTCCGCATGCACATTTGAATGAAACATAAAAAATCAAGTATAATTTCCTTTTAAGAAATCCTAAGTAGTCCTATATATTTCTTCTAATTAGTAGAATAAATAATGAATGTATGGACGCAGGGCTGTTGCATCCAGATGTTTTTTTATATAGTCCTTCAGATGCCCTCTGTTGGCTAAGCAAAACCACATATGTGAATTCAGAACATGAAAATCACACTATCCTTCCATCCCTGACAATATGAACCTATTAAGTGAACATTTGTTCATCAGCAGTCTTGTGTGCTTGCCTTTGACTGAGGATTTCCCTGCAGACATTGTTCTCAACGGCATGTCCTCAAATCAAATACAAGTAAACAGCAACATCAACAACATCAACAATGACAAAACACATAGTGCTGGTTTCCATTAGCGGCAAATTAGTTTGAAATGAACGATTTTAATGAAGCTCAGTGTTTAATTAAACCAATTTATTCATTGATTTCTCCTTTTTGATCCGGTGGCAAGAAACAACACCTGATTGGTCTGTGGCTGTGGCTGCAGGGGAGTGTGTGTGGTCCATCTGTACGTCTGCATGTGTGTGTCTGTATGTCTCGGACACGTGGATGTGCAGGTGCTGTGTGATGTATGGATTTTATTTTTTCACTTCTTTAATTGAGTAAAGCCATTCTTTATTTGGTGGCCCGGTTTACACGAATCAACAGTCTCTTCCTCCCTCAACACAATAGGAGACATGTGAGGCTGTTGGGAGGCGAACAATTTAATAAATCAGTTGAGCGCAGAACACATGAAAGCCCTTGAGCCTTCCCCCACAAACAACATGTTGCCATGTCTCCGCATTCCTAAACGCAGAGGAGAAAACAGCTTGCATTTAAAATGACAATTTCTAATCGGAAAGCCATGCGTAAACATTTGAAGTTATTTTGTATTCTGAGGACGGAAACATGAATCAATTGCTGTTAATAGGCAGGTCCTGATAGAAATTGAATGATTATGTGGCGCGTTTGCCATGTGTCGCACATATTTGAATGATTATAAATGAATGACATTGCTCTCATCAACATAAAATGGGCATATAGCTTGAATAAATAAATGAAGCCCTAATGAGAGTGGGGGACTTGCATCTTTACATTAAAATAAACATATAAATGGCACTCAATATAGACCAGTGCTTTCCACTAATATATATTTATTATGTCACTTTGAAACTCATAATTTTCATAAACCACAGCTTCAACTGATAGCCCTATACCTATTACAAGTACATCTGTGACCATCCATTGACCCATGTAAATGAAAGGAACCCCAAATACTAATAGTGACAAAGTGTCACGTCACTTACAAAGTTGTCAGGAGAATGTCTTCATGACACATTTTGTGCCAGCTGATCGCTCAAAAAGGGCTCAGAGGTCACAAAGAAATAATTTAAAAAAATATATATATAAAATAAAGATAAATGCTACATTTTGCAAAATGTTCGAAATGTCACACAAAGTACGGAGGCTTTACCAGAGCGCCCGCTGCCAAATCTTCCTAATGGATGTCCCCTAATGCCAGGTGCTGACTCCTGAACCACAGAGAGAACAAATGGATCGACACTCCCTCCTGCAGCCTTACTGGGGTCACATTCATCAGCACCTCCAGCTCTGTGTGACAACAGCTCTGCCTGT